>BPTQ01000006.1:82998972-83195026 GCA_019973895.1 Chrysanthemum seticuspe | reverse complement strand
TAGGGTGTGTGTTCCCAAGTAGTTGAAGCCATTCATGAGATGGAATGTAAACTACTTGGTATAGCCCCTATCTGGAAGTGTATGGTTCATACTGGTGCATTTAAAGGTGTTCTTTGTGATGGTTTTGTGCTGGTTGTCATCTGTCCATGGTTGTATGATATGGGCAGTTTGTTTTTGTTATCAGACTTATAAGAACAGATATATCAGATATTGAATAGAGTTGCCTAGTATGCAACTTGATATGGGACTTGTCCATATCAGTGTGTGTTGATTTTTTCATTTTACAAAGTTTCCTTGATTAATACAAGTTCATCTTTGCACCCAAAAAAAATATATATATTTTGTGTTGTGGTATACTTATAAACAGAAAACTTTAGTGGTTAAAGCTTCCAGTACAAAGTTAAGTCTGGTAGGTTAGTTTTAGTGGTTAAGGCTGCCAGTACAAGGTTAAGTCTGGCAGAAATAAGATAAGTCTGTTTAGTATTCGTAGTTAGTTCTGTTTATGAAAAACATAATAGTTTTTTGTGTGACTATTGATAATCCAATGGCCACATCAAATTTCTTTTTGTGTGGCCATTTCTAACATTTAGTCACACAAAGCATATTTCTTTTGGTTATTTAGTCACATACAATTAAGCATAAAGTGGCAAAAAGTGTTAATAAGTGTGACCATATGGTGTTTAAGGTGAAGAAATATGTCTTTTGTGTGACTATTGATCATCCAATGGCCACTTGGATTTTATGTTTGTGTGGCCTTTTGTAACATTTAGTCACACAAAGCATGTTTGTTTTGGGTATTTAGTCACATACAATTAATCATAAAGTGGCTACAAGTGTTAATAAGTGTGACCATATGGTGTTTCAAGTGAAGAAAGGTGTCTTTTGTGTGACTATTGATCATCCAATGGCCACATGAATTTTATGTTTGTGTGGCCTTTTCTAACATTTAGTCACACAAAGCATGTTTGTTTTGGGTATTTAGTCACATACAATTAACCATAAAGTGGCTAAAAGTGTTAATAAGTGTGACCATATGGTGTTTAAAGTGAGAAAACGTGTATTTTGATTGACTATTCATCCTCCAATGGCCACATATTAAGTTACGTGACCATATGTACTGGATTTTGGCTACACTTGAATAATATGTGTGACAAAACGTTTAGTGTGACCATATATGGCATTTGGTCACGGTGTTAGTAGCAAATGTGACTTTATAGATTAGATTTCGGCAAGCTAACACAAACTAAACTTTAAACACACATATTAACATACGTTAACATATGTACTGGATTTTGGCTACACTTAACGAATGTGTGACAAAACATTTAGTGTGACCATATATGGCTTTTGGTCACAGTGTTCAAGTGTGTGACATATATTTGTCACTGTTTATATGTATATCGTGACTAATGCTTCAACCTTACTTTTCATTTGTCACTTGTTCCAATTTCAGATGTGGCTAAAGAGTTGGCAAAACATATCAGTCACCCTTAAATAATGTGTGACAAAACTTGACTCTATGATTTAGACACACAAAAAATTACTTCATGTGACTAACGCATCAAGGTTACTTGTATTTGTCACGCGTTCCAAATTCATAGGTGGCTAAATGATCTGAAACAAAATCACCAGATACCTTTAGCCACACAACGTTCAATTGTGTGGCGATACAGTTCTAATGGTCACACAATTAAAATTTTCATGTGTGACTAATTAGTACATGTTGTCAATTTTCGTACCTTCAGCCACACAAATATGCGAATGTGTGGCTGTTCCATTTCGACCATGCGTGACCAAATCCCGTTTTTGTACTAGTGTCGTTGCCGTAGTATGTGTTTAATAGAAAATATATTAATTTTGCTAATAGAATAAAGTTACGGCAACTTGGTTTATCGCGTGTAATTTACTCGTTACAAGTCCGCTTTCTACGTTTTAAAGGTCCTTAGCTTTGTATCAAAGTATACTAACATATTTTTGACAAGTCGACATAATTTATAACACCTAAGTTTCATTTTTGACTCGTACAAAATAAACAATACATGCTGAAATTTCCAGAAAATTATTGTTTTCGTCGCCAACTTGAAAAATTCATAACTTCTTCATTATAGCTCCGTTTTAATCCGTTCAAGCGGCCACGTTTTCGTTTTAAAGTATATTTTCTAAATATCTAGGCCAAAAATTTTTACCTACTGTCGGATTTTCCATATTTTTAAAATAAGGACAGACCCTTTTGCAAACTTGTCGAAATGAGTTTTTCTCGCGCCAAACCTATTCTAACCCATTCAAAACAACTCCGAAGCTATTCTAATCCTACCATACACCTTCTTAGGGTGTCATGGGTTCCTAGACATCACCAAAAATATTATATAACAAGGAGTAATTATAGGATGACTTATATATACATAACTCTTAAAATCAATGAAAAAGTGGTATAAACCTCATGAGACTTGCATGTTTTCTCAAATAAAATGAAATGACCAAAACAATGAATATGAAATATTATGATGAATATGAATGCTTACTAGTAACTTGATGAGGTTTATGAGAACAAAGGATTTTTCCTAATCACCCAAGGTTTATATTGCAAAACCTTAAACAAAAGTGATACTAGTGTGTTAAAAACCTTGTCTTGAAAATTTTTATGATGATCTTCTTCTTGCTCCTTGTGGCTGCCGGTTTTTGAGAGAAGAGAGAAAGATAGTTTTGATCTTTTACTTGTGAAATGAAGTGAAATGAGTTTGTAAATGAGTATAATACATTATACACAAGTAGATATTTAGCAAGAGTACATGAATCACCCCAAATGACTCACCCCCTTGTCGACAAGGGGGTGTTATCCTTTACTTTTATATACTTTTTTTTTTAAATGTATAAGTATGATTAAATGTGAGTTACTTGAAGACTTGTGGTAAGTTGTGTACACATTTGAATATTTAGGGTAGCGTTAGATAAAAATAAATTTTCACGGGTCAAGGTAAAATATATTTAGGTCATAAAAATTATAAAAATACATTTCTTGCAAAAATTGAGTGAAATAATAATAATCGGGTAATATTTAAGAAAACCGTCGTAATTATATAAATATAACAATTTATATACAAAATAAATTTAAAACACTGGGTAAACTCATAATATTATTTTATAAACTTAATATGAGTATAAAAATATATCGGGATAATTTTTGGAAGTAAAGGATCAATTGTTCAAAATAATTAATTACGCGATAACGTTTATTTAATATGAAAATTTATACGTTTAACGTAAAATGCAAAACCATGCATGAACTAATATGATGACAATGATGTTAATGAAATGTAGACTAAACTTAGTCTACATGAAATGTCCTCGATGATATGATCATGAATTCACAGCTAAACCATTAAGGTTACGCGAATTTGATACTCGTAAACCTAGTTTACGATAAACGATAAATGATGAAGCATGAATAATGTTTTGAAATAATGACCTGAAAGTACGAGTTGTCACAACACTTTACAGCTAGTTTTGCCAAACATACCCTAACTTTGCAGATGATTCGCTACCTCCGCTCAAATACTATGGTTGTGAGCGTTTACAACATTTATGAGAGTTAAACGTTTTGATTTTTAATGCTCGTTCGAAAAACATCAAGTAACTTTATCTATTTATCGGAATGCTTTTTTTCAAAGCTTCATGAACTAGCATTTAGAAGTGTTGAACATTTAGAAGTTTCTTTTACACATAAAGATTAAACTTACAGCTATGTTATCAAACGTTTTTATAGAATAAAACATCCACTGCTCACTTTTTCCAAACACACCATAATATATTGATTTACGTGTGTGTTTGTGACCGCAATCATTGCTGATTCTCCAAGTTTCTTTCACACTGATGACTTGCAAGGTTTTTTTGAGGAAAGTCTTTTTGAATCTTCGCAGCATATTCATCCTCCATTTTCATCCAGCAATAGTGGGAACATGTGTCTTGCATTCTTAACAGGTACCACAAGCTACTTCTATGGCAAATTGCACAAAAGGATATCCTACTTTAGGTCAAATTGAATTTTTGGTACTAAACGTTTATTTTTTTTTAGCAATGAAATGTTTTCTCGACTTGTCGAAAGATGTTATCGGTCATTTTTGCAGCTGAAATGCTTAATTATGTGATGCATCATTATAATTGAGCATTTCAAAGTTGTTCTAATTAGGTCATTAGGTGCACCTAAGATTAATTGATTTGATTGTTAATAATTTCATATATGTTTGATCGATTCTTAGCCACGTGCAGGAGAATGTGCCATCATCATATAGACTCATTGATTACGGAGGATGGCATTTTCATGCTCACACTATAAGAGGCTAAGGTGTGGTGACCTTAGGTCAAGGTTTAACCTTTGCCACGTCAGCGCCACATCAGCTTTAACATTTCACTTTAACTCACAAAAAAACACCCCTTATCATAACATTCCCAAGTTAAAGTTTAACATTCGATATTCTCAAATTCAACCCCTAAACTAAAACAAACACTTCATTTATTTAAAAACATATCATTAATTCAAAAACATATTACAATACGAAATTAAAAAAAAAGGTTACAACGAAATAAAAAAACACACTGCAAATTAAACTACAACATAAAGGAAATGACGAAAATACAATCTAGTGACGAGGTTGCAAGTTATATTTTTTGATGATTCGATATTTTTTTTCATTGATCCAAGCCACGACATTTGGATCTTTGCCATCAGTGTCAATCATCAAAAATTTCATCTCTTCCAACCTTGTTATCGTTTCATCTTTGACTTGGGCGGCCCCTTGGTTTAAAAATGCGCGCATCATTGCATTGCATTTGAAATTTCGCATCATTGTACCTAATGCACGATCATCCCAAATTACACTCGCAATTGACCGTTATTTGTCGCATTTGTGCAATGCTAGCAATAGTCACAATTAGTGCAATTTGGAATTTGCGTTGATTTGTAAATGTAAAACCAATATTAATAGCCCAACTATTTTAATGAGTAACGTTTATGATCTATCAAGAGGTGCTCTTATGATATATCAACTGTTTAGATCATCTTAATAAAACTTTTTTATAAACAAAATGGTCTAGCCATGAAATATAGAACCAAAACATATGCATGTTTAGATTTATGAAATTCATGTTTACCATATATAATCTTAGATCATGTCTATACTTTTTTAGTGATTATGATTGTATGACCCAGTAGTCCAATACTAGTTATAATATTGTGCACTTTCATTTGCTTGCTATTGCATTTGGAAACTTAAATTATTTTAAGTAATTACTTTTTTAGTGTAAGAAAGAACACATCAACTGCACATTGTGACGTTTTCATTTAGTTGTGATATGGCTATGACGTTGTCATTTACTTGAAAGTGGAAACAGAACACTGAGTCTATGACATAAACTAATTTTAGAACCGCGAGTCTATGACATAATTTCGGAACCATGAGTCACATAATTATGACTAGGTGGTTTATTAAATGGGTTATCGCCCGAATTTGAATATGTTAGTCTTTTATTTATAAGCTTATTGAATTTACTTGGTAATTGGTAAAAAAATTATGTATAAATACTTTTTTCGGTTTTTTAATACTAAACACATCACGTTTAAATTGCGTTCGCATTCGCATCACGCATCACGCATCGGCCTCTGGTACCTTGAGCGCATTGAATCGCAAAATACAGTTTTAAACCAAGGGTGGCCCGATATGCCGCTTGGGCGGTTTCACGTTTGATACGATACTCCTTTGTCATAGTTTCGGTGAATTGGCTTGACGAGCTCGTTCCTCCGGTGCTCGCTCCCCTATTACTTTTCGTGCTCTCGGATCTTGCTTTCTTGGAAGCACGTTTTTTTTCCCATGGGGCGTGGTTGTTCATCATGACCAAACAAAGCCTCGTTTGTTTGGCTTGGGACGTCGCCGCTTAAATCAACCGGATCCGGCGAGTCCCATCTCTTATGCTTACGCAAAACCTCCCAAGCCTCATCGAGAGCAAACGGCGCGGATTTGTGCTCGTCACGATACATTTGCTTCGCCCGTTCGAGGACATCCATCTCACTTTCCCCACTTCTCTGTTCTCGTTGCGCACGTTTGAAATACGCGTTGAAGTTTGTGCAATCATGGTTCAACGTTTTCCACTTGCTTGTTATCATATCCTTGGTGCGTCGTTGAAAATTGAGTCTATTCATTTCTGACCCGATGCCAAAACGTATCATATCCTTGTGCACGCCCGACCATCGGATCCTCCGTAACAGCTACATAACACGTGGCAAGTAATTCTTCCTCTTTTGGTTGCTAACGTCCAGCAACGCAGTTTTCGTCATCCTCATCGATTGTTGGGCTTTGGAGGAGACGTCTCTTTTCCCAACCTCAACGTCTCTTTTTGCATTCGTTTACCACGACTTTTGGGCTTTGGAGGAGACGTGGGTGTTTCGGGAATATCATGTGTTTCAGTTTGTGAATGTTGTGAGTGTTGTGAGAATTGTAGATTTTGAAAATTGGTGTTTAGTGTGTTTTGTTGACTTTGTTGCCAAAACATAAATTGTTGATGTTGTAGGAAAAGATCTTGGCTCGACATGCCTAGTGGGTTGGGAAAAGAAACGTTGGGGTTTGAAGATGAACCCGCGTTCGGGTTTGAAGATGAACCCGGGTTTGAGGTATTCCACCCACCTCCGAGAAGATTCATGAATGTATCATCGTTGTTGTTGCCTCCCGACATTTTTTGTTTAGTAATTGGAAGTACAAGATTGAGTGGATTGAGTAGTGAAAGTGTGAAAAAAAATGTGTTTTATTTGGGTATTTTATAGTGGTAATAAAATGGTTTTGATTTTTTTTAAACTAGCCGTTATTATACGTTTGTGGGGGGGGGGGGGGGGGTAAAATGATTTTTTCCCCACTGCCTTCCCCTCAACGCAGCGTTAAGTTGCTAACGTTGGCGTTAACGTGGCTCTAACACCACGTACGGTGTGGATGACGGGGCTTAACGCCCTCGCGTTAAGGTTTAATGCTTACATTTGCGTTATTATACCGTCCTCTCTAAGGAAGATGCTAACAACTTCTACCTTCTTCTAGACATGCCTGGATTCGAGAAGGAGGATGTACAGACGACTATTCACTTTAATGATTTTTATTAGAGTTAATTACATAATTGGTCCTTGTGGTTTGTCGGATCTTGCAGAAAATGTCCCTGAACTTTTTTTTTTACGGGTCATGTCCTCGTGGTATGCAAAAGTTACGGGTTTGGTCCTTTGACGGGTCATGCTGTTAGTTGACCGTTAACTTGGCAAACCACAAGGATGATTTATGTAACTGACCAAAAAAAAAAAAAAAAAAAAAAAAAAAAAAAAAAAAAAAACTTAAAAAAAACGAAAAATTGTTTAAAAAAACCGTTTACAAAAAATATTTATTACACTTAAATTGATGCTTATGTATAATGTGAGGGCCTAAGAGAATTTTTTTTTTTAATTATTATACTTAAATTTTGGGCTTATGTACAACGTGAGGGCTTAAATTTTTAGTGCGTATTTTGTACAAAAACGTATAAGAACTTATAACGTGAGGGCTTAAATTTTTAATGCGTATTTTGTACAAAAACGTACAAATAACGCATTAAAAATTTAAGCCCTCACGTTGTGAGGGCCTAATTTTTTTATTTTTCATTTTTTAGAGTTTAATAAAAAAAAATTAGGCCCTCATGTTGTACATAAGCCCAAAATTTAAGTAAAAAAAAAAAAAAAAAAAAAAAAAATCTTAGGCCCTCACATTATACATAAGCACTAATTTAAGTGTAATAAATATTTTTTGTAAACGTTTTTTTTTTAAACAATTTTTCGTTTTTTTTTTTAGTTTTTTTTTTTTTTTTTAAATCAGTTTTTTTTTTTTAAACAATTTTTCTTTTTTTTTAAATCAGTTTTTTTTTTTAAGTTTTTTTTTTTTTTTTTTTTTTTTTTTGTCAGTTACATAAATCGTCCTTGTGGTTTGTCAAGTTAACGGTCAACTAACAGCATGACCCGTCAAAGGACCAAACCCGTAACTTTTGCATACCACGAGGACATGACTCGTCAAAAAAAAGTTTAGGGACATTTTCTGCAAGATCCGACAAACAACAAGGACCAATTATGTAATTAACTCTTTTTATTATTTGAAAATTGGAGGCGTGAGTCATCACCAGCGTACCACGTACCAAATCTTTTCTAAATTAACATAGGACATCAATTTTACTAGTATTAAGGCAGAGATGAAGGGTATGTTTGCACGGAGCGGTGTGGAGCTTTTTAGAACGGTGAAAAATGAGCATTTCGATTTTTAGTGGTCCTTTGGCAAAAAAGCGGTGAGATTTGCTATTCTTTTTAGAGTACTCATTTTTTCAATTCTTCTTTAAGAAGCTGTGAGCGATGAGCGGTGAACTGTGGCTACGACTCACAGCTCATTGTTACTGCTCAATGCTATTTTTAACAAACACACCCGAAATCTGGATTGTTAACATGAACTCTTCCCAAGCTGAAAAAGAGGAAATGCCCTAATGACTTCAATGTCAAATACTAAGGGTGTATTTAGTTGTTGAGAAATACCCTAATTTTCAAAGAATCTTTTTCATAGAAGAATGAAAAAAAACCGGAAACCTTTTTAGTTACAATTAAATTATTTTATTTTATTTTATTTTATTTTCGAATCTCATTTATCAAATTGTAACTAAAAATCTGAGAATTCAATGTACTCTTCTCTACTTCTCTCTTCACTTGAAAAATTCAAGATATCATTATGTTTCTCTCAAAACTCATTTTTTCAACCGGGCTTCACTCTTAGATACATTAATATAAGACTTAACAGATAAAATGAATAAATGATTACCAAGAACTCAAAGTTCCAATATTAACAACCCCATTTACAAAACTTCTTGATTTGTTGGTTACCTGAAAACAAGTGTACGTCTTAACACAAAATGACTTCCAAACTCCAAAACTTCTACAATGCCAATGTCCTATTTGCATACAAAGTTTATCGACGGTCTACAGTGGTATCAAACTGCCACAAATGATCTCCAATGTTACCCCCATACTAACACTAGTAAATACTGTACATTTTCAGGACTCCATGATTCGAATGTTTTCACTATAACTAACAGGAAATACTACGAATACCAAAACATTTTGTAGAATAATATAAAAGAAAACGCATATCCTTAAGCATATGTTTTAACATCCTCTTAGTCACTCCAGTACCGTAACAAGAAGAAAAAAAAAAACAAAAACAAAAAAACAAAAAAAAACTAGGGCATTAACCGGATGTGAGTTTAATCAATTTATTTGGAATTTTGCATTGTTGATATTGTTTTAACAAATCTTGACATCGAATTTCTCCATCCTTTCCTCCCCTTTCTTCAGCTTAGGAAAATTCACCTTTAACTCTCCATCATCCATAACTGCTACCGTACCACTCGTCATGATGTTTCTTGGTAAATCAAGAACAGTTCTATATTCAATATGCTCCTGATCTATCTTCGCTCCTCCACCTTTAACTTTCAAGGTGTTGAATCCAGTTAATTTACAGGATGCCTCCACATCCTCCTTCTTGACTCCAGGCATGCGTATGGATACATAGAGGTTTTTAGCATCCTCTGTTTTGAATAACTCTGCCTTAGACTCCTCATGGATCATTTTGTCCTCATGAAGCATTCTCCTGCTAGTATGTGATAATCCATTAAACACATCTGAAACATAAACATAACATATTTTATTTCAAATAATCGATAAGTTGATGGCAATAAAACAGCAAAGTATTAGCATTTGAAAATTGAAAGTTAATGAACAATGCGTGACTACAAAAATATATTAGTTGTACAGATATTTTCATATCAGACATAGAAAAATAGGTAAAAATCGTGAAGTTGTTACATTTATAAGCTCACATATATAAAGAATTTCTCACTTATGATTGTATAGGAAAATGTATTCACTAATAAGTGTGTAATTAGTTGTCTCAACTTTAAAATATAAAGATCAGTTTTTCACATTCTATTACTAGGCGCATCAATTAAGCGAAGAAATTAGGATTCAGAGTTAAGGTATACACTTTTATGCTTCAATCTACACCCCTAATGTGTACATGTACATTGTCCTATACAGTTAGAAACTTAGAACAGCTTCACAAACGTTTAGATAATTTCAGAAGTGTATAAAATAATATATGTACAAATGACGTATTTGTTGTACTGCGTTGTGTGTTTAGAAAATGAGAAGCTGAGACACACCTGTGGCCACCATTGGATGAAACCGGACGGCGAATCTGCTCAGGGGATTTGAAACAAAGAGCTGCTTCAGGATGACCATCTTAATCTTAATCTTAAATCTTAAATATAAATATAATCAATTAGATAATACTTATTTTGTTTTATGATCAAGTCATTATATATATAGACAAACCCTACCGGATCATAGCATAAAATAAGTAATCTTTGTAAAGTGAATCTTTTAAAATAAAAATTTATTTAGGTGATTTTCAAATAACTTTTCGTAATATCAATTTTGAAGTCAAACTAATAATCACTGGAATTTTGATTCCAAATTTAATTAAATAACTTCTATTTTGATTATAACTTCTATTTTGATTATAACTATCCAAATTTAATTAAATAACTTCTATTTTGATTATAACTATCCAAATTTAATTAAAATCGTGTGATGTTATTGGTTAATAAAAGTCAAAATTAAGTTGATTTTGGTCAAACTTTAATAAATTTTGTGGAGAAATTTGGTTGATAAAAAAACACACAAAAATATAGGTGCCAAATTTGTAAAAACAAAAACTTAAAAAAAAAGGAGGTAATTAATAAAACTTTAGTGGTTGAATTTTTAAAAATTATATAGAGTTAAGTGTAATATTATAAACCTCCATGTTTTAAATAACTTTGGATTATAAACAAATACCCCCTTATACTTTATACCCTTTATACGTTATATCTTAAAAAATATAATGTATATGTTGTTTTAAAATAACAACATATAAATTTGCATAAGATTATAAGTATCAATTTTTTTTACTATATACGTTTAATAAGGACTCATTTATTTTATTTTTAAAAGTTTAACCTATGTGGGCACGAGTTTACATTTTAAATACGGCTAAATTACTGAAAACGGGAATCTAATTATCAAATTGTAAGCACGGGTTACTTTAATATAAAAAGAAATATATGTGATTGTACTTATAACAATGACTTATGTAATTCTTATTTATTTATATAATAATATTTAGAAAAATATTTTTAAAAATTTTTAAGAAGTATACTTTAACTTTATCAACGCTCATTATGTGCTATTAAACTTGCATCATGTGTACAACATAATATCCGTAGTGAAATTTAAATAACAACATCAACATCTTTGTCAGCTGAATAAAATTAAATCTTGAGTTACCTAACGGATAATTTTACAAATATTTTACCAAATTCTAATGGATATTAATGCATAATGAAAAACTCGTGCATAAGTATTAGTTGTACTTATATCACAATTTTTCATGGGCAAATTCTTATATGTGTATATACTGAACTAAAATGTTAAAATAAATTTAACTTATGTGTAAATTTCGTGCGTGCATGAAACTTATAACTATATAAGTATATGCAATTACCTTTAAAAATACAATATTAGTATTAATACAATTTTTTTTTTTTTTTTGTCAAAACCCCGTGCCTGCACGGGTATTATAACTAGTAATTATACTGTAAGATTTACGCAAAAATTCAAAGGGTATTAGATATAAAGGTAACATATATTATTTTGATAATTTATTACATTATCGATTTAGTACTTTCTCATATCATTTATAACATTTACAAAGAAATGAACGGCAAATAATTATTTTGTTTTATGGAACTGATCTATGAATACTAATAATTTTAGTTGTTATATACATTTCCATACTTAAATTTTTAGAAGTAGTTTGTTTTATCAATGGGTCACGATTCAGTATTACAACATTGGGTTTATGTAGTCATCCAAGCCAAAGCTAAAAAGGGATATCACGTCATGACATATCACAATTTTTCCCTTTCACCTACTTTATCACTCACACATCCAAAACCCTCTCCCTAGTCACTCAAGCCAATTTATTATAAGATTTTTTGTGTTGATTTGTTGGATAGCCGAGAAACACACATGGCATGGACTAAAGTTGCAATGATAGGCAACTAATTGAGTTAGCAAATCTCCGATGATAAGTAGTTAATTGTGTTAGTCTGAAATCCACGACAATTTTAAATATGAAATAGTTAAGTAAATGCAAAAACAAGTATTTCGTTTTCAAACGTGTAAATCGTTATTGAATAAAACAAAGAATTATAAATTGTTTTACGGAATAAACTTGTTGAATGACAATAATGATGATCTGTGACCACGCAAACTTAAACACAAAATTAAGTTTGCGAATTAAGTTTGCGAGTCAACTTATGAGGTCTCGGCCTATTGTAAGTTCAAGAGAGTAAATGAACTTCAGTCAATACTACAATAAATACGTGTAGTGATAACATTTACTCTCGACCAATATTATTTTTTTATAGTAAGTACCAGGTATCTTGTTTGTGGGGTCGTTGAGATGTGTCAAGCATTCAATAGAGAAGTACACATTCCATTAAATGTTTCTATTATTGAAAACATAACAACCATGCTTTTGTGAACAGTTTTGTCAACTATTCACTCCCCACTTTATCCCGCTCTTTTGCTTTCTTAAAAAGTCCCACCTAAACACTTAAGTGATTTCATGTTATGCTCAGTTTTTGGGGGAGTAAGAGAGTTGATTAAGTTCATCAGGGTATAGCTAACCCCTGATGAACCTTTATCCATCAGCGTGTTCCATTTACATACTAGCTGAGATTCATATCAGCTAAAGAGTATGTCTTCAATTAATCTTCAACTTTCTTGACGATGTCTTTGACTTGAACTTCATTGATTTTGCTCGCTGATCTAATTATCAGTGAGTCTTCTTGAGTTGCTTGTTGACTTCATTACTGTGTGAGTCTTCTTGACTTAGAATAATTTACGTTAAAATCTAGAAATAAATCATTGGACACTGAATTAGCCCAACAATCTTTTCCTATTTGAATATAAATTAAACCAAGTCTTAATTATTGTAAGTGAGCAAACAACTTCTTCTTACACATAATTTTACAGAGACAGTAAACGAAAGTGAAATTTTTAATTTAGGATTACATTGATGACATTTCTTACAACAACCCTAATCCTCTAGTTTTTTTCACCTTCTTCTCTGCCTCTGCATAATCATCTCTGATAGGTATAACATATTCCATTCCTAGGGGAGTCTAGTTCCTTTTATTACCATCCACCTTAGGTTCCCAGTAACAAAAACTTGTTCAAACAAAATCCTTTGTTCTTTTCTTAACTCCTTAAGGAGGCAACTTATTCTTTGGGGCAGAGAGATCAACTTGTGTTAGCTGAGGTGGTGGTTGAATGTTTAAATTATTGGTTGTACTTCTGACCCACTCAAACTTTCGAGAGACATTGGCAACTAACCGAGGAATATCTTTCAGTTTCTTCTTCCTTGCAAGATCATGGACTTCAACCTATTCAGAGAATCCAGTATTCCTTAAAGTGAAATTAGAATATACTTCAAAGTTCATCACTTCATTCTTTCTTGTGACTGTCATTGTTAATAAACCATCAAATATGTTATATTAACACAAGTCTTCAATATTTTATCGAGTAAGAAGCAATAAAACAAGCCTCTCCACCTCTTATTAAGTAAGTTGTCATATGCCTGACCGGGTCTGACTCAAAAAAAAAAAAAAAAAAAAAAGTTTGACCGCTTTTGACTCGGTAAGAGTAAGGATGTGTTTGTTTCATTAAGATGTTTTGGGTTTGAATCTGACTGTCACATCTTACTGTTAAAATGTGGTTATAACGTCTGAATCTAAATGAAAAAATTTTGTTTGTTATTGTGTAATTGTTTGAATAACTTTAATTGTCTATTTTTTAAATATATATTAAACTATAACACTACGATGAATTATTTATCACTAAAAATTTGTCATAGTTATTATAAGTGAAATAGCTTTTTTCTTAAAGTGGTAAAAATAAATTCCATGAGCCTTAATTTTATATTTAAAAATAATACAATGAAAATAAACTAATGAAAAGTAGGTTTTTCACAAATATGATTTTTTTCAATAAATACATTACATGAGGCACTTTATTTTGCATACTAAAAAATCATTGCATACTGTTGATACAAAAGTTGGGCGTTCCTTGTTTGGACTCCGGTTCTTATACCAATTGAATCTTGATGCTTGAGACCTGCGCACTAAGTAAACAGAAAACACCGTTAGGCTTATCGTGGGATTGTCTCCCACGATTATCCTCCGGTGTGAGAGTGAGTAATCGGTTTTAGGGTTAATTGGAGAGTTAGGGTTTTTGATCGTACCTTTAATAAGGGATGGGATCCCCTTTATATACACACGAAATCCTTGTTGGTTTCGTGTTCCCCAACCTTCGGCGTATCCCGCCTAAGTCGGTTGGTAAATGATTATCTCCAAAGTTAGAAGGTATCCGATATCTTATTCCATAAATAACTCCGGACTTGGGCCTTCGTGAGCCCAAACCATCATTGGATTAACCCATTCGTAATGGGCTTGTTAGTGACGTTCATTGGTCGGGTTCGTGACCCGAATACGGACTATACATCATCATGTACCCCCAGTCTAGTATGCGCAGTGACGAACTGCGGATGCTAGACTAAGAACTGTAGCATTTAAATTTCTCATAGCGTAGCGGAGAAGTTTCCCGCCTTGAAGAATATACGGTGAATCTAGTCCAAATATCTTCAAACGAATGCCTCGGAATTCGGGGGAAAGTAACTACCCCCTTGTCACCTCAACATATCCTAGCCACTTATTCAGAGTTAGTGGGATCCACGTGTCGTGCATCGCGTGGATAACGAAAACTATATAACTATCGACCTTCCTTTTACTGTGATTATCACAGTAAAAAAAATTCCGCCATTGTTAACAAACCTTCAACTTGCAACCCAGAACACTCTTATTATTCCAAAGGTAATCGCGCGTACGCCATAAAAAACTATACCATGGTTTGTGGTTTAACTGATTTCACGTTCGACATAACTGAGGACGAACTTCTAGAGTTCACTTCTGAGTATTATATTCCCCTTGCAGTGCATCCGGAAGTTTCGGGTGTGAAGGCGTCAATTGCAGACTTCCCCGAAGGGAAAGTAGGGGTATGATAAGGTTTTAAAAGGTACCATTTTGAGGGGTCGTTTAAGTCCTTATTTGATCACTTTTGTATCCGTTATTGCTTAATATCGTTCCTTTTCACTTTTTAGGTCTCTTGAAGGCAAAATGCTGGAATGGCACTTATTTGGACGAAAAGGCGCGAATATACGAAGAAAATGGCCAAAGTCAGAATCGAGACACTCAAAGCTGCTGAAAACAGAAGGCGACGGCGTCAGGTGTTAATTGCGACGCCGTCGAAGGATTTTTGTGACGATACAGTAGCCAAATACCCTATTTTCAAGTGACGAAGTCGGGCTTTAAAAGAGTAGGCCGTTGCTACTCAGACGGCCTAGATTCAATCCAGACGACGTCAGAAGCTGAAGAGGACGGCGTCACAGACATAAGGTGACGCCGTCGCAAGGTTAACGTGGCCAAGACGAAACCCTAATGACAGTGACACGACGGCGTCACAAAACATAAGGTGACGCCGTCGCATATGTAATGTTATATATAGAATCCGAATTTTTCAGTTTAGGGGAGTCTTTTTGTGGAGTAAAAACCTAAAACCGAACCAAGGGTGTCTTGTACAGTATTTTAGGGTTTCAAACCTTATCTTACATCAAGATAAGTATTTACTTCATCAATTTAATTATGTCTTTGATTATTTGTGTGTATGCTTGCATGTTCTCCATGTCCGGCTAATTTATTTGTGTGTTTGCTTAGGGAATATGAAACTTAATTATTGAATATTGATTGGTTGTTTCTTATCTTAGTTGATTAATGATCTAGTAATGCGATAGGTCATTCGTTGTGTACTTAATGCTTGATTCATCTTTGTGAACCTTAGAATATAATTACCTGAGTAGTTGTAAGCTAAACCATCCAAAGAGCGCCTTAGAGTAAGAGTTTATTATCCCTAGTGGGTTTTGTAGACGAGACCCTTTGGTAAGTTCAAAGAGTTAGGGAGAAACGCATACCCTACAACTTTAGACACACAACGCGACTAAGAATAAGACGTGACAACTCAACCATCAATAGGAGATAATTAAGGAGTAGTAAAACCTAAGTAAACACATCTTTAAACTATCATACGAGCACACATTAATTAGACATAGACTACCACCACCTTAGTTTAGATAATTAGATAAGAGTAGAGTAATCGGTAGAAATACCAACCCCCCAAATCCAATACCCGAGATTCGTACCTTTCAATTTTCTAAAAAACATAAAAAAGATAAAAAAATAATCTTCCTCAACCTCAGCCTTAGCGTAGTAACTTCTCACTAGCATTCCTATTCCCCTAGAGAACGATATCAATACCCGTGGCTTACCCTAATTACTACACTACAACGATTAGGTTCACTGCCTAGGGTGTTATAAAACTTGCTCGAAGAAAAGGAAGTTCCTTTGACCCCGAACGACGCGTGTAGCGTTATCAGGGTATACACGCATTTTTTCGAGTTCGCAAATCAACGTGTGCCCATATCTTTATTCTTGAGCGACGTGTTAAACTACTACCGTCTGCATATATCCCAGCTGCACTGCATAGGTGCAGCTAAAATCACCAACTTCGAGGTTAATTGCCGCTTACTGGCAATTAACCCGACTATAAACCTGTTCCGCGCGTTTTACCACACAACGTGGTCAAACGGGGGGTATCATTCGCTAAGCGTGCTGGGCGACTTCAGTGTTATACTGAAAAATTAGACACGCTTAGGAATTGGAGAGAAACATTTTTCTGGGTCGATGAAGCGTGCTTCCCATGGCGCTTTGACTTCTTCACCCAGGGTTTACTGCCAAAGGATGAGCGCCCCCTCCCTGGATCGTATAGTGCGGAGGATGCGGATACAATAAACACCAATCGCATCCCCATCAGTTCCTATCCCGAGGAATTTTTGGTGCACATGGGCATTAGCCGCAATTATTTTGGTAGACCTGAGGAGGTTCCAATCTTCTTAGGCGCGGATGGCCAGGGTGGGTGCTCGTCCTTTTGCATTCCATTGTGCTATATTAATGTGAGCGTTTTCCTTTCATCTTTGTACTTGTTGTAATCTGTTTTTGTTGTTTGTTTTTTGTTGCGCATAAATGGACCTTTTCAGAGTCGTGCAACTGGCGAAGCCGCGCCAAGTTAATGTAGGGACGCGCCCGCTGAGAGAGGGGGAATAGCCCATTCTAGATGCTACAGCAGGGCGTACCCTGGAAATGGAAATGGGAGAAGCGGGGGCTAGCTCATCTGTCGCCCTGGAAGCGACCCCACTATAAAGCATGCCGAGCCCTAGGGTGCCTACCCCATTAGTGCAGCCATCACAAGTAGTAGTGGCGGAGCACATGGAAGAGGAGGAGGAGGATAACCAAGGGGTGAAACGCAAGAGATCGCCTGGAGGTGACGGCGCGAGCTCATCGAGAAAGAAGCGCCCCGTTATCATGGTGGTGGAATCGTCATCGACTGACGTTGCGTCGCCTCCCCCTTCGGCTGAGACCACTGGTCCACAGTAAGTAATATTATCAAAAAAATTGCGCATCCCCTGTTTATGTAAGAAACAATTACTAATTCCCTTTCTTGTGTGCAGGTTTGAACACTCTGCGGAGTCGCCCCCCAGGGATAGTCCTGTACGCTCTGCGTTTTCCGAGCCACACAGCTAAAGCGCTAAGCCAGTGGCGGCTGGGGATGCGCCAATGGATGAGCTTGTTGAAGAGTTGGTACTGGCGGCTGCGCATCAAGCTTCACTGGTGGAGAAGCTAAAGGCCAAGCACTCTGGAGAAGGCAGCCAGAGCGCTCAAAAGGATCAACAAATTACGTTGATGGAGGCGCAGTTGGCTAGTGCCAAGGTTGAAGCAGAGGGCCTGAGCTCGTACGCCCAAAATCTTGCTGGAGAAAAGATGGCGCTGCTGGGTCAAATAAATTAGGAGCGTGCTGCCTCATCGGGGTATAAGGCTTCGTGTCTCTGGGCGCTGAAGTGAGAAGGGCAAGGAAGAGTTGTTCTCGCAGTTGGAAAATTTTGGTGCCACTGTGAGCAGTTCATTGGAAACGCAGGAGATGAAGTTGCGCAAGCTCAGCCTGGAGTATGATGAGGAGTTATATTCCCAACTCCTGTCTACTATCGCTGAGCGCAGGTGGCTCATCGGCCATGGTCTGCGACTTGCTGCCCTCAGCACCTTGGAGTCGCAGGAAGTAGTGGATGCTTTTGGGGAAGTTGTGCAGTGCGCGTTGGCGCGAGGTAAGGCAGAAGCTGTTGAGAAGCTTCAAGAGGCTGATTTGTTGAAGGTGCCTGTTAATAAGGTGCTCGGTTATAATGCGCATTCATACGATGATCTGGTGGCCGCTATGGAGAAGATGAAGGTATTGGAGCTTCCTTTAATTGCTGAGATAGAGCGCGACCAGGATTATCCCATAGGGGTCATTATGGAGGGGCTGACCTTAGCTCGGCATCGCGCTGAAGATGCGGAAGCGCAGCCTGACTATTTTTTGAAACCCGATGAATCCCAACTTCAAGTGCTTGTGTTTGCTCGCCCCAAGGATATCTTGAATCCCTTCGCCCTGGAGAAGGAAATGCCTTTAAAGCAAGTGTTGGAAGCACATGCTACAAGACTTTCCAAAAAGGAAGGGATTAAAGGTAAGGCCATTTTGTGCGGTATTGGCGCAGCCTCCGTAGTCCAGCGAAAATCTCCCTTTTTTATGCACTTCTTGAGTGTTTTGAAGAGAGGGAGCGACTTGTCTGCTGATTTGGACAAGAACCTATTCAGACCGGCCAGTTTTCCGTTGAGAGATTGGACTTCCTTCAGCGTGCGTTTTGAGGGAAGTTCGATGATAGCCTTAGTCTTTTCTGGACAAGGTTTGATGCCATCAGGCTCTATCAAGTACCCAAGGAACATGCCTTCTGTAGCGCCAAAAGTGCATTTCTTAGGATTTAGTTTCATGTTGATATCTCGTAGAGTTTTAAACGTTTCCTCTATGTCACGCACCAATTCCTCCTCAGTGTGTCTTTTTATGACCAGGTCATCAACGTAAACTTCTAAGTTGCGGCCTACCTGTTTTTCAATTGCGTTATCTACCGGTCGTTGGTAGGTGGCGCCTGCGTTCTTCAAGCCAAAGGGCATTTTAGTGTAGCAATAGACGCCTTGGCTTGTGTGGAAGGCCGTTTTTTCCTCATCCTCCTTAGCCATCTGGATTTGATGGTATCCTTTGTATGCGTCTAGGAAGCATTTAAGTGGGTATCCACACAAAGACTCTATCTTCCAGTCTATCTCCGGTAGTGGGTAGTAGTCTTGTGGACATGCCTTGTTGAGATCTGTGAAGTCTACGCACATCCGCCAACTACCGTCGCTTTTCTTGACCATTACTGGGTTGGAAAGCCAGTCGTGGTAATAGACTTCTCGCATGATACCTGCTTCCACCAGTTTGTGTACTTCCGTCAGGATTGCTTGTGCGCGTTCTGGAGCTTGGTCATGCTTCTTCTGGCGTACTGGTGTGTATCCTTGTCGGATCCTTAGCTTGTGCTCTGTGATCGAGCATGGAACACCAGTCATGTGCTTTGGTTCCCATGCAAAGATATCCAGATTCTCTTGCAAGAGCCCGCACACGGCTGCCCTGCCTTTATCAGACAGCGATCCTCCAATCGATACTTCTTGATCTGGGTATTCAGGATGAATTGCAATCCTCAGGTTTGGCATTTTAGGTACGCGTTGCTCTGAGCTATCTGCCGTCTCACACGTAATCGTGTTACATTCGCTAGGTGGTACAGTAGCATTGTAGAGAGTAACAATACCTCCTTTCACTGGGAATTTGAACATCCCATGTGCTGTAGACGGTACTGCGCGTATGGCTGATATCCCTGGTCTTCTGATAATGCCATTGTATGGCGAAGGGGATTTAATTACCATAAAATTCATCCAGGTTGTCGCGGAGTGCTCCTTATTGCCAACGTTGACTAGTAAGCGTATTTGCCCCATAGGCCATATCTTTTCTCCTGTGAAACCAGTCAACGCTGTCATGGCCGGGCTTAACTGACTGCGTATCTCTGGTCGCAGTCGCTTGAAGCAATGTCCGTACATTATATCTGCAGACGCTCCTCCATCAATATACATGCGGTGGATATCGTGACCACCTGCATTAATTTTAATGGTGAGCGGTTCTACCACTGCGTTGTCCGCAGTCAAGGTGGGGAAAGAGATTTCACTTCCACGGGAAAATTTCTGGCTGACCTTCTGCCTAGTTACTCGCTGCCATGATTGTATCATGTAGATGGTGTCAGCCTTATCTTTGGGTGCCTCCTTGATGTTCTTGACTAGGTGGTCCAATCTTCCTTCTTTCACTAGTTTATCAATGAGTTGGCGTAGTTGGACACATTCATTGGTGGTGTGGCCCTTCTGTCCATGATAGTCACAGTATCCACTCCCCACGCGCCGATCTTCTGGAGTGCGCATTGGTGGAGGTCTTGGGAAGTTCGCGCCTTCCGCCGTGAATATTTCCTTTGGAGTCTTAGTCAGCGGAGTGTATCTGTCATTATCCCGTCCGCTCCCCTGGCCACGGTAGTTCTTGTTATGGTTGCTATTCTAGTCAGTGGATTATCTCCGAGGTTGTTCCTGTGACCGATAGTTTGAGTAGCCCTTCTTGCTATCTGCCGCTGCGGCTTCTCCTTGGATAAAGGACCTTGTACGTTTCATAAGTTCATCAAAGGTTTGGGGAATCTTGTCGTTCAACCTTCTGATGAGTTCTGGGTTATTGATCCCGTTCATGAACCCTGAAATTTTCAGCACTTCGGGGCATGCCTTAACCTGTATGCACTCATCTTTGAAGCGCTCCACATAAGAGCTTGTAGATTCCCCTTAGCGCTGTTTTACCCTAGCGAGTTCGACATGGCTTTTGGCGCAGTTTTTCCTCTGAGTGAAGTTCAGGCGAAACGCCTTTCGCAATTCTTCAAAACCGCCAATGCGTGGAAGCTTACTGAACCAGTTGCGCGTATTACCCACTAATGTGGAATTAAACATATGGCACCACACATGCTGAGGCCAATTTTTGATGGTAGCGGCTAATTCGAAAATTTTTAGGTAATCATCTGGATCACCTGTTCCGTCATAGGTTTTTACATTAGCGGGCATGCGCCTTTTCTTATTTTATGAGAAATCACTAATGCGCCGAGTGAACGCATCCACCTTTTGGCGGCACCAGGGAAGAGACATATCTTCCTCCTCCTGGTCGCGATATCGTCCCCTGGCCTTCCAGTGTCCAGTTTCGCTGTCCTCGTTTTCCGAGGAATTACCAGAAGACGTGCTTTCCTTTTGTCGGCGCTTCCGCCCACCGTCTGAGGAATCACCAGAGGATGAACTTATTCTCCTTCGGCGCTTGCGCCGACTGTCCTCAGAATCTGAACTTCACGGGCTTCCACTTGGGGAGCGTCGTCGTCCAAGTCTGTCCTGAACCCTGCGGCTTCCATGCCTATCGTGGACATTGATACGCCGTCCATCATATTCTTCCATATACTGCTGTTCATCTGCTTCATCGTTCTCCACTCTCCTCCCAACCCTAGTAAACATTGGGGGTCGGCGGCTATTCTTTCCGTGCTTATCCCTCTGGCGGCGCGATGGGGATGCTTCAGCGTCGAAGTTTAGTCGGGCTTTTAGACTCTGGCTCGACCTCTTTTTCGCCTCCTCTTGCATGAGTGCCGCCAAGGTTTCGTATTTTTGGGACACGAAGTCGCTTGGTGCTAATTCAGGCGCGACTTCTTCTAGTGCAAGAATATATGTTTCCATATCTGGACTCCTGTTTCGGAGAGGTGCGCCTGGCGTTTTTGTGAGGTCCTTTTCTATTAGGGGAGTAGTATAAAGATTACGTAGTGGATCTTCTACGTTGGTTGTTGTTGTGGCATCATGGGTTGTTCCCGTGCGCTGTTCCACTACTGGGAAGATAAGATCTGATCCTGGCCCTTGGTTTTTAGCCGCGCTGGTTGTTCTAGAGGTTTGTTTGAGGGCTGATCCGCTTTGCTGTTTCTTCCCTTGTAGGTCACCATGCGATCGCTGATTTTGGTTTCCTTGCTTCGTCATTCTAGCTCTTAGTTTTGGGTCCCACGGATGGCGCCACTTGTTGATACAAAAGTTGGGCGTTCCTTGTTTGGACTCCGGTTCTTGTACCAATTGAATCTTGATGCTTGAGACCTGCGCACTAAGTAAACAGAAAACACCGTTAGGCTTATCGTGGGATTGTCTCCCACGATTATCCTCCGGCGTGAGAGTGAGTAATCGGTTTTAGGGTTAATTGGAGAGTTAGGGTTTTTGATCGTACCTTCAATGAGGGATGGGATCCCCTTTATATACACACAAAATCATTGTTGGTTTCGTGTTCCCCAACCTTCGGCGTATCCCGCCTAAGTCGGTTGGTAAATGATTATCTCCAAAGTTAGGAGGTATCCGATATCTTATTCCATAAATAACTCCGGACTTGGGCCTTCGTGAGCCCAAACTGTCATTGGATTAACCCATTCGTAATGGGCTTGTTAGTGACGTTCAGTGGTCGGGTTCGTGACCCGAATACGGACTATACATCATCATTTCCCCCCAGTCTAGTATGCGCAGTTACGAACTACGGATGCTAGACTAAGAACTATAGCATTTAAATTTCTCATAGCGTAGCGGAGAAGTTTCCCGCCTTGAAGAATATACGGTGAATCTAGTCCAAATATCTTCAAACGAATGCCTCGGAATTCGGGGGAAAGTAACTGCCCCTTGTCACCTCAACATATCCTAGCCACTTATTCAGAGTTAGTGGAATCCACGTGTCGTGCATCGCGTGGATAACGAAAACTATATAACCATCGACCTTCCTTTTACTATGATTATCAGAGTAAAAAAAAATTCCGCCATTGTTAACAAACCTTCAACTTGCAACCCAGAACACTCTTATTATTCCAAAGGTAATCGCGCGTGCGCCATAAAAAACTATACCATGGTTCGTGGTTTAACTGATTTCACGTCCGACATAACTAAGGACGAACTTCTAGAGTTCGTTTCTGAGTATTATATTCACCTTGTGGTGCATCCGAAAGTTCCGGGTGTGAAGGCATCAATTGCGGACTTCCCCGAAGGGAAAGTAGGGGTATACACGCGTTTTTTCAAGTTCGTGAATCAACGTGTGCCCATATATTTATTCTTGAGCGACGTGTTAAACTACTACTGTCTGCATATATCCCAGCTGCACTGCATAGGTGCAGCTAAAATCACAAACTTTGAGGTTAATTGCCGCTTACTGGTAATTAACCCGACTATAAACCTGTTCCGCGCGTTTTACCACACAACGTGGTCAAACGGGTGGGTATCATTCGCTAAGCGTGCTGGGCGACTTCAGTGTTATACTGAAAAATTAGACGGGCTTAGGAATTGGAGAGAAACATTTTTCTGGGTCGATGAAGCTTGCTTCCCATGGCGCTTTGACTTCTTCACCCAGGGTTTACTGCCAAAGGATGAGCGCCCCCTCCCTGGATCGTACAGTGCGGAGGATGCGGATACAATAAACACCAATCGCATCCCCATCAGTTCCTACCCCGAGGAATTTTTGGTGCACATGGGCATTAGCCGCAATTATTTTGGTAGACCTGAGGAGGTTCCAATCTTCTTAGGAGCGGATGGCCAGGGTGGGTGCTCATCCTTTTGCATTCCGTTGTGCAATATTAATGTGAGCGTTTTCCTTTCATCTTTGTACTTGTTGTAATCTGTTTTTGTTGTTTGTTTTTTGTTGCGCAGAAATAGACCTCTTCAGAGTCGTGCAACTGGCGAAGCCGCGCCAAGTTAATGTAGGGAAGCCCCCGCTGAGAGAGGAGGAAGAGCCCATTCTAGATGCTACAGCAGGGCGTACCCTGGAAATGGAAATGGGAGAAGCGAGGGCTAGCTCTTCTATCGCCCTGGAAGCGACCCCACTGCAAAGCATGCCGAGCCCTAGGGTGCCTACCCCATTAGTGCAGCCATCACAAGTAGTAGTGGCGAAGCACATGGAGGAGGAGGAGGAGGATAACCAAGGGTTGAAGCACAAGAGATCGCCTGGAGGTGAAGGCGCGAGCTCATCAAGAAAGAAGCGCCCCGTTATCATGGTGGTGGAATCGTCATCGACTGACGTTGCGTCGCCTCCCCCTTCGGCTGAGACCACTGGTCCACAGTAAGTAATATTATCAAAAAAATTTGCGCATCTCCTGTTTATGTGAGAAACAATTACTAATTCCCTTTCTTGTGTGCAGGTTTGAACACTCTTCGGAGTCGCCCCCCAGGGATAGTCCTGTACGCGCTGCGTTTTCCGAGCCACACATCCAAAGCGCTGAGCCAGTGGTGGCTGGGGATGCGCCAATGGATGAGCTTGTTGAAGAGTTGGTACTGGCGGCTGCGCATCAAGCTTCACTGGTGGAGAAGCTAAAGGCCAAGCACTCTGGAGAAGGCAGCCAGAGCGCTCAAAAGGATCAACAAATTGCGTTGCTGGAGGCGCAGTTGGCTAGTGCCAACGTTGAAGTAGAGGACCTGAGCTCGTACGCCCAAAAGCTTGCTGGAGAAAAGATGGCGCTGCTGGGTCAAATAAATCAGGAGTGTGTTGCGTCATCGGCGTATAAGGCTTCGTGTCTCTGGGCGCTGAAGTATCTTGAGAAGGGCAAGGAAGAGTTGTTCTCGCAGTTGGAAAATTTTGGTGCCACTGTGAGCAGTTCATTGGAAACGCAGGAGATGAAGTTGCGCAATCTCAGCCTAGAGTATGATGAGGAGTTATATCCCCAACTCCTGTCTACTATCGTTGAGCGTAGGTGGGTCATCGGCCATGGTCTGCGACTTGCTGCCCTCAGCACCTTGGAGTCGCAGGAAGTAGTGGATGCTTGTGGGGAAGTTGTGCAGTGCTCGTTAGCGCGGGGTAAGGCAGAAGCTGTTGAGAAGCTTCAAGAGGCTGATTTGTTGAATGTGCCTGTTAATAAGGTGCCCGATTATAATGCGCATTCATACGATGATCTGGTGGCTGCTATGGAGAAGATGAAGGTATTGGAGCTTCCTCTAATTACTGAGATAGAGCGCGACTAGGATTATCCCATAGGGGTCATTATGGAGGGGCTGACCTTAGCTCGGCATCGCGCTGAAGATGCGGAAGCGCAGCCTGACTATTTTTTGAAACCCGATGAATCCCAACTTGAAGTGCCTGTGTTTGCTCGCCCCAAGGATATCTTGAATCCCTTCGCCTTGGAGAAGGAAATGCCTTTAAAGCAAGTGTTGGAAGCGCATGCTACAAGACTTTCCAAAAAGGAAGGGATTAAAGGTAAGGCCATTTTGTGCGGTATTGGCGCAGCTCATCTCCCCAAATCTGACGGGATACCGGTTAGTGTTGCCACGGTATCTCGCCAAGACTCCGACCTATTGAAGAAGCTGAACGAGATTGGGTACATTGCAAGCTGTGTGGGGAGTTCATCTCTTAGACGTTGTAGGAGTATGTAGATAATAACTTGTATTGTAAATATCATTTTGTAAGAATGCATGGTACTTAATGAAATATTACTTTTGTTGAATGTTGTTGCGACTTATAATATTTGTACTTAGTTACTTGTCTTTCCATGAAAAACATGCGTATTGTCTAAGAAGCAAACTGTTGTATAAGCGCGATTAATCTTTTGTTGTTCATAATTTTTTATGAACTATCATACTTATAAAATTTCAAGTATTTTTAACATAGTCGTGTATGTTATTATACGCAGCGTACTGCAAATATCATAGTAAGGAGCCAAGTGTCTTGATTCCTAATTTGTTAAACGCGCATAGTATGCATTATTGCACATCCATTGTGGGATGCGCACCTAGCTTATTCCAACGTCTTGAGAATAAGGTGTTTAACAAGGATACGTGATCCAATGTTGATGGGTTTGCAACCCTCTTACTCAACGAGTTATTTAGTAGGTTTACTCATCCTTTGACCATCGTGGGTTTATTAAGTGCATGCACGCCATGTAGGCAAAAGATAAAAAATGTTGAGACATAAAGTATATAGAAATAACAAATTGGAATGTGTCACGGAGTTAGCTAGAAACCGCGACGTTTTATTAAGACTTGCAAGTTTTTGTGAAAGAAAATAAATAAGATATTGCCTAAGTAAAACAAAATGTAAATACACGGATAATTATTGGGCACTTTACTAAAGTGCGAGAATATCCGTGTGCTGGGCCGTAGCCATTCCTAGAGATAACATCGCTTAAGATTTCAAATGTTCCATGTGCGTGGTAGTTCACGACCATCCATGTCTCGTAGCTTGTACGCGCCTGTTCCTAATGCTTCAGTAACCTCATAGGGTCCTTCCCACTTTGGTCCAAGTTTGCCTGTATCTTCTGCGTGGCTCGCATCGTTGGCGCGATATACGAAGTCTCCTGGTCTGAATGAAACACTTCGCACTTTAGCATCGTAGTATCCCTTCATTTTTGCTTTTGATCTTGCTTCACATATAGCGGCGTGCTCGCGTCTCTCTTCCAACAGGTCTAAGTCGATGCGCCGTTCGTCGTCATTGGTTGCAACATTGACTTCAGCGGTGCGAATAGTTGGCATCCCAATCTCGGCTGGTATGACAGCCTCTGTCCCATAGACCAGAGAAAAGGGGGTGTCTCCCGTGCTAGTTTTGATTGAAGTGCGGTGTGCCCACAGAACATGCGATAATTCTTCTACCCACCTTCCTTTGTGCTTGTCCAGACGTGCCTTAATTCCTTCACCCAGACTTTGATTTGCACGCTCTACTAAGCCGTTGGTTTATGGGTGTTTAACCGACGCGAAGTGCTGCGTGATGTTCAACTTCTCACACCAGTCCTTGAAGGGGTTGTCACAAAATTATTTCCCGTTGTCCGAGATGATTTCCCCAGGTACTCCGAAGCGGCATACAATATTTTCCTAAACAAAGCGTTTGACCTGATTGCCAGTAATTGTCACAACTGCCTTTGCTTCGATCCACTTGGTGAAGTAGTCTAAGGTTACTATGAGGAACTTCAATCCTCCTGCTGCAACGAGGAAGGGACCGGCAATGTCGATACCCCGCTTGTAGAATGGCCATGGCGCCGTGATAGGCGTTAGTTCATGTTGTGGTTGGCGTGGAACGGGTCTATGAACCTGGCAGTCGCCATACTTTCTTATTAAGTCCCGCGCATTGCGGTGTATGGTGGGCCAATAGTATCCTGACCGTAAAGCGCGCGCCACCACGGACCGTGGTCCCGAATGCGGAGCCATAGTTTGCTTGTAGGGGCCGACACAGCGGAGCCATGGTTGCAAAAAGGAGCGTCGATATAGTACACCGTCTCGAACTTCAAACCTCTGTGCTGTGCGCCGTATTCTTCGGGCTTCCTTCTGCTCTTGGGGCAACACTCCCTTGCTTATGAATTCCATTATTGGTATCATCCACGTAGGACCTTCCTCCTCTATTACCGTGGATATTTCCATCTCTGTGATGGACTTGTTCTTCAGCGTTTCCACCAACACTTGTTTTGACAGGTGTGCAAAGCTTGTGGATGCAATCTTGCTTAGTGCATCCGCCTTTCGATTTTCCCCTCTAGGAACCTGCTTGATTGTAAACCTGTCGAAACTTTGGATTAGTGACTTGGTCTTGTCGAGGTATTGGATCATGTTTTCTTCTTTAGCCACGTACTAGCCCAACACATGGTTGGCTACTAGCCGGGAATCCACATTCGCTTCCAGGTTGCGTACACCCATTCGAGCTGCAATGCGTAATCCGGCGATTAGGGCTTCATACTCTGCTTCATTGTTTGTCGCTGTGAATTCAAAACGCAGTGCGTAAGTGAATTCCATTCCTTCTGGACTTGTGAGGATGAGGCCTGCTCCTGATCCATCCACGCATGAAGATCCGTCCGTGAACAAGATTCATGGGTCTTGTATTGCCACCTTACCTTGTGAAGGTAAGTCCCCAGTATCCGGTTTTTCGATAATGAAGTCTGCTAGTATCTGCCCTTTGACCGCAGTACGTGGTCTATAGGAGATATTATGCTCACCTAGCAACACACTCCACTTCTGCAGTCGTCCCGATGCGTCGGTTTTGGAGATGATTTGCTTGATAGGTTGATCTGTAATTACTGCTATTGGATGCGCTTGGAAATTCCTGCGCAGCCTTTTGGCGGCGAATACCAATGCTAGGACCAACTTTTCCATGGCGCTATAGTTAATCTCCGTTTTCTTGAGCGCTTTGCTTACAAAATACACCGGTGTTTGTACTTAGTTCCTATCCGTCAGTAACACCGCGCTGACTGCTCCATGAGTCGCAGATAAGTACATAATTAATTCTTCCCCTGGTTGGGGTGCGACTAGTGTGGGGAGCATTGCCAGGTGTTGTTTAAGCTGTGTAAAGGCTTCTTCTGCCTCCGTAGTCCAGCGAAAATCTCCCTTTTTTATGCACTTCTTGAGTGTTTTGAAGAGAGGGAGCGATTTGTCTGCTGATTTGGACAAGAACCTATTCAGACCGGCCAGTTTTCCATTGAGAGATTGGACTTCCTTCAGCGTGCGTGGTGAGGGAAGTTCGATGACAGCCTTAGTCTTTTCTGGACAAGGTTTGATGCCATCGGGCTCTATCAAGTACCCAAGGAACATGCCTTCTGTAGCGCCAAAAGTGCATTTCTTAGGATTTAGTTTCATGTTGATATCTCGTAGAGTTTTAAATGTTTCCTCTATGTCACGCACCAATTCCTCCTCGGTGTGGCTTTTTATGACCAGGTCATCAACGTAAACTTCTAAGTTGCGGCCTACCTGTTTTTCAAATGCGTTATCTACCAGTCGTTGGTAGGTGGCGCCTGCGTTCTTCAAGCCAAAGGGCATTTAAGTGTAGCAATAGACGCCTTGGCTTGTGTGGAAGGCCGTTTTTTCCTCATCCTTCTTAGCCATCTGGATTTGATGGTATCCTTTGTATGCGTCTAGGAAGCATTTAAGTGGGTATCCACACAAAGACTCTATCTTCCAGTCTATCTCCGGTAGCGGGTAGCAGTCTTGTGGACATGCCTTGTTGAGATCTTTAAAGTCTACGCACATCCGCCAACTACCGTCGCTTTTCTTGACCATTACTGGGTTGGAAAGCCAGTCGTGGTAATAGACTTCTCGCATGATACCTGCTTCCACCAGTTTGTACACTTCTGTCAGGATTGCTTGTACGCATTCTGGAGCTTGGCCGCGCTTCTTCTGGCGTACTGGTGTGTATCCTTGTCGGATCCTTAGCTTGTGCTCTGTGATCGAGCGTGGTACACCAGTCATGTGCTTTGGTTTTCATGCAAAGATATCCAGATTCTTTTGCAAGAGCGTGCACACGGCTGCCCTGCCTTTATCAGACAGCGATCCTCCAATCGATACTTCTTGATCTGGGTATTCAGGATGAATTGCAATCCTCAGGTTTGGCATTTTAGGTACGCGTTGCTCTGAGCTGTCTGTCGTCTCACACGTAATCGTGTTACATTCGCTAGGTGGTACAGTAGCATTGTAGAGAGTAACAATACCTCCTTTCACTGGGAATTTGAACATCCCATGTGCTGTAGACGGTACTGCGCGTATGGCTGATATCCCTGGTCTTCCGATAATGCCATTGTATGGCGAAGGGGATTTAATTACCATAAATTCATCTAGGCTGTCGCGGAGTGCTCCTTATTGCCAACGTTGACTAGTAAGCGTATTTGCCCCATAGGCCATATCTTTTCTCCTGTGAAACCAGACAACGCTGTCATGGCCGGGCTTAACTGACTGCGTATCTCTGGTCGCAGTCGCTTGAAGCAATGTTCGTACATTATATCTGCAGACGCTCCTCCATCAATATAAATGCGGTGGATATCGTGACCACCTGCATTAATTTCAATGGTGAGCGGTTCTACCACTGCGTTGTCCGCAGTCAAGGTGGGGAAAGAGATTTCACTTCCACGGGAAAATTTCTAGCTGACCTTCTGCCTAGTTACTCGCTGCCATGATTGTATCATGTAGATGGTGTCAGCCTTATCTTTGGGTACCTCTTTCTTGTTCCCGGTCTTCTGCCTATCTTTTCCCTCCTTGATGTCCTTGACTAGGTGGTCCAATCTTCCTTCTTTCACTAGTTTATCAATGAGTTGGCGTAGTTGGACACAATCATTGGTGGTGTGGCCCTTCTGTCCATGATAGTCACAGTATCCACTCCCCACGCGCCAATCTTCTGGAGTGCGCATTGGTGGAGGTCTTGGGAAGTTCGCGCCTTCCGCCACGAATATTTCCTTTGGATTCTTAGTCAGCGGAGTGTATCTGTCATTATCCCGTCCGCTCCCCTGGCCACGGTAGTTCTTGTTACGGTTGCTATTCTGGTCAGTGGATTGTCTCCGAGGTTGTTCCTGTGACCGATAGTTTGAGTAGCCCTTCTTGCTATCCGCCGCCGCGGCTTCTCCTTGGATAAAGGACCTTGTACATTTCATAAGTTCATCAAAGGTTTGGGGAATCTTGTCGTTCAACCTTTTGATGAGTTCTGGGTTATTGATCCCATTCATGAACCCTGAAATTTTCAGCACTTCGGGGCATGCCTTAACCTGTATGCACTCATCTTTGAAGCGCTCCACATAAGAGCTTGTAGATTCCCCTTGGCGTTGTTTTACCCTAGCGAGTTCGATAGGGTTTTTGGCTCACTTTTTCCTCTGAATGAAGTTCAGGCGAAACGCCTTTCGCAATTCTTCAAAACCGCCAATGCTTCTGCGTGGGAGCTTACTGAACCAGTTGCGCGCATTACCCACTAATGTGGAATTAAACATATGGCACCACACAGGCTGAGGCCAATTTTCGATGGTAGCGGCTGATTCGAAAATTTTTAGGTGATCATCTGGATCATCTGTTCCGTCATAGGTTTTTACATTAGCGGGCATGCGCCTTCTCTTATTTTCTGAGAAATCACTAATGCGCCGAGTGAAGGCATCCACCTTTTGGCGGCGCCAGGGAAGAGACATATCTTCCTCCTCCTGGTCGCGATGTCGTCCCCTGGCCTTCCAGTGTCCAGTTTCGCTGTCCTCGTTGTCCGAGGAATTACCAGAAGACGTGCTTTCCTTTTGTCGGCGCATCCGCCCACCGTCTGAGGAATCACCAGAGGATGAACTTCTTCTCCATCGTCGCTTGCGCCGACTGTCCTCAGAATCTGAACTTCACGGGCTTCCACTTGGGGAGCGTCGTCGTCCAAGTCTGTCCTGAACCCTGCGGCTTCCAAGCCTATCGTGGACATTGATACGCCGTCCATCATGTTCTTCCATATACTGCTGTTCATCTGCTTCATCGTTCTCCACTCTCCTCCTAACCCTAGTAAACACTGGGGGTCGGCGGCTATTCTTTCCGTGCTTATCCCTCTGGCGGCGCGATGGGGATGCTTCAGCGTCGAAGTTTAGCCGGGCTTTTAGACTCTGGCTCGACCTCTTTTTCGCCTCCTCTTGCATGAGTGCCGCCAAGGTTTCGTAGTTTTGGGACACGAAGTCGCTTGGTGCTAATTCAGGCGCGACTCCTTCAAGTGCAAGAATATCTGTTTCCATATCTGGACTCCTGTTTCGAAGAGGTGCGCCTGGCGTTTTTGTGAGGTCCTTTTCTATTAGGGGAGTGGTATAAAGATTACGTAGTGGATTTTCTACGTTGGATGTTGTTGTGGCAGCATGGGTTGTTCCCGTGCGCTGTTCCACTGCTGGGAAGATCAGATCTGATCCTGGCCCTTGGTTTTTAGCCGCGCTGGTTGTTCCAGAGGTTTGTTTGAGGGCTGATCCGCTTTGCTGTTTCTTCCCTTGTAGGTCACCATGCGATCGCTGATTTTGGTTTCCTTGCTTCGTCAATTTAGTTCTTTGTGTTGGGTCCCATGGATGGCGCCACTTGTTGATACAAAAGTTGGGCATTCCTTGTTTGGACTCCGGTTCTTGTACCAATTGAATCTTGATGCTTGAGACCTGCGCACTAAGTAAACAGAAAACACCGTTAGGCTTATCGTGGGATTGTCTCCCACGATTATCCTCCGGCGTGAGAGTGAGTAATCGGTTTTAGGGTTAATTGGAGAGTTAGGGTTTTTGATCGTACCTTTAATGAGGGATGGGATCCCCTTTATATACACACGAAATCCTTGTTGGTTTCGTGTTCCCCAACCTTCGGCGTATCCCGCCTAAGTCGGTTGGTAAATGATTATCTCCAAAGTTAGGAGGTATCCGATATCTTATTCCATAAATAACTCCGGACTTGGGCCCTCGTGAGCCCAAACCGTCATTGGATTAACCCATTCGTAATGGGCTTGTTAGTGACGTTCATTGGTCGGGTTCGTGACCCGAATACGGACTATACATCATCACATACTAAGGGATAAATCCTTACCTTTTATCTATTTTGATCTAATGGTGGTGATTAACCTAAGATTTAATATGTCTAAACCTAAGTCCATCTTTTTTCTTATCTTTTTCTTTTCTTTTTATCTTTCTTATTTATTTTCTCATTATTTGTATTTTTTTAATCACTTTTTTTAATTTCACGTTTTTTTTTCTTTGTTTCGTTTTCGTTGTCGTCAGTTTTCATATTTTTTGTCCGTTTTTTCCGCTTTTTATATGTTTTCATCTGTTTTTATACGTTTTCGTCCGTTTTCATACGTTTTCGTCCGTTTTTGTCTGTTTTCTTACGTTTTCGTCCGTTTTATAACGTTTTCGTCTGTTTTCTTACGTTTTCGTCCGTTTTGTTACGTTTTCGTTTGTTTTCTTACGTTTTCGTCTGTTTTCATACGTTTTCGTCCGTGTACATACGTTTTCATCCGTTTTCTTATGTTTTCATACGTTTTCATCCGTTTTCTTATGTTTTCATACGTTTTCGTACATTTTCGTCTGTTTTGCTTACATTTTCGTCCGTTTTCATACGTTTTTGTCTGTTTTCTTACGTTTTCGTTCATTTTCTTATGTTTTGATACGTTTTCGTCCATTTTCAGACGCTTTTTTTCGTTTTCATACGTTTTTATACGCTTTTCATTCGTTTATACGTTTTTGTCCGTTTTCATACGTTTTCGTCCATTTTTTGCAGTTTTTATACGTTTTCGTCTATTTTTCATATGTTTTCATGGTTATTATTAAACTTTATTATATTACATGTCTGATATTAATTGTGATATTTTATTATAAAAAATTTAACGTCTAATATCACTTGTGATATTTCATAAAAACAAGTATGTTTTTTAACCTTTAATATCACCTGAGATATTTCATTGCTCTGTATATTTTTATATATATCACCTATGTGTTTTCTATTATTTTTATAATTTTCAGTTACAAGATAGTTTTTGTGCCTTTCATCGCAATTGGCAAGCGCATTTTTTTTAATGCAACCAATGTTATCTATCACTTGTGAGATTATACTCTTAGTAGAAATAAAAGGGTTAAAGTCTCTTTAGGTGAATTCTTATTTTGTTCAAAAAAATGCTAATTTAATGCAACACTTTTTTGATTTTGAGAATATGTCAAGTCTCTATTTTCATAGTTTGCTTCCTTTTTATTCATTTTGATATTTTTAAGTGACACTTATTTATATCTTGTGATATAACACTGTAAGAAAGATGAAGAGTATTACACTCCTCATCATATATGTGTTATCAGTTGTGATACTTAATTAAGAATGTGAAATATTAAATTCATACCAAATGTGATAAGAATTTAGTATTTTACCAAGTATATATGAAAGAAATGATAATAAACATCACTTATTATATTACTGAGATGATTCTGTTCATTCTTCTTATTTGTGTTTTTGAAAATATTTAGGAAGATTTTTGTGTTTTATGATAATATGAAATATTAGAAAAGGTGTTTATCTGAAAACAAGAGATATTATGAAACTTTTGTAAGACTTGTGGTGGATTTTTCTATTTAATTGATACATTGTGCATGTTTCGATAGGTTTTATAGCGGAATTTAAAAATATCGATGGTTGAATCTGAAAACTAAAGAAGTTATGGTTGAAGAAAGCACACATCTTTATAAACAAACTGAGTAAGCTCAAACACCTGTGATATCACACATGATATCACAGGTGATATCACCTCACTTGTGATATCACATGATATCACAAGTGATATAAACTATGATATCACACATGCTATAACAGGTAATATCTCACATGATATCACAGGTGATATCAACGGTGTTATCACACATGATATCACGTGTGATATCACAAGTGAGGTGATATCACAAGTGTTTGAGCTTCCTCAGTTTGTTTATAAAGATATGTGCTATCTTCAACCATAGCTTATTTAGTTTGCTGATTCAACCATAGATATTTTCAAATCCCGCTATAAAACATATCGAAACATGCACAATGTATCAATTAAATAGAAAAATCCGCCACAAGTCTAACAAAAGTATCATAACATCTCTTGTTTTCAGTTGAACAACTTTTCTAATATTTCATAATATCATAAAACACAAAAATCTTCCTAAATATTTTCAAAAATACAAACATCACATTCTTAGTTGAGTATCACAACTGATAACACATACATAATGAAGAATGTAATACTTTTCATCTTCTTTACAGTGTTATATCAAAAGAGATAAATAAGTGTCACTTACAAATATCAAAATGAAAACGTCTGAAAACGTACAAAAACTTATAAAATTGAATGAAAAACGTATGAAAACGGATAAAAACGTCTGAAAACGGACAAAAACGTATAAAAATAGACAAAAAAGTATAAAAACGGATGAAAACGGAAAAAACGTATAAAAACAGATGAAAATGTCTGAAAACAGACGAAAACGTAAAAAAAACTGATGACAACGTATGAAAACGGACGAAAACGTATAAAAACGGACGAAAATAAATGAAAATGTAAAAATACAGACAAAAACATCTTAAAACGGACGAAAATACATGAAAACCTAAAAAATTAGACAAAAACGTATGAAAATGGCCGAAAACGTAAGAAAACGGACGAAAACGTAAGAAAATAGACGAAAACGTATGAAAGCGTAAAACACGTCTGAAAACGTATGAAAAATGGACGAAAACGAAAGAAAACAGCTGAAAACGTATGAAAACGAACAAAAACGTAAGAAAATGGACAAAAATGTATGAAAACAAACGAAAACGTAAGAAAACAGACGAAAACGGACGTAAACGGGCAAAAACGTAAGAAAACAGACGAAAACGTATGAAAACAGATGAAAACGTATAAAAACGGACGAAAACGTTTGAAAACAGACGAAAATGTCTAAAAATGGACGAAAACGTATGAAAACGGACAAAAGCGTCTAAAAACAGACGAAAACGTATATAAACGTACAAAACGTACGAAAAAGTCAGAAAACGGACGAAAACGTCTGAAATTAGACGAAAACGTAAAAAAATGACGAAAACACATGAACACGGACGAAAACGTATAAAAACGTTTGAATACAGATGAAAACGTAAAAAGTGAATTAAAAAAAAAAAAAAAAAAAGACATGAATTTAAAATAAAAACGTGAATTCCAAAATTTAAAAAATAAAAAATAAAGAAATGAATAAATGTTAATAAATAAGAAAGACAAAAAGACAAAGAAAAAGGAGAAAAAAAAACATTGACTTAGGTTTCCATATTAAATCTTAGGTTTATCCTCACCATTAGATCAAACTAAATGGATGGTTGAGATTTGTCCTTTGGTAAGCAGCAAAATAAGAGTAAACATTTGAAAATTCTTCTACATTACATAACATAAATTTGAATAAATTTTTGTACAAATGAAGATGAAGAGCTTGACGTTTTTTTCTTCCTTTTATTTTTTTGATAATTGGGCTTGACGGTTTTTTTTTTTAGTAATAATGAGTTTCATTACAAATTTTATCCACAGATAACTTTGTTTCATTCATCATCACATGACCCACTGACCATTGCACTCTTTACTTTGTTTTTATCTCTCCAATAAAGTCTTTTTTTCTTTTTTTTTTCTCTAAAACAAAATAAAACTCTTAGGCTATGCACAATTGGGGGGGGGGGGGGGGGGTTGAACCGATTGGGTTGAGCAAGGTTGCCCCATTGTGGGGTGTTAGGTTGTATTCGGTTGAGGAGGAGAAAGCCACAAACTAGTTTGCATGATCGACCGAATTAAAAGCAAGAAAAGGGTAAAAAAATCCAACCGTTTAGATTAAAAAAATCTCAGGTGACCACTGTGGCAACTAGGTCGTCGAAGAGAGAAAGCTGATGTGGCACAGACGAACTAGTTTGCCACTGTTTTCAGCCTTATGTTATTCCTCAAAACTTATACCTCCATAATTTTTGTAAGGGTAAGAGGCATTAAGACAATGATCACCACCTCCAACTAAGTAAAAGCTTTAAGAGCTGACCTTGTCTGACTTGGAAAAAAAAAACACACCAAAGTCAGAGCGAGATCTGACTCGAGAAGACGTTAGAGTCGGTAAGACCTTTTTTGCAAAAAAACAAACACAGCCTAAGAGGCTAGTAAGGCTTTTTTTCCAAAAAACAAACACACCCTAAGACTAAGAGCATCCTCAATGCTTCAAGTCTTCAATGACTTGAAGCATTTAATGCATTAAATGCATATATATTATATATAATAAAATAAGCTTTTGTACAAGCCTACTAAGCACCTTCATTAAAAATTGGTTTAATGCCCTACCTTATTTAGCTTCTAAGTACAATTAGTTTATGCAAGACGTTTTTAAAATGAATGTAGTAAACAACATTCATTGTATACGCTCTCTTGAAACTTATCATATACGATTCTTCATTGCAGTTTCAATCACCAATTCCATATCACCATTTCAAAATTTATACTGTACAATGACCGTCTCCATTCAGTTTCAATCGAAACATTACATCATTCAATCGGTAAGTATTCGCATTTGTTCAAGCTCTTTTGGGGTTTTAATTTAAACCCATAGTATACGTGTTTTGATGTGCTTTTTTCCGATAATTGATCTAATTCTGTTTCAATTAAATGATATGTCGGAAACATTGTTCAATCACTAATTTAAAACCTTGGCATATCACAGATCCAAATCAGAAAAATGATATCTATGCCATACCAATTCAACATCGATTTGGATTACATCGTTGTGCCATCAATTGTGTTCTGTCAACATTGAGCATCGGTATGTACCTATTTATTTGTGTTTTGATTAAGTTCAATTCAGTTGTGTTGTGACAAATCCGTAAAAAAATGGGGGAAAATTAATTGTATGAATTAGTTTTTTTGCAAATTAATTGGGGGTAATCACATTCATGTGTTCTCTGCATTTGTTTGTTTTAATCTTTTTTTGTATCGGATATATGTTTGATGTCTGTTTGTTGTTTGTTCTGTGTGCAGGGGTGAAGATGATATTGCTTTATGTACTCTCTGGGCACCAGCAATGTTGTTTATAGTTGGAGAACATGAGAAAGGTTCAAACGTTTTTCTAAATATATTTGCTATGACATTGCAGTGTTCAATACAATTACTGACTTTACCTTTTTACCTTTTTTGATGTTGCAGACATGTCTGTTTCTAAGTATATTTGATATATGCATATTTTTAAGCTAACAAACCTTTCCAGAATTTAACTCACCAAATGACCTCACTTTAATTTATGTAGTTACTTGCAACTGTCGCTGTAGACATGTTGGTTTTATCACTGAAAGTAAATGAGCATCAACCAATTAATATAGTGTTTGGTATATGACAATTTTATAGCTTACCATTGAATAAGAGCGTTTGACGGATGTTTGAAATGCATCCTTAGGTGTAGTAGAGAGTGATTAGTGGATTGTTGTTCGCGTTCCTTAGTGCCTTCTAAATCTCATGCGATGCCTTTTTATTACCTCACTCTTTCTGCTGAATAACCTTATAAAATAATTTGGGAAATATCTTTTTATAATTTATGAATATTAGTATTGTCAAATATGCTATAAGGTTGATTGAGGAAATTTAATTTCCTGTAATGAGGGGTTTTTAGAGATCCAAGTTCATGTAATTGCAATTTAATATATTGATTATTCATTGTTATGCTTTTATTTACTATATATGGTTTTGGTTTTGTTTTTACTTTTCATGATTTCTTGCAGATTAGAGGTCCATCACAAAGTGGAGTTTAGTTCAATGGTAAGTCTCTCATCTCTCTAATTATTGTTCTCAATTTCAAATGTGATGTTATAGATTCTTTGTTGTTATGATTTTCTATGATTACAAACCAATTTTGTTTAATAGTTTTGGTATTAATTAGTTTTTTAATTTTGTTTTTTTTGAATATAGCTTACGCGGATTTTGATATTTTTGATTCATGATATGGAGAAGAAACTACGAGAGACTCACAAATTGATTCTTGATACAATTACAGACTCAAATCAATCTAATGGTAACTTATCATCTCTTTGTGTGCTTTCTCTATTGAGTTCATGTGTGCATCATGGTTAGTGTTTTTATATCAGTTCTCTTAAGTTAGATGGACATCTTTGGTTAATTTACAGGACACACATGTTTTATTGCTATAGCATGAATTGCTACTTTTACACACTAATAGCCGGTGAGCGATTCTATAGCATCAACATACATGTCCACTTTTTGTAGTTTATAGAAATTCATATATTGTTACGAATCTTTAAATAGGTTGGATTTACTTATTCTCAACAAAGTAAAATGCTGCGTGCCAGACAGTCAAGCTAAATCACACAAGCCTGCCACTTGTGAATGGCAGACCGTAACCAGCTTAAACCTGCCTAAGCACGAATGCAATGAAGATCTGAGGAGTATAGGGTCTCCCCGGGTCGTTATGTCCCAGCGAGCTATGCAATGGATCAATCAACGAATAGTGATCGAGAAATTTGAACGAAAAAGGGGATTGTGATTATGATTATAACTAAGGAAAAGCCAACAAATTACAATGGCTTAAATGCAAATTAGAGGAAATTAAAAAGATAAAATCTATTAAATAAACGCTATCACTATAATTAAAATGATGTTTTTGTTTTTATGTTTTACGAAACTGAAATTAAAAACTACGCGACGTACAACTAAAAACTTGAAACTTACACAAGATTAACCCTAAAAATATGAAAATGATGTTTTTACAATCCTAATGATAAAAGAAAATTTATGGAAAAAGAAAATTATTTTTAAAACTAATTATCTAATTAAAAACTATTTTTAACTATTAATTAATTACCTAAAATACAAGAAAATAGGAAATTAGGCTAGAAAAATAAAATTAAGACTTAGAAAAATCTAAAATATCAAAATAGAATTTTCAAAACTATTTTTGTATTTTTCTGATTATTTTTCTATTTTCTAGGAATTTTAAACTATTAAAAACTAATTAAATTACTAAAAATTACAAAATGAACTATGAAAAATCTGGAAAATTACTTTTTTTACTTTTTATATTTATCTAAACCTAAGAAAAATGAAAAATTATTTTTATGACCCTTTTCTGAATTTTTTGTATTAAAGACTAATTAAAAATGCTTAAAAACTAGTTAAAATCAAGAAAAATAGCAAAACAGCTAGGAAAAATCTGAAAATTTCAGGAAAACTCTAAAATAATATTAAGAAGCTAGGAAAAATGGAAAAACAGGCACTTGTTTGCAAGAAAATGAAACTGGTGAATCAAGTGCTTAATAATAAGCACTAAAATAAGCCAATTGAACCAAACAAGTAACCCACTGATTACAGAAGCAATATTATACTAAAAGTTACCAAATGAAACAGAAATCAACAAACTACAACCACTGAATAGCAAATTAACACAGATTTGATGATTATGAGATTGAGCTAAAAACAGTTTTGGGTACTAACTTGCAGTCCCAAAATAAGCACCCAAATAAGCTAAGAAGCAGAATCCAAAAGTTAAAACCTAAACTAGATCTAGGTAGCTACTTATAACCAAAATACCAGATCTTAACAAGCTTTTATAAGCTCTATACAAGCTTGCACAAAAACTGAGAAAACACTCAGAGTATACTGAGTTGGAGCAGGGCACTAGGACCTTACTTTGAGCTTTTGCACAAGCTTATCCAGAAAGCTTAAGCTTAAAACATATAAGAGGTCTTAAAGACCACCTAGTAAACTACTTATAGACCTAAAATCAGACCCTACAAAGCTTTATTGAACCCTGTGCACAATCTGCAAGTTCTGTGGAAAACCAATTTTTGACATCTTGACTTTTTGAAACAGATAAACAGTTTGACTTTGATGAAGTTTGATCCAATTTTTATGACTGATGTTAAAGTATCTTGATGAAATAAGATTGAATCAAGCTAGGTTTAAGACTTCTAAACTCAAATAAAGATTTTGCAAATCCCAATCCACATCAGTTAAGAGTTTAAGCAGATTTCATACCAAATTGACTTTTAGTGTTTTTCAGGCAAAAACTTAGACAGATATGAGCTAATTGGAGTCACACAAACACAAACCAACAATAATCATACAGTGAACAAGCTTTTTAAACAGGTTATGCTACAAACCAAACACCCCTTTTAACTTCTAATTTGTAATTAAAACTAATCTAATCTCTACTCTAGCTAATTTTACTGATCAAACTAAGTTATGCTAACTTAATGAACACAGATTGAACAAGTTTTAACACATTATAACCACAAACACAGTGTATGCAAGAACTTGAGAATCACTTACAATGAGTCCAAAGCCACTATGGCTAGCCAACAGTGAAACCAAGGCCCCTAACCTATCAAATCAACCCAAATGCTTCCATTTCAACCCATTTCCAGTTCTGAATCAACCCAGATCATCCCTGCATCAGTTTTGCTCCAAATTTGACTTTTATTGACCAATGTCCAAAGTTGTGTGAGATGTAAATGTAAGCTTAAATAAAGCTTTAACAAGCTTATTAGAGCTTGTTTGAGCTTAAAAATGAACTGCTAACAGATTTGACAAGGAATTTGAGAATGAGAAATTCAACAGTGATATAAAATTTTGAAATTGAACTTAGAACTGAATTGATATTTAAATTAAGTTGAGATACACGGAAATGATTAACTTGAATACAATGGAACTTGAAAATACAAGTACAAAGCTAATTTAGACTAAGAAATTGAAATTCGACATACAATTTTAAAAAACTAAGACTAACTACCCTTCGTTGCATCCTCTTGGCCTCTATTTATGCTCCAACTTGCTTTTCTCTCCTTTCTGAGTGGATCCCAGCATCAATCTCAACCCTTGGATGGCTAGAATCAATCCTGGCCATTTATCTCGTTTTGGCGCCAATTTCTGCTTTTGATATCAGGGACAGGAAAGAAGGTGTAATTAATGTGATGGGTTGGTAGGTGAGGTGGGGGAGACAATATGTGAGGTAGGGGTGGCTAGTGAAGCTTGAGGAGGGGGGAGGTTGCAGACAATTTGGTCGGGGATGACAGGTTTAGGGGGCGGGTTTGTTTATTTAAATCATTGGGTTTTGGGTTGGTCGGGTCAAGGGTAATGGACCGGGTAAATAGATTGGGCCAGGGGGTTATAGTTTGGGCTTGGGTATATTAATAGGATCCGTTTGGTTTGTGAAGTTAATAACATAGGGACCAAAGATGTAAAGCTCCAATTCCCAGGGACCAAACATGCAAATTATGAAGATGTAATCCAAGGACTAATGTTGCCAACCTTAAATAGACCAAGGTCTAGTTTTGACATTTTTGAAAATTTCCAAGGACTAATTTTGACCATTTTTGGATTTTCAGGGACTAAACTGTAATTTTCTCAAAACTTTTAGATTTTTCACCAAAGGGCTAAATATGATAATTTATGTTTCCAAAAGGACCTTTGGTGACTTTTCTTTTGAAATTATGTGCTCAGGGACTGTTTTTGACAACTTTTGAAACTTGGAGAACTAAAACTGCAATTTTTGCAAATTTGATATGTTTTTCATCTGATTTTGATATTTTTGCATTTAAAACACATAAAACACTGATTTGTGATATTTTGATCATTTTGATGTGTTTCTGAGTGTTTTCAGATGACTTTGCAGTTTATTTTGTACAAAAATGATGAGTATTTAGACACTCATCAATCCCCCACACTGAGATATTGCTAGTCCCTAGCAATGATTTGAGAAAACATAATGGATTTTAATCTCTTTACCAAAAGCCATTACTTCTGGAGTAGCCAAATGTTTCAGTTCAAGTAAGAACCATGGTACACCGATAACCATGTGATTTTGAGCAAACCACCAGCTTCCAACGGATTTGATTTGTCTTTACCAGAAGCCGTTTGCTTCTGGACTAGCCAACTCTTAGATAAATTATCAATATTATCTTTGGTGAGTCGATTACCAATTATGGTTTTTCCACTGCCTTTACCACAAGCCATAACCTTGCGGGCTAGCCAACTCTTCACTTTTTAGGATATGGTGAGCTGAATACCATACAATTTTGGGCAAATTGCAAGCCGTATAAACGGATTTGAAAAATCTTTACCAAGAGCCGTTTGCTCCTGGATTAGCCAATCCTTTAGTCTTACAGACATGGCGGACTGATAACCAGATGAGAAAGTGTAGAACACTTGCTCCAAAAAAAAATTTTGGCCAAAAACGGGGGGATTGGGCGGTATAATTACATGATAAAATTCGTGAGAATCCCCCCCCCCCACACTAGAGATGAATATTGCCCTCAATATTCAAAGTACCGGCGGTTATGCCGAAACAAAGAACGTGAAAGGGAAATACTAAGGCCATTATTTAGAAAGAAGATTTTTTTTTTTTTTTTTTTTTTTTAGAAGACTTTATATACAAAACATGTGGGGCAACCCCCCCCCCCACACTAGGGTGGTAGAAAGAGGTAAGAAGACAGAAATATGGGTGAGAACCCATATGGCATGCTACTGTTTTTGATTACCGAGTCGCTAGCTTGACTCGATCCCCGCATTCATTGGTTCATGGGGAAAGTAACGTGGAAAACCAATCTCGATCGGACTTTCGTTCACAATGTTGATAAACATATGAACATCAGAAAGTTCCACACCGATGAGATATAACCGCGGTATTGTTAATAGTAGAAACTATAAAGGATGATACCGGGGTCAAAGATGGTGTCCTCATTCCCGAAAGAGAAAAGGGAAAGAGCAACCACACCATCTGTGAAGAATGGAATAAAGACGTACATGAGAATGCATGTCCATTCCTCAGCAGAGAGAAGCAAATCACCAGTTTTGACATCTTGAAGCTTAAACTTGAAGCTTAGATGGTGATTGTCAAGAAGATGTCCGGGAGGGAGGGTGGAAAATGGTTCTTCAATCAACAAACTTTCCAGAAAAAGGATGTCTCCCTCCGGATCAAGGTAAGTGTTATCAATTCCCGTTGGAATTGACTCATCACTAAGAAATGCATCGACTTCATTCCAAAAGTTGTCATCTTCCTCATCAGGAGTGAGAGAAGGAATGGAAGAGTCGGGAATAAGACTAGAAGATGATGGATCATTTTTGAGCAATTCATCAATGGGAAGAATGTCTCCCATTGGATCACAAACATCATCATCCAACTCAGATGAAACTGAAGAGAGTTTGGTTTCATCCACAGAGTTAACAATCTCGATGCGACAAACTGATTCCGGAGGTGGGACAAGTGGTGTGCTCTTAGAGCTAGCAATTTCCACCACTTCCGATGAAGTCTCCGATTCTAGATCATCATCATCAAAAACACTCTTGACTTCTCTGGTACAGCTTTCAAACCATTTGTTTGAACCAGGGGTGATTTTCAAAGCTTTGAGCTCAGCACGTTTTTGAAAACTCCTCTTAACCGTGAAGTTTGAGAGTGTTGCATTGAATCTTTCAGATCTTTGATCAATTGTGGCAACACTCTGTTTGTACAGAGGTTTGGAGTTCTGGTTGATATTTAACGTGAGCTCTTCGTTGTCAACCCGTATGGTCAACTCTTCAGCAAACACATCAATCAGAGCACGACTCGTTCTCAAGAAAGCTCTCCCTAAGATGAGGGGAACTCTAGGATCTGCATCGAAGTCTACTACAACAAAGTCAGCATGAAAGTGAAACTTTCCCACTTTCATCACGACATCCTCGGCTATCCCAAGTGGACGAGTTACGGTACGGTCCGCTAGCTCGAGTGTCATACGAGTGGATGAAAGTTCAGGAAGGGACAGTTTCTTCCATACTGAGAGTGGCATGAGGTTAATGCTAGCGCCAAGATCGGCCAAGGCGGAGCATTGAAACATCCCCAAGAAATCACACGGGATTAAAAACCGGCCAGGGTCTTCAAACTTTTCGGGAAGCTTATTAAGAATGGCCGCTGAGCACTGCTCATTGAGAGGAGTTTTAGCCAACTCTGATAGCTTATCTTTGTTGGTGAGTAAGCCTTTAAGCGTGGATGCAAATTTAGGCATTAGAATGAGAGCATCAACGAAGCTTATATCAAAGTGAAGCTCATTGAAGATTTGGAAAAAATTTTCCATTTGCTCTTTGTTTTTGTCTTTAAGCTTCTCATCATTCATTCTTGATGGGTAAGGAAGCTGATTAGACTTTTGAGCCGGGATGGAAGTGTTTTCTGGCTCAAGATTTTTCTTCGGAACATCGGGTTCCGGACTTAAAGCTTGGACTACCGAAGGTGGGACGTGTGCGGTACTTCGTGGGCTTGAATAATGCACCTTGTCCGTTGTCTCCTTGGTAACTTAACTAAATGCCACAGGAGGAGGGGGCATAGGAGTCGAAGGTCCATTGTGCGTCTTACCACTACGAGTGGTGACGGCTTTCAACTCGGCATTAGGATTGGGAATAGTATTGATTGGGAGTCCTCCAGAAGATGGTGAAGCTTTGTTCATATTCATGTTCATGAAACTGCTCATCATATTCTTTAACTCATTTGTCTGCCGAGACATTGTGGTATCAATTTCCCTTTTAAGCTCAACTCTCATGTTATTGATCTGAGTTTGCATTGAACGCATGTTTGACTCAGTCATTTTCATGAAGTCATTTGGCATGGGAGCTTGAGGAGGTGGTTGATAACTTTGATGATTAGGAGCTTGATAAGGTTGGTTGAAATTGTTCCGGTTTTGATTGAAATTTTGAGAATTATTGAAATTTTGTCCTTGATTCGAAACAAAGCGATTTTGATTGCCATGGTTTTGATTGCCATGGTTTTGCACAGGAGGAAAACCAGGTGGTGTCATACCGCTAGGTGCACGGTAGTGAGGATCAGCCTATGGTCGGTATTGATTGTGGTTTACCGAAGCTACGGGAGCTTGGTAAAAGGAAGCATCGGTTGCTTGACAATCATAATACGCATGTGGACCACTACAAGTTTCACACACCTTGTTTACGGCTTTGATTGGTTCCGGCTTATGAATTTCGCTTTTGATTTCCTTTACCTCTTTTATCATACAATGGATGATGTCCGTTAGGGCGGCTAACGGAGCGGCTAACTCGGAAGAGTTACCGGATGAAGAAGCAGGAGTGTTCGAAACATTGACTTTGTTGCGAGAAATAGGAACTTTTGATTTTTGATCGCAAATCTCAATCACATCTTTAGGTTTACGATTCAAGATATTGCCGCCTGCGGCTGCATTCAAGGAATCTTGATCATTACCGTTCAACCCATTGTAAAAGGTATTGACTTGTTGAAGCTCCGTGAATTCATGATGGGGGCATTTCCTGAGGAGATCTTTGAATCTCTCCCATGCCTCTCCAAAATTTTCATCGAAATTTTGACGAAATCCAGAAATTTCATTTTTAAGATTAGTCGTCTTTGATGGAGGAAAGAAGTAATTTACAAACTTTTGAACAAGATCCTCCCAAGTTTCGATAGATCGAGGGGGTTCTTTTTCCAGCCAAATCCGGGTTGTCCCCTCAAGAGAGAATGGAAAAAGCATCAACTTGATGACTTTTTGAGGTACATCCTTGAAATTGATAGTTGAGGTTAACTTGTTAAACCAACGGATGTGTGCATACGGGTCTTCTCGATCAGACCCGCGGAATTGATTTGTAGACACAAGTTGGATCAAATGTGTCTTCAATTCGAAGTGATCAGAATTGATAACGGGTAAAACGATGGCATCTCCATAACCCTCGGTGGGTGCCTGGAGCATTTCCGCCATAGTACGTTCGTCTGCCATGGTGTTGCTTGAAATAGTACGAATCTCGGGTTCGACTATTTGGGCAGCACGTCTACGAGAACGTCTTCTTGGAATTTCTGCTAGATCACGCAAAGGACTCAATGATCTAGAAGAACGAGTGCGCATGCACTAGAGATAACTCTAAGGGATCTCAGAGTTAAGAAGAGAAATGGGAATTATGAAAATCTTTCAGATGAGAATGAGAATTATGAAGACGTTTTATAAAAATCAGGGGTGAGGAGAATCTTTTGGGTTTTCTGGTTCTGAAACGTCGATATCACAACAAAATCAATTAACACAAAATCGAGGCAAAACAACAGTGAACTTAACCAATAATCCAAGATGAATGGCTTCTTTGAAAAAGGTACACCAATCACAAGGACACAAAGGCAAGTTTTAAATCTTTAGTTCGGGAACTTATTATGGTCGCACCCCCAGTTAGGTAGTGCACTGCCTTGGTTTGCGGTGGTAATCTTTTAAGCTGTTATTATTAAAGAAAACGACGAATCTTTTTGTATTTTTTTATTTGATACATATATAGAAACAAAAGGAAAATATTTTTGTGTTTTATACGTTTTTGGATGTTTTTGGGTTTTTGGATTTTTTAGAAGAAAATATGGATATATATAGATAGATATGGATGATATAAACAAATGAGTGAGGATTCAAACAACTAATCTGCTACACGGAAGATAGATCAGCACAGCTCCCCGGCAGCGGCGCCAAAAATTTGCTGCGTGCCAGACAGTCAAGCTAAATCACACAAGTCTGCCACTTGTGAATGGCAGACCGTAACCAGCTTAAACCTGCCTAAGCACGAATGCAATGAAGATCTGAGGAGTATAGGGTCTCCCCGGGTCGTTATGTCCCAGCGAGCTATGCAATGGATCAATCAACGAATAGTGATCGAGAAATTTGAACGAAAAAGGGGATTGTGATTATGATTATAACTAAGGAAAAGCAAACAAATTACAATGGCTTAAATGCAAATTAGAGGAAATTAAAAAGATAAAATCTATTAAATAAACGCTATCACTATAATTAAAATGATGTTTTTGTTTTTATGTTTTACGAAACTGAAATTAAAAACTACGCGACGTACAACTAAAAACTTGAAACTTACACAAGATTAACCCTAAAAATATGAAAATGATGTTTTTACAATCCTAATGATAAAAGAAAATTTATGGAAAAAGAAAATTATTTTTAAAACTAATTATCTAATTAAAAACTATTTTTAACTATTAATTAATTACCTAAAATACAAGAAAATAGGAAATTAGGCTAGAAAAATAAAATTAAGACTTAGAAAAATCTAAAATATCAAAATAGAATTTTCAAAACTATTTTTGTATTTTTCTGATTATTTTTCTATTTTCTAGGAATTTTAAACTATTAAAAACTAATTAAATTACTAAAAATTACAAAATGAACTATGAAAAATCTGGAAAATTACTTTTTCTACTTTTTAAATTTATCTAAACCTAAAAAAAATGAAAAATTATTTTTATGACCCTTTTCTGAATTTTTTGTATTAAAGACTAATTAAAAATGCTTAAAAACTAGTTAAAATCAAGAAAAATAGCAAAACAGCTAGGAAAAATCTGAAAATTTCAGGAAAACTCTAAAATAATATTAAAACGCTAGGAAAAATGGAAAAACAGGCACTTGTTTGCAAGAAAATGAAACTGGTGAATCAAGTGCTTAATAATAAGCAATAAAATAAGCCAATTGAACCAAACAAGTAACCCACTGATTACAGAAGCAATATTATACTAAAAGTTACCAAATGAAACAGAAATCAACAAACTACAACCACTGAATAGCAAATTAACACAGATTTGATGATTATGAGATTGAGCTAAAAACAGTTTTGGGTACTAACTTGCAGTCCCAAAATAAGCACCCAAATAAGCTAAGAAGCAGAATCCAAAAGTTAAAACCTAAACTAGATCTAGGTAGCTACTTATAACCAAAATACCAGATCTTAACAAGCTTTTATAAGCTCTATACAAGCTTGCACAAAAACTGAGAAAACACTCAGAGTATACTGAGTTGGAGCAGGGCACTAGGACCTTACTTTGAGCTTTTGCACAAGCTTATCCAGAAAGCTTAAGCTTAAAACATATAAGAGGTCTTAAAGACCACCTAGTAAACTACTTATAGACCTAAAATCAGACCCTACAAAGCTTTATTGAACCCTGTGCACAATCTGCAAGTTCTGTGGAAAACCAATTTTTGACATCTTGACTTTTTGAAACAGATAAACAGTTTGACTTTGATGAAGTTTGATCCAATTTTTATGACTGATGTTAAAGTATCTTGATGAAATAAGATTGAATCAAGCTAGGTTTAAGACTTCTAAACTCAAATAAAGATTTTGCAAATCCCAATCCACATCAGTTAAGAGTTTAAGCAGATTTCATACCAAATTGACTTTTAGTGTTTTTCATGCAAAAACTTAGACAGATATGAGCTAATTGGAGTCACACAAACACAAACCAACAATAATCATACAGTGAACAAGCTTTTTAAACAGGTTATGCTACAAACCAAACACCCCTTTTAACTTCTAATTTGTAATTAAAACTAATCTAATCTCTACTCTAGCTAATTTTACTGATCAAACTAAGTTATGCTAACTTAATGAACACAGATTGAACAAGTTTTAACACATTATAACCACAAACACAGTGTATGCAAGAACTTGAGAATCACTTACAATGAGTCCAAAGCCACTATGGCTAGCCAACAGTGAAACCAAGGCCCCTAACCTATCAAATCAACCCAAATGCTTCCATTTCAACCCATTTCCAGTTCTGAATCAACCCAGATCATCCCTGCATCAGTTTTGCTCCAAATTTGACTTTTATTGACCAATGTCCAAAGTTGTGTGAGATGTAAATGTAAGCTTAAATAAAGCTTTAACAAGCTTATTAGAGCTTGTTTGAGCTTAAAAATGAACTGCTAACAGATTTGACAAGGAATTTGAGAATGAGAAATTCAGGGACTAAACTGTAATTTTCTCAAAACTTTTAGATTTTTCACCAAAGGGCTAAATATGATAATTTATGTTTCCAAAAGGACCTTTGGTGACTTTTCTTTTGAAATTATGTGCTCAGGGACTGTTTTTGACAACTTTTGAAACTTGGGGAACTAAAACTGCCATTTTTGCAAATTTGATATGTTTTTCATCTGATTTTGATATTTTTGCATTTAAAACACATAAAACACTGATTTGTGATATTTTGATCATTTTGATGTGTTTCTGAGTGTTTTCAGATGACTTTGCAGTTTATTTTGTACAAAAATGATGAGTATTTAGACACTCATCATAAAATAATCGCTCGAGACAAGAGAAAAGATTTGCCACAGTGCGACAATATACGCAAACACACTCATGCATGCTGAAACTACTGACGACACATTTCTATGGGAGAATTTGGTAGATACTTTTTTTATACTTTTCTATCATTGTTAACTTTCATATGGACTATTGCGCCGTATAGAAGCTTCCGGTTATGATATTCCAGTGTCTAAAAATTCTATATTTATTACAGCATAACCATCGATCTTACATGCCTCCCTACATTCACGTGTTTCTTTTATTACCGAGTGCATATAACTTAAAGATTGTAAGTCTGTCTCCGTGATTGTTGTTTTCCCCTCGAAGGCTTTTCTCACTTCAGATTGTACCTTCTTCAGCACATTTGGGTTTCTCATAATTTCTTTCATTGCCCAATAGTGAAAATAAAAATCCAAAAAGAATTTCCTTTACTAAATATGACACTTCAAACTTGCATACAGATATAGTAATTTATAAACTATGATTCGAACCGCGAGACTAAACTGTTAACCTTTGTATCCCTTATGTAGTTAAGTTTAATCACCCTTCCCAGTTACTACCTCTGTTTCATTGAAATTACTATTGTGAAGCCGGTAACTGGTTGTAAAATTTCCATCTTTTTTACTAATCTTCAAGCTAAAATGAGCCCATTTCGGCCATTCAAGTTGTTCTTACTTCTTACTTGTGTTGCATTACATATATCAGGGGTAGATTGTCATATGAGCAGTTTAGTGCTTTTTTAACAAATGTGAAGGAACTAAACTCCCACAAGTAAACAAAGGAGGTATGTATACATAACTTTCCTGTATTCTTTCACCCGACTTGCCCTCCAATCGTTCACTTTTCTTCATTTTCTGGTCTCACAGGATACTTTACAGAAGGCAGATGATATCTTTGGCCCAGAAAACAAGGACCTTTACACTATTTTTGAGGGGTTAATTAGCCGTAATGTCCACTAAGAAGGAAATGTTTTGTTTACAATTTGTAAGTTATTTACCACTGGTAAAGAAGTCATAATGTGTATGGCCACTTCCGGTTTCAAAAATGCTGAAACGAGAAAATAATGGAGATGGTAATTGTGGCATTCCTTCCTGAATCAATAGTGATTACCAACTTTGAAGCCTTTATAATTCTTTAAGAAATGGCAAATCCATACAATGTTCTGTTGAGTTTAACATTATTAGATGATATGTTTCTTTTGACTTTTTAGGACAGATGGGCAATAAGATTAACCAGTGACAAATTCAGTAAAACCACTGATAAATGGTCTCTTTGATCTATTTCTTCTGTAGCTATGCTATGGAATTGTATACTTCATGTGAGGGAATGTGCACGACAAGTTAGCTTGAACTTCATTTTAAGCCCTTTATTAAAAAAACATTATGATGGGTGATGCTATTTTTGTTTACACCGAGGTATGTTTTTAAGATTTAATCATCAGTGAAGTTATAGTGCTCATTATAAATTGAATGTTTAGCCAATTATATATTTATATTGGGCCTGCATGAATATTCAGCTAATTATAACTTTAATGTTATAATAGTCTTTAATGAAATTATAATAGTCATCATAACCGAACATAATAGTTATTTGTGTCACGGTTATTCAGTGAATGTCTCTTTGGTTTGGTTTTGTATTCTCACTTGAACATTCATCAAATTAACTATTTAGTTCTCTTGATGTTGGATTTTCTTTATTATGTAATTGTAATAATGCAGGATGAGTTGGAAGCTGGACCTGAAGAGTTCAAAGGTGCTGAGTTGGAGGAAAAACTTCTACAATCACCTGTAGTGCCACTCTATGTGCCACCTGGAAGATAATCAGCATGTCCCGTTCCCCGCAAAAACACTCTAAGGAAGGTGAACATTATGAATTGAAGGCTTAAAAATATCACTTTAAAGGTAAGTTTCTTGATTGAGTCCATTAATTATTCCTCATATAGATCTATTTACATGCTGATTAAAACATCAAAAATGTAAGTCACATAATAGATATAAGTTTGCAGAATTGAATTAGTATATTTAGAGTTGGAAATGTAAGTCATGAGGAGTTATACTTGAATCGTGCTATTATTGATATTTAGTACCAGGATCGCTCCATGTGTTCAATATATCACAACTTATTATTTGGTTATAAGTTTATAATGCTCAAGAATTATTAATCACTTATGTTGTTTCAGTTGCATATATTTTTGTTTGAACTTGGATTATAGATTTGGTTCTTCGTGAAGCTACAGAAAAAATGGCTAAAGTATCTTAGAGAGGAGTTGCCAGCAGTTGCCTTCAAGTGTAGCACACAAAAGGATAAATATAATCTAGGTTGGAAATACGTAAAGGCTGCAAAAAAGACCACCAATATTTTAAAAACAAGTGATTGCCTTTGAGCAGAAACTCTTTTCAAGTTCCTGAAAAATTACTTAAGAAGTCATGAGGTGTGAATTGCTTTGAACGACTCAATTCCTGTTATTTATATTTCTAACGGGCAAAACAAAGAAAGTGATATAAACAAAACGTGTAATGAAGTTGGCAATGGTACACTTTTAAATTTTAATGTCCCCAACATTCTAAATTATTTTATTATGTATTTGTTGTTGTATGTGCTTTTACAAAGTCTACTTATTTCAATAATGTATAAAATGATCACGGGGAATTCAGTTATTAAGAATATGTGTTGGCATTGGCTGTGATATTGTATTTGGTGGCAAATGGATATGAGGGGGGCAGTTGATGACATTATATAACATATTTTCTAAATCTTTGTATGTCTCTTTAAATTTCAAAACTTTCTTTCATCATTTTCTACATATTATTTTGTTTTTGGTTAGCCGAGTTCAGGGCAAGTCTATACATAGTGCAAGGACATCAGAAAGTGTAGTTGTACAAGTGTGAATGAAAAATAGTTAGATGGGTTAAATGCCTGTTTAGGAGTATGTATACGACTAAGTGATCTACACTAATAACAAAATTTAAAAATATGAATTACAGGACAAGACATCTTATGATGAGAAGCTACATTGCCATATCCCAGCGCCACAAGGATATGTGACACCCTTTATGTGGCCCAAGAGTCGTGACTAATGTGTCGTTTCCTCATGTTAATGAATATCTTTACTCATTTTTTAAAGTGATCGGTATGTTTGTTGTGTTGAAACTTCACTAAAAATAATACGTTAATTATAAATAATACTTTATTCGCCTCAAAATAAATGTTTAGTTTGACTTTTTGTAATCGTTCTTTGCTAATTTGATCTTAAATATTTTTTTGTATATTATATAATACTTGATAAAAATTTATACTAATGAAAGTATATTTAAAGCCTAATCTATTCATATATTTTGCATCAAGTATTATATAACAAAAAAAATTGTTAAGGTCAAAGTTGAACCAGTTTTATCCTGGGACGAAGGTAGTAGTTTTTTCATATATTGTTTTGTTGGTGGTTATGGACTTAAATAAGCTCAAGTTTCATGAGCTCATCCCAGAAAAAAAAAGGGTGACTGTATCGGCCATTTTAAATATCAATAATCTAATACATGAAATAAGCTAATCCACCCCATCCCCCCCCCAAAAAATATAAAGAATATTTTTATAGCATTAGCACTTGGGTACAAACATATGTTAACACTTATTCAGGGTATGAACATATGTTACATAATTGAAATTATGTAAAAAAAAAAAGTATGTTGTGTGAAGCATTGGATCCCAATAAAGAACTCCAAAATGTGAGAACTTGATTGATTTAGTATCGGGATGCAGCTCCATCAAGTGAACCTCAATCACACTATCATGTATGAGGTTTAAAGATTCTTTTATCAATGCATAAATAAAAATATATATGATGATTAAAACAATGAGATCCTCATCAGTTCGAGTCGTTTTCATGATCTATAAAATTTCACTATTGGTACAAATATTCTTTCATTTTGGATGTTGTAGATTGCTTTGATATGATAAGGTATCTCAATTTTCACTATTTGTATAAAATTTCAAAGATTAACATTGTCAAAGTAACTGTTATATTCACAAACAAACATGTGAACCCTATTGCTACATATGTTTATGAGAGAACAAGTTTCTTTATTGAGCAAGCTTGGTGAACTTTAAGATCCCATAAGCCCATAAGCTTATTTTCACTATAGCTCAGTTTGTATTAGATTAATTAGCACCACATAGGGCTGTGTTACCTACTGTTACAGCAACCTCATCACAGCAGCCCCTTTTCAGTTTTTCTTTAGCTTTTTAATGTTCAAATTTTGTTTATTAGGTTCCCTACATTGCTTATTTTATGTTGTGGATTAGTTTATAAGGAATTAACTATTAACATGTCATATTTTATATGCAGATTTGATAGTTAGTGATGAGGAAAAAAAATATCGCTTTGTACTACATTGAAGAACTTATGCGAGCGGGAGGAAGTAGTTTGAGGCGTTGGCCAGAGATGCCTTACCCTGATGACAAATACATCAATGAATTTGGAAACCGACTTATATATGATGAAACTGATTATAACCCGGTCGAGATGGAATCTGAATATCAACGTTTGTACGCCTTATTGACAACGGAACAGAAGGGTGTATATGACACGATCGTGAAATCCGTTGATAGTGGAACAGGGGGTATTTATTTTGTTTACGGTTACGGAGGTACCGGTAAAACGTTTTTATGGAAAACACTTGCAGCCGGCATTAGAAGAAAAGGTGATATAGTTTTGAACGTTGCATCAAGCGGTATTGCATTTTTGTTAATGTCGGGAGGGCGAACTGCTCACTCCAGGTTTCATATTCCAATAAACGTTGATGAGACCTCCACTTGCTCAATAAGTGCTCAAAGCGATCTGTGAGCAATGTTAAAAAAGTGCAAGCTTATTATTTGGGACGAAGCGCCTATGACGAATAAGCTTTGTTTTGAGGCTTTAGATCGGTCTTTGAGAGACATACTTCGTAGGAGCCGGTATGACGTGTGTGATCAGCCTTTTGGAAACATGACGATGGTGTTTGGCGGTGATTTTAGGCAGGTTCTTCCTGTCATTCCGAAAGGATCACGCCAAGACATTGTTGGTGCTTCTTTGAAACAATCATACCTACGGGATTACTGCAAAGTTCTTAAGCTAACCGCTAACATGAGGCTTACTGTTGGTTCACGACCGAAAGATGTTAGCGAGATAAGAGAAGTACTTGAAGGTCTTTGAACAAGGTTCATGTTATATCATGTATGTATCATTGGTGTAATCACATTATTTTTAATGTTACAAGGTTTGTTAGCAACTCAATTGATCATTGAAATCACACATCATTTTATGTTCGAGTCAATCTATTTTAGATTGGCAACGCGATAGTTGTAAATCGATTGTGACTCAAACATATTTTAAATTTAACAAATTTACGTTATTACTTTTATTATCATCTCATTTATCTATTTCTTTAAAAACTAACCCGGTGTCAACGAGTCTCTAAGCTAGTTATACTTATAAACTAAAGCTTTTGAGAAAGACTTGGTGTATGCCGAGTCTTTGTGTAAAGCTTTTCAAAAAGCTATTGATGCAATGTTAAAAACACTACTAAAAGACTTCTTAGAATAGTAAAAAGCTTTTACCCATTTGAAGCATTGTAGATGCTCTAAGTTCCTTATAATCTACATACCCATCAAACAATAATAACATGTGAATTATATTAAGATGCATAAACATATGCGTCAAACATCCACTTAATTATACGATCAAAACTACTAGCTCACTGCTCCGATCGACTATGATAAAAATCGCATTTAAAACCTCAAACCAGCCCCAATACTCGATAAGTCTTCCCGTGGAGTTTTCTTGCCATCTCTTATATTTGATCCTCTCCCACAGTAAAATTAAAAGATTAATATAAGCGTACATCACAAATCACATCCACTAAAGACAATATACTAAACTAAAAATCGATAAAATTCTATTCCAGTCTGACATGACACAAGAAAAACTAAAATATAAGACGGATTATTTAAAACTTTATTAGTAATTCGCATCAAATAAATCAAGAAAGATAAGTCTTTAACCCTGAGATTGCCTTGAATTTAGTATTCGGATGATGGTTTAGCTTATCTTGACCACGAGTATGTCAGGCACAATTTCCTCTTGTTTCAGTTTAGGAAGAGTGACCCTTAGTACTCCATCTTTCATCTCTGCTGTGATACCACTCATTTTGATGTCATTTGGTATAATGAATTTCCTGGTGTACTTTGTACGCTCAAAATTATTCATCACCTGGCCTTTGATGTCCATCATATAACATTCACAATTTTTTATTGTTGCCTTAACCTCCTCCTTCTCGATCCAAGGCATTTGTACTGATAAACATAACTCTTTATCATCTTCCTTCTTGGAATGTTTTGGATATATCGTCTTTGAAACCAATGATTGCGTGAAGTACGCTCTTTTGCAGGTGGTTGAGAATCGATCAAACACGGCATCTGAATCATCAACAAGAATATTATTTCAGTTGTATTATGACAAATAATAATCAGAATATACAGTAATTAATTATATGGACATGCACGGTTAAGAATGTGAGACACCTGTTACCATTGCTGGACGGAAAGGGACGACGAATCTGCTATTGTTGAGACTCGAGACAGTGAGCTGCTTCAAAACAACCGGGCAAGCCATCTCTGATCCGATAAATAATCAGTCTAGAAAAACTTGAGAATTGAATACTTGTATTCAAAAAAACTTAATGTAAATATATAGAGAGCATTTGCCTGGATCATACCATAAGTAATTAGTAATTCTGAATCTTTTAAAATTATATCTTATTTGGTACAACTTTATTGAAAAAATAATAATAATAATAAATAAATAAATAGTAAAATAAACTTGTATATTCTGTTCAATAGAATGAACTTTTCTTTATTAGAGGTTTGGAATCAAATTATTAACTATAATAACATCGTAACCTAAGTTTCTTAGGAAACTCATATTTTAATATATAAGTACCCGTTTATAGCAACGAGATTTTATGGCGGCAGATAGTTTTAGAGATAAAAAAAGGTTTATGGGTTATAAACGAAAAGTAATAAAAGTTTGAGGATTAAACATATGGTGTTCTGAAACCCGGTTCGACCCGGGTGATTCAACCGGTTGAACCGTTCCGGTCGAAAAACGGGTCAATTTAAACTGGGTCAAACCGACGAACTGGGTCGAAAAACAGGTCAAATTAAACCGGGTCAACCCGTTTTCGATGTGTATTAATATTTTTATTTTAAAACATATGTTTATTAATAGCTTAAAACTTTAAATTGCTCATAATTACTTGTTTCAATATTTCATTTTTATTTTTTTCAACGTTTCACTTTTTTGACTTTTCGTTTTTGTTTTAACCATTTTTGTTTTATAAATAATATAGATATAGTAGATAAAAGGGAGGTGATTTGCACATTTTCTAAATTGATTGACACACTTTATATTAGAGTGTGTTGACATTTATACCCCCACAGAATGAAAATATGTAAATTAATGTAAAAGTATAATTGTCAACACACTTTAATTTGAAATGTATCAATCAATTAAATTTGTGTGCAAATCACCTCCCTAGATAAAATGAAATCAAAAAAAGTACACATGACATATATTCCAGATTTATACTTCTATATGAAATTTTATTAACAAAATATATAATTCCGTATATATAAACTGCATATACTGGATTCCCAAAAGTTATCACTTAAGTTTTTTATTTGATCATGATTCGCCTATTGAATGCAATTGATTTCCATCGCATACCCTATTTACATTATGTATGGAAAGAGTATAGAGGGTCGCACGTTGTTGCGATACCATAATTATGGCTTCAAAATTCAAAGTTTGTACTTGATCTAATATTTTAGAAGTAAACATGTAAACTTATTAAATTGCATGATATGAAAACATTAAAATAATGTTCTTAAGAAGATAAAATCATACTGTACTACGTAGTTATGATATTCTCATTGTCATTTTTCTTGTTCACTAAGTATACAACTTCGATTCTATTGAAATTTTAGGATTAAAAAAATAATAATAATAAAAAAAAAAAAAAAAAAAAAAAGTGTTGTGATAGAAAAGGTTTTAGCTGTTTGTGTTTTAGGAATATTACACTTTTTGAATGTATATAAATGTAGACGCAAAGAAAGTTTATTCACATGCGAAAATAAATGTATATGTTCATGTATAAATGTACATGTATTTACTATTGACGAAAATTTAATCGCAAAGGAAGAAAAAAATATATGCTCATGTATAAATGAAGTATACACCCATATACATGTATATATTCACACGCGAGGAAAGTTTATTTACCAGTAAGGAAAGTATATGCACACACGAAAAAATATATATAAATATACGTGTATGTACTGGTAAAGAAAGTTTATTTACACGCGAAGATAAATATTTATATCTATACTACATATAATGAGTGTATGGTCAAACCTTGAAAAAGTGAAATCTTGAAAGTCAAATGTGAGAGAAATGCATATTATAATTAATACTCTTATTAAAATACCTCATTACTTAAAAGTACAATAATTTATTCACATTTTACAACCAAATAAAAGCATATCTACCAAATTAAAAGCAACCAATTAAAACACTATTTACTAAAAAGTACAAGAAAATTTTCACAATGTACAATTTAAACAAGCTACAGTTTAAACCAGCTACAATATAATCCAAAATATAAAATAATTAAACACACTAATTAATATTATTTTTAAAACACCTTAAAATGAAAGTACATGTTATTATACACATTATACAAATTAATAAAACACACAAAACTTCATACAAGCTAACAAGTTGATGGTATATATAGTTTTGAAAACCGGACCGGACCAAATGGTTCAACCAGGAACCGGTGTTGCCACTGGTTCGGCTGACCAATAAAATCCATCCGAAAATGAACCAAAGAAGACCCGTTGAAATCGATAAAAACGGGTGAAATTACATCTCATCGAGATCTATTTTTCCGGTTAATCGTCACAGGGTACCCGCCGCCGAAACGTGCTGGTACCCTACTATATTATATATAAAAGAAAAACCAAAAAGTAAAAAGTGAAAAGTTGAAACTAAAAAAAGAAATGTTGAAAACATATATTTCAAAACGTAACTACTAATACACATCGAGAACCGAGTTGACCCGGGATGCTTCAAACCCGGCGGGTTGACCCGGTTTAATTTGACCCATTTTCGACCCAACCCATCGGGTTGACTCGGTTTAAATCGACCCGTTTTTCGACTGGAACAGTTCAACCGGTTGAACCACCCGGGTCGAATCGGGTTTCAAAACATTATGTTTAATCCCCAAATCTTCAAACTTTAATTATTTTTCGTTTATAACTCATAAATTTTTTTTTATCACTAAACGATTTTTCGCTATAAAATCTCGTTGCTATGCACGGGTACTCGTCTAGTATATACCCATGTATATAAACTTACATGTATTTACTAGTGAATAAAGTTTATTCAAATGCGAAGTATATGTTCATGTATAAATGAGCATGTATTTACTAGTGAAAAAAATATCTCCTATTTTTGTACCTCTAGTATAAGAAATGTGTTACTAAGATCAAAGCTTTACTTGCTTATAATTTTCACGCGCAAAGATATTCTTACAAAAGTTAAATATAGTTGCTCATTTATAAATGTTCATGTATTTACTAGTGAAGAAAGTTTATTCACATGAAAAGATAAATGTATATGCTCATGTATGAATATACATGTGTTAACTAGTGAAGAATGTTTAATCACACGCGAAGAAAAAAAATATATGCTCATGTATAAATTACGTGTATTTACTAGTGAAGAAAGTTTATTCACATGAGAAGATAAATGTACTTATGTACATGCTAATTTATAAATGTTCTATGTATTTACTAGTGAAGAAAGTTTATTCACATGCGAAGATAAATGTATATGTTCTATATAAACACTGTTTATTCACGCACGAAGAAAAAAAATGATATGCTCAAGTATAAATGTACGTGTATTTACTAGTTTCTATTCACATACAAAGAAAAAAGTATATTTTCATGTATAGTACATGTATTTACTAGTAAAAAAGTTTATTCAGACACAAGGGGAAAAAATATACTCATGTATAAATGTACGTTATTTACTATTGACAAAAATTTGTTCACACTCGAAGAAAAAAAGTATATGCTCATATATAAACATACATGTATAGACATACGTGGATAGCGGATGCATATGAAGATGTCTTTGGTGATAAAATACTTTATGGTACCACTTACCTTTTCATAATCTTGAATTTATTTTTATAAATTTTCCAACTTTAGTTGTTGAGATTGTTGTCTGCCAATAACTTGGCTTTCGTATATGTTGAGTAAAAATGGAAGTGACTATTTCATTTAAACATTATGTGAATAATGGGTACGAAAGCTAAACAGGAAGGCTTAAGCGCACATAAAATTGCCATTCACTTGACTCTTCATTGTCATCGATCTGTAACTTGCCATTCATTGCAATGCACAAAAGCACTAAAAGACCTAACCTAATTACCACACTAATACAATTTCATTACAATAAGAACCACAACAATGACTAAAAACATCATCTTCCAAATGCTGCAACTTTTTTTTTGCTTTCTTCAAACTTTGACTGCAAATGATCATAATCAAGTTGAAGCATTTGTTGCAAAAATGTTTTGCAAAATGATTTTTTGCAATTTTTTGACACTATTTAATATATGTAGATGTTATATATATTAATATTTCTTGGTAGCTTTGCTTTCTCCTTGACGAGAACTTCGCAACGAGTTAAAATGTGTCAAAAATGGAGTTGAAATGAATGAGATATCGTGTCTCAAAGTGAGGCACTTGAAACACAAAAATTTTGTGTTTTGGGAGAGTATCCCACATCGCCCAAAGAAGGAAATAAAAGCATGTTTATAAGGAAATCTTGGTATTAGCTATCAAAATCTTTAAGTTGGTTTTACTCCAACACCTACGTGCTCGCGCGCAGGCGCAGGGGGGGTGCATATTTCTGGATTTCTAAGCCAAAATAAGTTCGAAGCTTCTGAACTCATGCGAGCCTGCGTGACCTGCGGACACGAATGCAGCTCTGAAACCTCGCATACGTGCGTATCTTTTTCCTAAATCTATTTTTGGAATAGATATGAAACTTATTGACAAAGTTTACAGAATGTTTAACAGATTTGCATATCTGTTTATTTTAAGGAAAACCAGGATAGGTTTAGCCTATAAAATAAATGGTTCCTCATTCAGTTTTCGACACACAAAAATATTGCTCCAATACAGACGAATTCCAGCAATATCTTCGATCAGAAACGCACAAGTTTTCCGCGATCTTTCAGGCAAGTTGTCAGGTCCAGCTGTACAACAGCTTTGGACGTTATACCATGGGAAACAGACGACGAATCTGTTTTAAGGAAATCGTGTTAAACACGAGCCTCGTTCCACGACCTTTACTGCTTTCATTTAATTTTCGTTATAGAGTCTGTCTTCTGCTTCTACCCCTTTATGTCTGTATTTAGTTTTCTATTATTTACATTCTGTTATTTATTAATTGTAATCTGATTTATTATTTTAATAAAAGTGTACACCGTTTCCCACAACATTTCCAACTGATCTTGAATCCTTAGATGTTCATATTCTTCCCTTTCAGCCATATTCAAACTAACATACAATTCAAACATTTGATATCTGTCGTTCCATTCAACTACATTTGCTCCTGTAATCCATAGCCCAACAGCTCGAATCTCCTTTAACGGAAGAAATAGAAGCTCAAGAAGGAATATTGTAATATTCATTCATATCTGTGGGTCAAATACAAAAGAAGCCATTGCATGTTTTTTTTATCATAAATCTGAGAGTTTATAAAAATTCATAAACCCTAAATTTAATCGGGTCTTTTCACCAATTAAATTAAATTACATTGGAGTTTCGGTAGTTGGAAATCACCTACAAGGATTGGTATTTGTCCATGCATGAAACTCGTTTTACAAATGAAAACCCACATTTATAGTGGGTGGGTAGGTCTCGACAGCGTGAAGAAGATGATTTGGACATTTTGGATCGATGACCGAAATTGATTGATAATCAAATACATTTTTAGTGATTGACATTTAGGCATACGAAGTAGATTAGGGTTCTTGAAAATAAAAGAATGCGTAAAAGGGTCATATAAAACGGAAAACAGGCCAATTCCTATATGCGGTCAACACAATGTTTTTAACACCGGGACCCTATCTAGGAACGATTTTTTCTTTGCAAGATCATGATTGTAATATCAAATCGGGATCTTAAGATCCTACTATAGTGTCATTTCTTAATAGGCGTTGTAAAATTACACAAATTCACAGATAGTTATATATCATATATCAATGTAGTTCAAAGTTATGATTATAAAATGTTTGATACAAATCATACAATTAGCCTCTTGTTTTTCATATTATACAAAACTTAATAAATAAATGTGTAGCTTTTTAACTTGTGTTTGAGAAAATTAAAATCAGATAGAACGAGATCTTAAGACTATATGGTGAAGATTATTATCCTATTAAGATCTTATCTCGCAAAGATCATACGTAGGAGCGAGATCGTTTTTTCTTTGTAGTATCATATAAAATCGTAAAATCATAGGATCAAGATCGGAATCTCAATAACCATGGGTCAAAATATACCCATTTTTTTTAACGAGGTAATAGGGCATGATGACGTGTTACTTCAAAAAAAAAAAAAAAAAACATCAGTGTGGAAATGATCAACTGAAAACAAGTTCGAGAGCATAATGAGATTTTTGCCGGTCTGTAGTTCGTTTTGAATTAATAAATAAGTACATGAAGGATTCATTACCTTTACCCATAATTTTATTGATGTAATTGCAAAAAATAAAAAATAAATAAATAAATAAATAAATAAATAAATAAATAAGAAGGCTTAAGCAAGTGAGCTATAATGCTCCAACCATTTTCAGTGGATGTGAAATATACTACAAGAATTTTGGTTATTATTACATAAAATTCTCAGGAAATTGACTTTTAATGATAGAGGTTTTAACGTTGATAAATAAAAAAAGAAACTTATATACTTCCCTTTTACTGACACTTTTTAATTGTGAGACAAACATTAAAAAATTTATGGACCTTTTTCCTAGCTTTGGTTGACAGTTTTATATCTTGGTGACAAACTTTTCGTGATATTTTTATATGTCACTAAAAGAAAATTTTCCTGCAGTGCCTCTTTCGTACTGTAGTGCAAGTATGTTACTCTTGGCATGCATGTAAAAGTTATCTTTGGATTTGTTTTTAAACTACCTAATATAATAGGAAAAAAAAATGAGGACTGATACAGTTACAAACAAACTTTCACAAACATCCACAAAATGATGCATGAGCGGTGATTTGTGTATTTTGTGGCAATTTCTTTTTCCTCTCTCTGATTAAATCAATCATCGCTGACGTTATTTTGTAGATGTTTTTGTGAAAGTTTGTTTGTGGCTGTATCATTCCTCCCCAAATAGCAAGAAATTGCAAAAGACGAAACATCTACAAAGAAGATCTATCAAGGGTTTGTTATCTAGTTAACTTAATGATTTACAGTTCCAGTTATGAACAACAACTGGAAGAATATACTGAATAAGATACCAAACTTCAATATTCTGCAAAAAGAAAAGGAAAAGAAAAACCCAACCAAATGTCATTAAGCATATACTTTAACACGATCTCAGACCAAAAAAAAGGGCAATGAAACAAAGCCAGAATTAAGTTGTCAATCAGGAACAATTTATTTAGCGTTTCACATTTTTAATGATGTTTTAATCAATTTTGACATCGTAAACATCCGGCTTTTCTTCCCCTTCTTTCAACTTAGGAAGAGTTACCGTTAAAACTCCATCATTCATATGTGCTATGATACCACTCATCTTGATGTTTTTCGGTAACTCAAAGCTGCTTTTGTAAACTATACGCTGGTAATCTTTCTGCACTACTTCACCTCCAATGTTCAACTTAGGTTTATTATAAAAGTTAACATATGACTTCACAAGCTGCTTCTTGATTCCAGGCATGGGTATGAATAAGTAGCAGTTTTCATCATCTTCCTTCGTCTGACAGTCCGGATCAGCCAAACTATCAAAATAATCCCTAACTTCCATATAATAGCTCCTTCTCCCATAGGCAGGTGAGAATCGATTAAACGCTTCTGAACTCATTAACAAACATATTCATTCATCTTAGTACAAAGAACTAGAATGAGATCATGATGTTGACAAAACTCATACAAGTGTATAAAATAAAAAATGCAAAATATACCAATCATACAAACATATCTACTCTAGTTACTAATTACCAATATAAGAGTAGAAAAAATATGAACACACTTAGGATAAAAGAGTTTACAGAATATAATTCAGACACTTAAAAAAGTAAAGATTAATTTGCTAAAACTTCTATACATTTATAGGTTCAAATATCTATAGGTGCCACATTGGGCCAGGAGAGTTGCCGAAAATATTCCTTATGAGGTGGACAATGGCTGGTGCCAAAAGGCACCCGGGATCAGGATTTTCCCGCCAATTCACACCTTTTTGTGGATTTATAGGTTCAAACAACATGAAAAAAGTTCTATCACACATTTCTTGTTAAGAAAATGAGTAATCGATTCACCTGTTGCCACCGCTGGACAAAACGGGACTGCAAATTTGCCGAGGAGATTGGAAACGAGAAGCTGCTTCATAACAACTGGGTAAACCATCTCCGATTACTATATAATCAGTATATGGTACGTAAAAAGAACTTCAGGATGAAAAAATTATATATATACCATAATGTAATCTTGTATAATTAATACAGTGCATTACGTATTTTGACCGAAAATAGAATAGGAAAGCTAATTTAGAAATATAATAACTTTTCCTTTTAAAAAATTTGAACCCAAACAAATATTTACGTTTACGAAAATTTAAATAGCAATTTGTTACTCCCTCCGTCTCAAATTTTATATCCATTTTAACTTTTCAAATTAAACTTTGACCTTAAATATATTTTTTTGTATTATATATTACTTGTTATAAAATATATAAATGAAATTAGGTTTTAAATTATTTTCTTGAGGAGAGTTATTTTACATACCAAACTTTTTTTACATACAGACTCATCTCCACCATTCATTTAAAAAGAAATTAATGGCTGAGATTAAAAGCATTTTATTATTTCACCAATTTTTTATAATTTAAATATCTCTTAAACCGTTAATCGTTAAGTAAAAATAATTACACCATCGCGACGAGCATTTAATTATCTCTCTATAAACGGGCACTTTGATATACTTTCGAAAAAAGAAAAAAAAAATCGTTTTTTTCACGTTTTTTCATCTTTTTTTTCGTTTTTCTTCGAAACTGGATTTGCATGAAATATCATATATGATTTAACACTAATTTGCATATCACATGTGATATTAGTGTTAAATCACATATGATATGTAATATCATATGTGATACTATTGTTAAATCATATATGATAAATCACATATGATATAAATATCATATATGATATAACACTAATATCATATATGATATAACACTATAGTGTTATATCATATATGATTTTTTAATGTAAATTTCAGTAACGTAAAAAAACGAAAAAACTTTAAAAAAAATGTAAAAAATACGAAAAAATTTTGTTTGTCAAAAGTATATCAAAGTGCCTATCTATAGAAAGATAATTAAATGCTCGTCGCAATGATATATTTTTTTTCGCTTAACGATTAACGGTTTGAAAGTTATTAATATTTGAAAAAAAGGATGAAAGTGGGTTTTTTAAATTGTTGAGATTAATCTCATCCATTAGATCAAATAAAAATGGATGGTGGAGATTGATCCCTTGGTATGTGAATAATATTTTGTCCTCAAATGATCTTAAATCTTATTTTCATTAGTAAAATATATTTAAGGTTAAAGTTTGATTGAAAAAGTCAAAATACACATAAAATTTAGAACGGAGGTAGTAATTTGTTATAAATATGGAAATGCGTATCAAGAACAGGAGTACCCCCATATTTTATTTCATGGAATACATTAATTATCAACTCTAGATTTACAAAAATAAATTTTGTATTTGATATTTAAATATTTCATTTCCAAATGCTTTCAATATTTTGTTATTTTATTCTTTTTTTCTTAATTTAACAAAAAAAAAAAAAAAAAAAAAAAAAAAAAAAAAAAAAATTAACAAAACATTTTGTTTTATTTATTTTCTTTCGCGTTTTATATATATTTTGTAAAAGGATAATCCTCATTTTTAATTTACTAAGTTAAGTTTTCTAAATTCATTTATTTTGTGATTTAATAATACAAAATAAAAACATATATCTTATAAGATATTAAAATCGGTTCGATACAGTTGGTTGTTAGAGCACTCTCAATAATAACTTGTGTTAAACTTTAACATCTGTCACGTCAGCGCCACATCAGCTTTAACATTTCACCTTAACATCTCCAAAAAAACACCCACAATCATAACATCCCAAGTTAAACTTTAACATTTGATATTTTCAATTTCAACCCCTAAACTAAAACAAACACTTCATTTATTAAAAAACATATCATTAATTTGAAAACATATTACAATACGAAAAAAAAAAAAAAAAAAAAAAATTACAACGAAATAAAAAAAGACACTGAAAATTAAACGTTACAACATAAAGGAAATGACGAGAATACAATCTACTGACGAGGTTGCAAGTTATATTTTTTGATGATTCGGTCTTTTTCGTCATTGATCCAAGCCACGACATTTGGATATTTGCCTTCAGTATCAACCATCAAAAACTTCATCTCTTCCAACCTTGTTATTGTTTCATCTTTGACTTGTTGGGCCCGATACGCCGCTTGGGCGGTTTCACGTTTGATACGATACTCGTTTGCCATAGTTTCGGTGAAACGACTTGACGAGCTCGTTCCTCCGGTGCTCGCTCCCCCAGTACTTGCCGTGCTCTCGGATCTTGCTTTCTTGGAAGCACGTTTTATTCCAATGGGGTGTGGTTGTTCATCATGACCAAACAAAGCCTCGTTTGTTTGGCTTGGAACATCGCCGGTTAAATCAACCGGATCCGGCGTGTCCCATTTCTTATGCTTACGCAAAACCTCCCAAGCTTCATCGAGAGCAAACGGTGCTGCTTTGTGCTCCTCACGATACCATTGCTTCGCCCGTTTCATGACATCCATCTCACTTTCCCCGCTTCTCGATTCCCGTTGCGCACATTTGTAAAAATCGTTGAACTTTGTGCAACAGTGGTTCAACGTTTTCCACTTGCTTGACATCATATCCTTGTTGCGTCGTTGAAAATTGAGTCTGTTAATACAAATAAGCCGTAAAAACGTTTGTTTATATTTTACGATCTTCTAATGTTTTGTCGATAACAGACGTAAAATCATTTTAACAAAACAAATAAAATATATAAATAGTTTGATTCAATAGTTTTCTAACACACTAACGTTTTCATATAAAACACTAAAACAAGTAGAAGTGATTTTATGATTTAGATACATATGTATAACAACTAGTGTTTACATATTGGGTTAATATATACTTAACTAAGTATATACTAAAATGGGTCAAAACAAGTTTATACTAAAATGGGTAAAAACAAGTATATACTAAATGGGTAAGAAACTAGCAAATGGTATTGACCCATAACCCATGGTTTTATCTAAACCACTTAACCAAGTTCAATGTATTCTAGAGATACATTGTATCTACTATAAAACCCATGGATCAACCCATAACCCATGACCCATGACCCATAACCAAAAATACCCATGGGTAAAAGAGAGCGTCCCACGGATCCCCAGTAATACACTGGACGGATCCCTCAAGGGAGGGATCCGTGGGATCCGGGGAACAGTAGGTTTTTTCTTCTATAAATAGTGAGTCATTTCTTCATTGTTGCTCACCCCTTTCTAACACACTTTCCCCTAGAGTTAAAAACTCTCTAACCCCAGATCCAAGAGATCTATGTTTGTAGTTTTGTTTTCGTGTGATCTTTTAGGTTCCTCTTAAAGGCAAAATCACCACCTTTGAAGTCGAGCAAGCTCAAGTCCATAAGTTGCAATGCTTCCTCATCATCAAGACTACTGAAGTCTTCTTGTTGATGATTGTTTTTCTTTTCTAAAGGCATTAGTGAAAGGTGCCTTAGATGTACATTCGATATGGTGTGTTTCGATGTACAAAATAGATTAGTACTAGATCCAAGGATATTGATATCCTTGATGATGTTGTATTAAGGAGTTGATCTCCTTTGGGGTTAGGAGATTGGTGTAGTGATTGGTATTAGTTCCTCCATTGCAATGGAACTAGGTGCTTAGCCTAGTACTTAATAAAGGGTAGGCGACGTTGTGAAGGTGTAGTTCACCTTGGTGTAAAAGAACTAGGTTCTTAGCCTAGTACCTAATAAAGGGTAGGCGCCGGTGTGTAGGTGTGGTTCACCTTGGTGTAAAAGAACCCGGTGGTTAGCCTAGTACCGGAAAAAGAGTAGGCGACGTTGTGAAGGCTTCTCCGCCATAAGGAGATTGGTGTAGTGTTTACAAACTCTCGAGTAGGTGACTCGGGGAGTGGAGTAGGGCAAGGAAGGTGTCCTTGTAGCCGAACCACTATAAATACTCGCGTTGTGGTTTTGTGCTTCTTACTCTTATCTTTCATTACATATCTTTATATGCTTGTTTATCAACATCCAACACACACATCCAAATTGATTGACATAAGTAGATCTAAATAGATTAAAAGGAAGTTTTAATTGGCAAAACTATTCAACCCCCCCCCCCTTCTAGTTTTTCACAGAGTCTATTGAACTCATTTGTGAACCGATACCAAAACGTATCTTTGGGTTGTGCACGCCCGACTTTCGGGTCCTCCGTACCAGCTATATAACACCTGGCAAGTAATTCTTCCTATGCTGGTTGCCAACGCCCAGTAGCGAATTCTTCTTCATCATCATCGATTGGTTCGGGCTCGGGGTCTTTGGATTTTTTGGACTTTCGTTTAACACGACCTTTGGATTTTTTTTGGAGAAGACGTGGGTGTTTCAGGAACATCATGTGTTTCAGTTTGTGAATGTTGTGAGTGTTGTGAGAATTGTAGATTTTGAAAGTTGGTGTTTAAAGTGTTTTGTTGACTTTGTTGCCAATACAGATATTGTTGATGTTGTAGGTACATTTCTTGGCTCGACAAGCCTAGTGGGTTGGGAAAAGAGACTTTGGGGTTTGAAGATGAACCCGCGTTCGGGTTTGATGATGAACCCGGGTTTGAGGTATTCCACCCACCACCGAGAAGATTGAAGAATATATCATCGTTGTTGCCTCCCGACATTTTTTTTTTCAGTAATTGAAAGTATAAGATTGAAAGAATTGAGTAGTGGAAGTGTGAAAAATAATGTTGTTTTAGTTGGGTATTTATAGTGGTAAGAAAATGTTTTTGATTTTTTTTTAATAAAACTAGCCGTTAGGGGGTAAAATGTAATTTTTTTTAAACCCCAACGGTAACTAGATGTTAGGGGGGGGGGGAGTTGATTTTTTTTTTTTTTTTTTTTTTTTATTGTGGTTAACGCCCGTTGGAAGCCTAACGCCGGCCAAATAACGTCACTTTAACGCCGGATTCGTAACGATTAACGCCGGATAACGCCGGTTTCGGCGTTAATCGTTGGGCATGCTCTTATGGTTTCTTTTTTCAGTCAAAACCGACCAAACAAAATCTCTATGTTATTCAAAACAAAATTAACCAAACAGTAAGTTTTGGTTTCAAACGGTTAACCGGTCAACTGTTTTTGATTTTCGATTTCATTTTATTTTTTCAGTTTTATTTCTGATCCCTAGTTTTCCCAATACACATAATTTTTTTAGCAAATTAGTTTCCGGGAAGCGATTTAACCCACCCGCCAAAAGATAGTTAAAGTAGTAAATAATTAATCAAAAGCAACATAGACTAATGATACCTACAAATTCAGCTTGGCATTACAGTATTATTGTTGTAGAGTTCTCGCTGGCTTAAGTAGTTAGTTTATCTCTACTACTTTATAATGCATTTAGGACATTTCTTTAAATGGCAAGGCTTAAAATTCAGACTTCTTAAATTGCCTATTATAGAAATAAGGCTAAAAATAATTGTATTAATTTTGCTATTAAATCAATATAAAGTGTATTAAATTAGTAGAGTATTCAAATTCTGAAAATTAAATACAAAGACTTGTAACATCCCATGACTTGTAACAGCCCATTTACACCATCTTTACTCCCTCCCCATCCGGTTTTGGTACAGATAATAAAGGTTTATTCACACGTTATAAAGTATTTGGAACATGCTAAATAATAGATGTTTAAAATAAAAAACATTTGCTCGCCACAAAAAGAGTTAGAGGGTACCCGCCGCCGCATTGCGCGGGTACCCTTCTAGTTACATATAAAGCATCTAAGACGTTTTTTGGCAAAACTACGTGGAAGTGGAGTGTGCAAATCACCTATTTTTTATATTGTTGTTAGAATATTCTACTCTTTTTCAAAGTGATATATTCTCAAAATTATAGACAATAAAAAATTAAATGTCTTTTATAGTGTTACAATCATTTTTTTTTATTGTAATTTAGCTTTAAAATTTCCTATTCATAAGGACAAAAAGTTAACTTGCAATTAGAATTCATAGCTAGCAAAACAGTCAGAAGCTACTTATTCAAAGAAACAGAATATCAAAATATAGATCTACCCATAGTATTAAGTATTTGATAACATCAATGATGTTTTAATTAATTAACCTTGACATCGAATTCATCAGGCATTATTTCCTCTTTTTTCAGCTTGGGAAAAGTGACAGTTAAAACTCCAGCTTTCATCTTTCCTTTAATACCAGTTACCTTGATGTCGTTTGGTAATTTAGGACATATGTCATACGCTAAAGACTTGTTATCCTTCACCGTTTCGACGTCAATTTGCATATAATTATGTTCATTACATTCAACAACAGTTGCCTTGACATCCTTCTTATCAAGTCCTGGCATGTCTACGATTAGGTAGAGATTCTCAGCATCCTCCTTATACTCTGAGCGTGGAGTTACTTTCTTCGGCATCAATGAGACTGGCTTCTGATGGTATGCTCTCCTGCTCGTGGCTGAGAATATATCAAACACAAAAATCATTTATTTACAATTAATAATCAGAAAATACGTTCAGTGTTAAGAATGTGAGACACCTGTGGCAACCGCTGGACAGAAAGGAACGACCAATCTGTTTTGGAGACTCGAGACAAAGAGCTTCTTCAGGACAACCGGGTAAGCCATACCGATCCAATCTATAATCAAACTAAAAAAATTTCGAGGGGTGAGTAACTGTATTTAAAAAAGCATTACCTATTACCTAAATATATATACATATATATATACTATTTTACCGAATAATACCATAACCTAATTTTTAATTCTTAATAATTTTAACTTTTTATTTTATTTGGTGCAAATCTTTTGACCATAATAAATCAACTAAATAAACTTTCATTTTCTTTTTAAAATAAAACTTTCCTTTTTAGAATTATGAAATCAAATTTGTAATCAGGCAAATATTCTTTCCAAATTCTGTAAACACTCTGTTACTATTAGAAACTTAAGAAATTACTAGACTTATACGTTGAATAATTGTTACTATAGATTATGCATGTTTTTAGATCTCCATATCATTGCTTTATAATACATTATTCATAAAGACATTAAGAGGACAATTGACACCCAAATTAAATAAGTAGGGTAAATATTCGATTGATTTGACCAGCCTTAACAATAATAGAGCATATCTTTATACTCAAATCAATGTATGGCACTAATTTGCATTTTCCAACATTTGATTCATCCATTAGCCATTTGTGAATTTTGGCAATGCGATATATTAACAAGTTGAGTTAAGTACTTTTTTGGTCCTTATGGTTTGCCGGGTGTAACACTTTTAGTTTCTTAGTTTGTAAAGTTTCGGGTTTGGTCTAAAAGGAAACAACCGTTACGGGTTTGGTCCATTTTTCCTAACTCGGTTACTTTGACTTTATTTACACAACAACAACAACAACAACAACAACAAACCCAATCCCGTCGGTGCAGGGTATGGGGGGAGGTAGAATGTAAACAGATCTACCCATACCCCAATGAGACCTCCGGCTAGTGCATGTGTGCGGGTGTGGGAGAAAAGCATAGAGAGCATAAAAGGCAGAAGATAACATACAACAAGCGGGCAAAAAGCAGGCAAAAAACGCTAACATGACAAAGCAAACAACCTAAGGCAGCAACACAAAGCAAAAAGCAGGCAAAACACGCAAACAGAACAAAGCAAACAGCCTAAGGCGACAACACAGAGCAAAGCAAAGCAACACGCGAGGCCTAAGACTGAGGCAAAGTAAAAACCGAAAACGCATGGGCAAGAAATAGAAGGCAAACCTAGGGGAGAAGCACATGGGGCTAAAAGAAAGGCAAACAAGGACAATCTACGCAAAGGGCCTAAAACTAAGGCAAGGCACCTAGCCTACTAAGCACCCAAAACAACCTACACCCACTAAACATCAAGCCGGTACTAACCGCCGATCCTAATTCTGTCTCTCCACACCTTCCTATCTGAGGTCATGTCCTCGGACAAGAGAAGCTCCTTTATGTCGAGCTTAAGTCTATCCTCCCACCTGAGTTTGGGTCTACCCCTTCTTGCCACCCCATCAACTACTAGGGCTTCGACTCTGTGGCAACGTAGAGGGGGGGGGGTAAATACGTTACCGTTTAAAATCATTAGATCTTTTGTATCAAATCGTTTATGAAACTTGTTATAATATGAAAGTACCAATTATTGTTTGTGACTAATGTAAATCATAGTAAACCAAGTTGTCACACAAGCATCAACATCAAACCACATCACAAGGAATAGTATAGTGCAACTATAAAAGTAAAGAGATAAAGAAAGGAAAGTGCAAACCGAACACGATGATTTATAGTGGTTCGGTCACGGATCTCCTCTCCGCCCTACTCCACTCCCCGAGTACCCAACTCGAGAGTTACTTCACTAAATCAACAAGCTCCCTTCTCGGCGGAGAAAACCTTACAATCGTCGCATACACTTTTTCCGGTACAAAGCTAAATACCGGGTTCTAGTTCGAGGTAGAACCAACCTAATGTCGCCTATACAATATTTCTGACACTAAGCTAGATGTCGAGTTCTTTTACAAGGGTACAACCACTCCCAATATGTTTTATGGCCCAACATAACAAACCTTATGTTTTATGGCACCAACACATAAACCATCTAATCTAGTTTGGTGAAAGTGTTGTTGTGATGCAATGATGTTTGCACTAATGATCCATGACACAAATGTCTAATGGATATGAATAACTACTTCTAAATGAACTTCCATTTGATAGGAAGCCTTCATGATGAAGATCACAAGTTCCCTAAACTTGTTGTGATAGATCTTCAGCTTGTAGTGAGTGGGGATGGCTAGATCTCCAAGCTTTCCTTGGTTGATCAAGATGTAAAGTATGCTTACAACAAAGATGCATGTTAGAAGCATTATGATCATGATCATTAGGGTGTTTAATGTATGTTACTACATTGTTAATGATTGATCTAAATGTATGCAAGAAGGTGGAGAAGATGTGTTTTGAAGTGGTGAAGAAATGAGAAAACAATGGGCTTCTATTTATAGGCAAAAGGGAAAAGGAGTGTCCACGGACCACGGAACCAAAAAAAGGGTTCCGCCCTTTATACATTTTGGTTCCGTGGGTGCCTGACAGAAAATCTAAAAAATCTTTCTTCAAATCTTTCCAAGATATTACCATATCTTACCAAGATCACATTTGATATATTAAGTGACAATCTAACCAAAATATTCAAGTGATCTTCCAAGGATTTCAAAGATGATGCATGCCATGATGTAATATGTATTTCCTTTTTAGATTAAAAAGTTTATCAAAGTAAACTTGTAAAATATATTATGTAACTAGTTAATAAAATGTCTAGTTACCTTTTGAAATACTTGTGAATGCAAAATGTAAAATGAGGTTCGAAATAGAATGGTTAATGATTCCTCAGTGAACGACACGTCAAGCTTACTCACACAAGATAGCCACTTGTGAATGACTAACCGTAAGAAACTTAAAACGGTTCAGACACTGATTAGCTGATAATGAAGGCTTAAGGGTAATGTGTGTGGATAAAACCTCAATATCGATATCAAAAATAATCACGAAGATAGATTCAAATTCCTTTAGGAAAAAGAATTAAATCAAATCCCGTGTGTGATCGTTGAAACGGATTAGTCAACCCGAATCGTTTCCCAACGAGGCGTGAATTGCCAACGTCGTTTTTGGTTTGGAATTTAATGCTCGATGTATTGGATTAATGATTTGATTTTATTAAACTACGGGAATAGGGAAAGTAGTTAAGGGAATCTATTTTACAGGAAATCCTAAGTGCAAACTAAAACGTAATTAACGAAACGTAATAAAAATGCAACTACGTCTAAATTATATCCTAAATATGCCTAAAATTACTTTTACTCTAGAAATGTAATGTGAAAACTATTTTAGAATTAAAACTATTTTTTTTATATTTTTCTGAATTTTTTTTAAATTAAAAACTAATTTTTAACTATTAAAACTATTTTAAAATACTAAAAATTATGAAAAAGAGAGGGAAAATTATGAAACTATTTTCTAAAAATCTAAAATAACTCAAAAGACTTTTCAAAACTATTTTTTTTATTTTTCTGATTATTTTTCTATTTTCTACTAATTTATAACTATTTTAATCTAATTTAAATTGTGAAAAATACCAAATAAAAGGGAAAAATAGGGAAAAATATTTTTTATGCTTTTTATATTTTTCTTAAACTGGGAAAAATGAAAAATTATTTTTTTGAACTTTTTCTTAATTATTTGCAATAAAAGCTAATTAAAAGTGATTAAAAAATATTTTAAATCTAGAAAAATAGCAAACAAAGACCAAAAATGATGAAAAACTCAGGAAAATTCTAAATTATTATTCTAAAGTTATTAAAAATATAAAAACAAGAGCTTATGTGGAAGATATGAGAGCTGATGTACAAACAGTCACCAAATAAGCACTAGAGAATAAGCAAATAAGCAAAATAAACCACTACACTGTTACTGAAGCTAGATGATACTCAAATAAGCTAATTCTAACTGATCCTAGCTACTCCTAACCTCTTAAGTGCAATCTACCAAGAAATGAGTGAACTGCCACTTAAGCAAAAAGCTATCTGACCCCCTACTGTTTGAGCTGTTGCGCCAGCTTATTAAAAAGCTCAAATGGAAAACCAACTATTGGGAACTAAAGAATACCAGCCAAAGATCAATAGTACCAAGTTTCAGACAATTACAAGCTAAAATGAACAAGATGTGACTGCTGCAAAACACCTGTGCACAACTCAGTAAAAGCTGAGTGTGCACAGGACAAAACTTGGTCAAATTGAGAGCTTATCTATTGCTTAAAGAGATTTCCAGAGTTTTGACAAAAAGCACATTTCAAATCTTGACCAATTAAACTTATGATTCCCAAAATTTCAACAACTCTAACTCACTAATGAATCAATGATTCATCCTCAAAGTTTTATGAAAAACTGATTTAACAAATTTTGACTTTTGGAAAACAGATTTTGAACTTTGACTTTGATGACTTTTGATCCAAAGTAATGAACTGATTTTGATGATTTAGATTTAAACAAAACTTTGTTAATCAACTATGATGATTTCTAAACCTAAATCAAGCTTTTGATTGTTCAAAATTCCAACAGATATATGATTTAGAACTGATGTAAAGCAATTTTGACTAAATGAGTGTTTGGATGCAAAGTAATGACTGAAATAACCCAATAGACTATAAGAGAGACTAAGTACATAGATTTCTAGCACTAACCAAAGCTCAATCACAAAAACTCAAACTGATCCAAACACTAGTATCACATCAGTTATGCAATCTACTCTATCAAATCTACAATTCAAGTCTATAGCAGCTTAAACTTATGATCTACTAATATTATTAGAGCTAATCAATGCAATAACAACAATGGAAACAAGCAGATTAAAGCTAAGCTAATTAAGCAGTTTAACAAATTCCAAAAGATCAGATTCTGTAACTTACAAATGTCCAGCTATTGCAGCTTATCTCAGAACCAGAACAACATTAAACTACTCAGATCCAACCCAAGTTCAACTCTGCATTACCCAATTCAGATCCAAAAACAGCAGATCAACCCATTCTTGCATCAGTTGACTTACATTGACCAATATGAATTTTGATGTTTGAAACTATAATAAGCTCACAATAAGCTATATTAAGCTTACATGAACCTTTGTGAAACAGTAGCTAGGTATTAATCAATTTACAAAACAGATTGACATGTTTTTTTATTTTTCAATTATTTTCTCAGATTTTTTTGATTTTTTTTTTGTTTATGAAAAAGTTTAAGAGCAAACTGAGATTAAAATAAGCTAAAATGGATTATATTAACTAATGAGATAAGGTTAAAAACATTAAGAGCTGTAACAATGATTTTAAGAACAAGAGCAGAATTTCATTAATATCAAAATATCATTACAATAAGAAATTACAAGAACTTATACTATAAACTATTTTAAAACATAAAATAAGGATAAAACTATTACTAAGCTACTGTAAATTGAAAGGAAAAGAGATACCAAGATGTGAATGAATGAAGGTCTATTTATAGCTGATCATGAGGCCTTTGGAAGGATCTAGATACTGAAATCTGTGCTTCTTTGATTCATTTGCAACCCTTGGATCACCCTCTACGTTTCCCAAATGATATCCACCCTTGGATCATGAATGCCACGCATCTTCGACCAATGAGAAGGCAGAGATTGAGATTGAGCACACGGATTGATGACCTGTCATTCCCATGTGTCAGGTGGTGTCAGGGAAAGTAGAAAAGTACCCTTAATTGCTGTAATTTTGACTAATTGACCATGTGGGTAATTTAGGGTTCATCATTTCCAGGTTTGGGGGTAAATACGCGCGGGGGTGAATTGTTTATATTTCTTTGATTATTTTGACCGGGTTGTAGGCGTTGACTTGGGTTAATAAAACCGGGTAATGGGTGGGTAAAGTGGGTAACGGGTTGTATATTAAAGCCGGGTAAGTGTATATTGGGTCGGCTGGTGGGTTTTGTTTGAATTGGTTGGGCTTTTGTTTATTTTTGGGCCAAGAGTAGTTTAGACTTAGGACTAAAAGTATAACCATTCAAGCTTATCAAGGACCAAATGTGTAAAATCTGATTTTCAAGGGACCAATCTTGTAGATCTGAAAATGCTCATCAAGGATCAAACTTGTAATTCCAAATAATCCAAGGGTGAAATTTGTAAATTTTGAAACTTGAGGGGTCTCTTTTGTTAAATGCTCAAAGTTCAGGGACTAATCTTGACATTTCTTCAAAATTGATTATAACTTCTAAAAATCATCCTCAGAGAATAAAATCTTCCAAAATGCATAATCCCGACCTTCCGGCTCATCTCAAACTCTCTTGATCTCTCGTGCTCGGATTTACGTCTGATTTGGTTCCTTATTGTGTGTTTTTACATATCCGTACCTGCACAAGCACAAACTCAAGAAAACCACAAATATTAGCAATAAACGGCTCTTTCTTGGTTGTTTTGGGTTAGTTTTGATAATGAAAAGGTATGTGTTTTAGCACATACCAGTTAACTATTAAAATACTTAGTGACTCTAAACGTATTTTAAACATTCTAAATGATTTGTTAATGGGTTTGATCATAATGCCACATAACAAACATGTACGAACTTGTGTTGTAACATATGAGGACTTGAGTCATCGAGAGGTGTTGAATGTATGTTGAGACAAAGTGTGATTACAAGTAACTTGTACATTTTACGTTATGTATTACAAGTTACATGTTTGTCATCAATCAAAACAAACGAGACTGTATAGATTAAATATCGTAATATTTGTACTAAAAATCTCCCCCTTTTTGATGATGACAAATATATGTAAACGTAATAGAAAGTAAAATGTAAAAGGTTACTTGTATCCTTACTACCTTTACATTACCTTCTCCGTTTACACTCTTCTCCCCCTTTTGTCGAAACAAAAAGGGCGTGTCCTTGGAGTTTAACTTTATTTCTCCCCAAAAAGGCGAGATTGCATCATCCCTAGTGAAGTTAAATCATCCACTTCAATCCGTCCCTTGTTTGGTAGCGGATCCATGGATCAAATAAAGAGGCTTAACCTACATCAAGGTTAGTTTTATGCAACAAAAATTATGAGAAATATATGAAATAGAAAAATGCATAGCAATGTTAGCCTATTTTCTCCAGTTGTTATCGAAGCACAAATGCTTGTTGAAAAGTGAGAATGATGCTAAATGCGTGCATGCTTCCCTTTGACGGTTGCTCCTCCTTGTTTGAGGCGTCAGGGTATGATTAAAAACCTACAAAACAAATATTAGTGCAAAAGTGAGAATGATACTAAATGCGTGCATGCTTCCCCTTGACGGTTGCTCCCCCTTGTTTGAGGCGTCAGGGTAAGATTAAAAACCTACAAAACAAATATTAGTGCAAAACATTATTCATCATTGGACGAGTAAGTGATATACAACAAAGTGTGTATATGATGCATTCAGTAAATTCTTGACGGAAGCTCCCCTTGCTCTAGGGCGTCAAGATGAACCTTCAAAATAAATATTAGTATAATAGAAGCTTTGTCTTTAGACAAATATGTCATATACAACCAAATGTATAGACGATGCAATATGAGTGCTTAAAGGATATTCCTCCTTGTTCGAGGGTGTCAATAAGCACCTAAAATAAGAAAAATAATTGATGCAAACTTCATCCTTAGATGAGTATGGTATATACAATCGGGTGTATATGATGATGAACCTATAATGAAAAACATTAGTGCAATATATTTCATCTTTTTCACAAAGAAAAATAAGATGTATATATGTGAAAAATGATATAATCAAAGATCTCATGAAGTGTAGTCTCCTAATTACAATAATAAGAAAAGTGAGAATATAATATGATAAAAGCCTATAAAATAGTTCCTAGAAAGAAGATGTGAAGTCTCCCACCGGGTGTGCCACTAGTGGTGCTAGTGTTGGTGTCGGTTTACTAGTAGGATTCATGTGGTGATGGTAGATGACTCAAGATTTACAAAAGTAAGTTTTCGCTAATCCATGGTGGTGATGATTAGTGAAAGTGGTGATGGAAGGTGGTGGTGATAATGTAGAAAACTATTAAGGAGTTAGAGACTTGTATGTATAGCAAATAATATAAAAATATGGACTCATGCAATCCTTTCGTAATGTCAAGTGACCAAGACAAAAAGGAAAACAAATGAATAGACATGAAGATAACTTCGTTCACTGATTGATACGAATTAAAAAAATGACCTATTCTAGGTGACAATGGGAAAGGTAGTATTAGCATGGTTTTGACCGACATGGATGATTATCACATTGAAAAGAAGTGAAGACAATATGTAAAATACTAATAATGAGTACCTATAAGAGGATGAGTATGACATCATATGAGTGAGAGTTGGATAGACCAACGTGTTGGGAATGGATGTTATGATTAATATATCGTTTGCACTGACAAGGACATGCATGATAAGCGAGAAAAGGATAAGATCCTATGATGGTGTTCTAGATAGTGAAGTTGTAAGGTGTTAGTTTAAGGAAAATCCTATATGTGGAGATGAAGACGTTTTGTAAAAACACATGATGCGTTTTTCACTTGATGAGGTATTGGTGCAAACTTGTGATAAAAAGTTAAAAAGGTTGAACTAGTTGTGGTTTCGTAAACCGGTTTTAGCTAAGTGGTGTTTACCTATGTGTTGGTATTTTAGAGTCTAAGAGACATAAAATTTGACAAAAGACAATTATGTGAATGGATTTCTCTCCCCCTTAATTGGTGGACATCTAACATAATGTGTAATGTATCACATAAGGAATGACAAAAAAGTGTTTAGGAGGTTATTCGTGTTAACGAAAGAGATGAGCTTAGTGATGTTTTTCTGGATGATGGTTAGCATACAATGAACTTCATCCTTAAAGTCACGTACCTCTTCTCGATTAATACGAGATGATCGTATGATGAGGCATGTGGTTTCCTAATAGGAAGTGAAGAGGATTAGAGTATTGTTATAACTAAATAATGATGGAGGTGATTTTTAGAAAGCGGAAGCAAAAATGAGATTTGGAAAGAGGTTGGTTGAAAGACAAAAATGCAAAGCCAACCCTCTAGAACTTAATTCTATATGCTTTTAAACTATATGCAAATGTAGGGGTCCCATAAAGTATAGTAATAATCTACGTAGCAATAAAGGGGATTATGCAAAATGAGCATATAAAAGTTAGAACCAAGTGAGATAACAAATAATTTGTTATCAACCTACAAAACAAGTTTGTTAGAGACAAAAGATGTTAACATGATAGAAATCAAATAATAACATATTATATAAGCAAAAACAACACATTGTACTTAGTAGACAAGAAATCACCACACAAGATTGCATCAAAACAATCATATTATGCAAGAATACGACTTTATTCAAGACATTTCATTATGAGATTGTTTTGTCGTTAGACTTAGACACTTAAGCATACTTGGATATATAATAATATATGTGATTAATTTGTAAGATAAAAAAAAGCTTCTAAAAGTTTGTCATACCAAAAGCACTTTCACAGATTATATGTGCACACGTAGCAAACAAATAGTGTGACAAGAAGCAAAAGAAACAAGATGAAAGATTCATGCAAACCATGTTTAAGACATAGCAATTTGGAGCATGTATCATTTGGATCGTACTACACATAGATGTAATGAATGCCAACTAATAGCTTTCAAACACAAATATATCATATCAAATTTATCACGTATCAGAATGGCATATTATGAGTTCATAAGTAACATGTTAATCATGCTAAAAATAATTCAAAAGTAAGTATCATGCAGATAAAGTTTAGGTTTAAACGTTTAGTAGCATGAAACAAGAATACAAGCATTATAAAGATAAAACCGTACTAAGTTTTACACAATTGACTAGTTATCAAACACTAAGATAATGTCAAATCAACTTATCATATCAAACAAGAACATGTAATCAACACATGTAAGTGCAATGCAAGTGGTTTTAAAAGAAAAGTCATATATACTACTTGTTTGATTAGTATTCCTAAGGCGAGGCAAACTATCAATGTTTTAACACTTACTTTAGGCAAGTATAGGAAAACAGATTTTTCAAGTTGGAGAATGAATATGAGACTATTACTAGCGGTGCTCAATTAAGGCTAAACACGACCATTTTTACGGGTGATTCCACATACCCAACTTCTCTCCAGGAAGCAATTCAACCGTTAGGTCAAATTGAGTTTCTAGTGCAATAAGTTCTCCAGTAGTCATTCTCATGTTAGAAAAATGGGAACTCCTACTTTTTCCTATTAAAGTGCATAAAAGATGATAGTTTACCAATATTTGGCTTAATGTGACACAACTAATATGCAATATAACTAAGGTGATGAAGATGTCATGTTATACACATGAATTTTAACAATGATGTGTTGATAAACGATATGTTTTAATCTTGTATTTAGAATCTAAGGTTGTTCAAATTACATAGCTAATTGTATGATCTAATGGATGACATCTTTTATGTTGAAGTGTATACATTAAAAGTGATTTGATTATCTAAGACTAGGGAATGAAATATGTTAAATTAAGAATGTTCTCAAGAAAGCTCTTTGGAACTTTATTTGACAAGAATCTAAATAAGGTTACTAACTTCAATAGATCATGTGTATGTTCTAGAGATGTGTAGTTTTAACCTTGGATGTGCACAAGGTTTGAGCGAGGTTAGGTTATGATGTACGCTTGAAAAGAAATGGATACAAATAGTATCTTTCAACAAATGAGATTGTCGCATGGGATAAAGTTATCATGCTTATAAAAATAAGTATGAAAAGATGAATTGGATACGCTAGTTCATAGAACTTGTTCGTTTCAAAATCATTTAGCCAATGAGGTGTAATGAAATCTCTTGTAACACAACCATTTATGTCGCAAGGAGAGAATAATGCATAGGATATACAATATCCTTTTAACAAGATGAATACTTAACGCATGATTTCTTAGGCATAATGTTTTTTAAAACATCATGTTTTCCTAAATGAAGATATGAAGCTGTCAAGACCGATTACTATAAGATTTATGTGGTTTGGAGGTCGGGGTTGGTGGAAGAAGATGAAGATCTTCATCCTTTTAGTGAGAGAAACTAGAGAGAGGGAGGAGAAAACAAGGTTTTTATTGATAAGAACAAAACAATACAAGTAACCAAATGATTCACCTCACCCCTCATGGAGAGTCGTGAGGGGTATTTATAGGCTCTATCTTTGCCACTTACACGATACTAGTCCCTAAGGGCAAAGTATACTACGCATCTATTCCAATTCACGTAAGTGACGTTATCTTTAGAAAAAGCGAGGCTAACAATCTCCCGCCAAGATAGCGTCACACGTGAATGGTTACAATGAGACCTATAAATACAAAACAAAGTAAATTATAATAGTAATGAACAATGTTGACTTTCTTGAAGTGCAGAGTCTCTGTAGTCTAGATACTGAGGCAAACTTGAAGTTCTCCCTTCCGATGACCTCGGCAAATGATCTTCTTGTAGCTCTGAACTTCAACTGTAACGGTCTAGTTAGGTTATTACTCCCTCCTAACTAGTGAGCCTTTTTTCTTTCTTTGCTCCCTCCTGAACCGACAACACTCTTCCAACACGTCTTTAATCTTTAGACACGCAGCGGAGAAAGTGAACTCTTGAACGTACAATGGTTGTCGTTCTGGGAACATCATAACCTAACTCACTTAGTATTGCATCCAAGCTGGTAAAAAACCCCGATGTACACCACACTACTTCTCCTTCTTCAGTCTTAAGCAAAAATCCCTTCGTAATCCAATCACGGAAGATGAAATACCAACTTCTCCCTCCTGATGGTTGCGAGCTATCGGAATCATCATAATGTTGTGTACATACCGTATTACCTCCTTGATGCAATATTAACATCATAGCTTGATCAAAATTTCCGTGAGAATATGTCGCACAAATACTCTCAATATTACTTCTCTCAAACCAACCTTTTATCGAACCTCCTTTGAATTCACCGGCTAACTGTAATGACCACATATGGAGATTGCCCGATACGACTAACTTGAAAAGGAAGCAAACATCCCAACTTGTGACTTGCTGCTTGTTCTAATTTTTTGAACAATCCACAACTTCGTGTGACACTGAGCACTACAACGTAACTCCTTAAAGTGATGGTTAAGCACTGTGAGCACTACAACGTAACTCCTTTCCAGTTATAACCAGATGTTCAAATTTCATAATGTGCTCCAACAAGTTATCTTGAGACATGCATCCAACCAACCATCGTCTCAAAGATAAAGAAGTCCACCCGTGAAATGTCACGTCAATTCCGCATCAATAATACCGTACAAAAACTCCGTAGCCATTTTTTCAATTATCGTTCAAGCCGTGAATATTGTATCCCTCCGTGAAAATATACCATACCAATAATACCATACTCATCAAATATTATCAAAACTAGTATATCCAAAAATCACATTCGGATAGAGTGTTTTGATAGATCATGTAGGTTTTGAATAACACTTCAGTCCAACCATTTACATTATCCCAACCCGGATAGAGGACAAAGCAGCCCACGAGAGATATTAGCAAATGGGGCCCAAGTCTACTCGAGAAGCCAAAAACCACGAACAGATCCAAAAGCCCAAATGAGATATTTCACCCGATCCTTTTTCTCAGCTATGAGATATCCGGATAAATAAAACGTATTTATCACTTGACCTAAACCTAATATCACTTCTCAAACATTCGCCTACCAACATAACTTTTTCCTCCCAAGAATCTGAGAAAAAAAGATACGCAACTCCTTTCTTTCATCAAAGCAGATCTCATATCTCAAACCATCCTAATCACAAAACCCTCATCTAATCAAATCCGAATCACAAACACAAGCATAACAACACCCATATCATTGACAGTACCAGCTTTATACTCTTCCAATAATGAAGAACGAGTAACACTTTTCGGCATCAAGGTCTCACATAGAGATCTCAGGTAGGTTATATTGTTTATGATGTGTTTTGCGTTTTTAATTTTGTCAATGAACGAATTAAAGAGATAAAAATAACAGACTTGTTATAATTTATTTCTTTGATGATTCGAAAGTAATTTGAAGCTTCGACTTCACAAGCGTCAGTGATGAATAGAGTTGAACTAAATAAAGTTAACTCAATCAGAGATCTATCATCAATTTTTTTGAGTCTAGATTGAGATATGGGGAGTGATGTGAGGGTCCTTTGGAGTGAGTCTAGATGTAGGTTGAAAGATTGGTTTTTGGTTATGTGACTCTTGGACTGATGAGGTTTATGGTTGAAACTGAGGTCGTGTAAAATATGGTATACGGTATAAGGTGTTTGTGGTCATGGTCTTGTTTATTTTACGCGTAACTTTTTTCTTTTTGCTTATGCGTAAGCCTCGGCTTAGTCGAAAAATATTGCTTATGCGTAACATTGCTTCTTATGCGTAAACATGGTCTACCTTATGCGTAAGCGATGATGCATATGCGTAAGCCGGCTTAAGCGTAAGCCAGACTTAGGCGTAAACGCATAGTCGCATACGCGTAGCTTTTTCCTACGCGTAACTTCACAGCTACGCGTATCTCAACTGTAGATTCCCCTTACGCGTAGAAAAAGAGGGTTTTGACCCTTTGACTTTTTCCGGCGAGATTTTCCGACCATTTTTTTCCGACCATCTTCATACAAAAACCCAGAAACAGCATAAAAATGCTTCCTTTTTGACCATGTTGACCATATGAAGATGAAGGTTTGACCACTTTTTTTTCACAGATATTTGGTACAAAAAAGTCACAAAAATGACTGTTTGGACAAGGTGATGACCAAGACAGTTGTGCTATCAATGAAAAAAGAGGACTTTTTGACCAAGACAAAGGATACACATCAAAACTTGTATAAACTGTTTTACCCACATAACACGGAAAATTTTTTTCCGAGCATCAAAAAAATACTAAAAACAGTCTAAAACAAGTACAAAAACCCACATAAATCAATAAAACATAACCTTGGCTCTTATACCAATTGTCAGGACCGATTACTATAAGATTTATGTGGTTTGGAGGTCGGGGTTGGTGGAAGAAGATGAAGATCTTCATCCTTTTAGTGAGAGAAACTAGAGAGGGGGAGGAGAAAACAAGGTTTTTATTGATAAGAACAAAACAATACAAGTAACCAAATGATTCACCTCACCCCTCATGGAGAGTCATGAGGGGTATTTATAGGCTCTATCTTTGCCACTTACACGATACTAGTCCCTAAGGGCAAAGTATACTACGCATCTAGTCCAATTCACGTAAGTGACGTTATCTTTAGAAAAAGCGAGGGTAACAAAAGCCAAAGTGTTTGAATCGGATAGTCCCATCTAAATAAACTTGGTCTCAAGATTATATTTACTAGATGATGACAAGATGAATTCACTCGAGTTTCTTATGTATACTCCTCAATAGTCATTGTTGCTTGGGGTGTATGATGTTGGCTTTGAGATTGCATTTTAACATATGTTGTTGAAATGTTGATTTGAGGTTTAACGAAATTTATGCAGAAGTTTAACGACAAAGTATTACTAATACTTTGATAATTTGTGAAGGTAGTACTACTTATACCTAGTGGAAATTGACAACAATTATCAAGAGCGCCATGCATATTTGATAGTTGAGGTTCTAGCCATAATGAATTATCTAAGTCCTTATATGTGGGAAAGGATGTTTGAGTTTGTTCAAACGTGCATTTGATTCAGTACAAGTGTTGGACACAAGGGCTTTTTGAGCAATACACTCAAAGAATTCAAATGATGGTAAGGATGGTGGATTGGTTGATCTAGGTGGTAGGTCTTCTAGTGTTTCTAAATAAGGATTTGGTGATGTAGGGGTTTGTTGTGCTATGGGAGTACTTAGGTTGATTATTTTTCCATAGATGTTGAACACAAAAAGTACGGATACTAATTCTTATGGTTCATTGGTTGCTACAACTAGTGGGTGAAGTGCTTGAAGTTTTGGTTATGTCTATGAAGCTTAGGGACTGAGGTATAGGTTCACCTTGAAAGGGCACGTTTGATTTAAAAGATGCTCTTGGAAGTTCATGAGCAATATGCTTAATGGTGCCAAAAGATGGAAGAAGGATAGTAGGTGTCAAAGAGGGATAAGTGGCACAGTGGGTTGTTTGTTTTGGATAAGTGTTTCAACATGTGTTGTTAAAATAGTTGGGTATTGATTTTTCGGATATGACTACAATCGTAAGTAGCATATACTTGAATATTTTGGATGAAATACTTAAGTTATCAATCCTAATTTGTTGAGATTATAAAGCTTAGATTGAACTCAAGGATAACAAGACTTGATAGTATGTCTTTAACATATGTGTGAGTTATGACTCTATGTAAATACTTATCGTCTTGAAGGATGACACATTATTTTCATGTTAACCAAGTGAGGTAATACATGTAGATACAAAACAATATCTATAGTCATATGATAGACTTGTGTATGATATCTTTGCAAATAATGAGTCCAAATTTGTTAGTCTCCGTAAGTCATCTAAGTCATCCGCAAACGGGGTGAGGATATGTTGGTGGTGTTTGCACAAAGTACAAGTTTTGGAGACTTTGGTAGTGAAGGTGTTTTGGATGGTTGTGAAGTAGTCATAATGGTGGGTGATTTTGGTGGTGGAGTTGGAGTACTTAAGTTTAGAAAGTTCATATCTTGAATTGGTGATGAGATGTTGAGAGGTAATGAGTCTGAGGATGAGGAGTTCAAGTTAATGAAGCAACAAGATTGAATACTAATCCTAGTGGTTTTCTTAAGTGGCTTATTTGAGGTTAATACATACAAAGATGGTAGTTTCTAATGAGATGGAAGTGTCTAAAATCATGTCAAACATCCTAAGTTAATCCATTGAGGATGTGTTGAATGAGATATGAAAGATATGCATTAACAACTATCCTGGAAACGAAATTTGGCAAATTAAATTGCGGGATTTAGTAAAATTAAACAGCTTACCTGTAGAATCCACGGCACCATTTCTTTACACAGGCGGAACCCTTAAATTGGTGCCGCCTGGTCCGCCTGTACAGGTATGGCGGTACCAATTTCTATAACAGACGGCACCAAATCTTTGGTGCCGTCTGATCCGTGGACACCAGAAATCACCACAGAACAGTTTTTTAGGTGTCGAGAATTTTTCCGAAACCTGAAATTTTGCTTAAAACATGTGACACTAATTATTTCTAGTTAGGAAAAGTCGATAACACATATACAAACATAGTGGAGCATAGACTTTGACCAAGGGCTAATGATTTTCACATGAAAGTGAAAATGGGTAAAATTTGATAACACACTTGTGCTATCCCCCTGCATAAACCGGTTAGCATACAACATTGTTTTAAGTCATATTATCATCCTACAAAGAAAAAACAAATAAATTACGTCATACAACATTGTTTTTGTCCTTATACCAAACACTCTCTTAACACTTCCATTTTTCAAAGTACTTGACTAATTTACTTAGTACTCATTGCTAAGTGAGTTATGACATTTCATAAGTTATGCGAGATGTTAGTATAACCTATGCAAAAGAAGTGATCTAAGTCTATAAGTGATGGTAAAATAATTTTCCAACTTAGTGCACAAAATCTAGCAAATGTCTTATTGTGCATAAACAAGAAATCGTCAAGCAAGCGAATAAATAACATGGCAAGATTGACACTTATATTATGCACACAAACAAGTGAAAACAACAATTTGAATATAAGCGAGAAACATATATGCAAACAACATAAACAAGTGGTCATTTAGCATAGTATAACAAGAAAAACACTTTTCGTTATTTAGCGTTTAAATATGACGATGTAAAACAAGCTTGATTAGTTTCCTTTAAACATATTACCAAATTAATTAGTTTCAAAAGAATTTGTATCAAAGTTATAAGAATACCAACTTAAATTGTTTGATTCAAAAATTTGAGTTTTTATGTTAAAGCGAAACTTAATATCTTAGACATTGTTAGATATTACCTTTTCACATACACATCAAACCATAACACAAAGTAGCATATAGATGGAATTCTAGAGAGAGAAAGTTAGAGGTTTAGGGAACTTAGTGAGAGAAAGTGAAAGATATTATTATGAGCTCCAACTCTCTACCTTGGAAGGTAGAGAGTATTTATAGTCTTACATAACTCGCCACACTTTGGGCTGTGGATCAGGCATACAGTGGGTAAAGACCCGTCCGTCCTCCACGGTGTTACTCAACTAAATTACTACTTAACATAAAAGAACTACGACTACGAGCTTTCTAACGATTACATATACTTGAGGTGACCGACTCTTTAATACCGGGAATTTCTAATTCCTAACAATCTCCTCCTAAGGGAGGTCACCTCAAACATGTACCAAAATTACATAGAATACAAATAGATATAACATTAACAATTGATCTTGTATTCTTGATGTAGTCCTTTGCTCCTGAGCTCGTAGTCATTGATTCTTCACATTGCATGTTTGGTTATTCCAAGTGGAGGTCTTTTACTGATCCACGTGATGATAAGTTTGAGCCATCATTTGAGATCATCAGTAATCAACAATCTCAGAGACATCCATTGTGGTGTTTGTGACTTTGGGACCGACATGCTCACATTCTGGATCATGATCTCTTCTCATCAGAGTAGCGGAAGCTTTAGTTGATTCATGATATTGGCAGCAGCGTAGCAGAAGCATGGAGTGAAAATATCAGAGTCATTGATGCACTAATCATGATTTCTTTTGAGATGAATGTGTTAAGTGAGCATGCGGCTATGGATTGACCGCTTCATTCTGATCAGCTGCAAACGTCGGGCGTACCTGCATACAACAGTTAGCAACAAATCGCACGAAAGTGTCTTTGATCACTTTCAATGAATTGAGGTACACGGCCCACGGTTCCCCGTTGATCAGTACAAGTACTGCCTGTGATCAGGTAGGATTCCTAAGAATCTCCTTGACAGGGTTTCGCAGCTGTTCTAGTTGTTCTCAAACCGGAACATCTCAAAGAAGACAGCACGGAGTGAGTGAACCAGCGAATTTTAAGTCCACTGATTGATGAAAAGAGATTTCAAAAACAATCGTGTATTGCTCAATAGAAATTGTTTTTGCAATACAACGAAGGTTTTATTAAAAATCAATTATCAATCATAAAAACACCTTTTGGTTTGAAAAATTGGTACACGGTCGATGTGCTAAAGAAAAAGTGTTTTTAAGCACAATGACCGGTTTTTCAAAGGTATCCGTCAATCCATAACCTGAACCAGGATTGATTCAAGAAATTGAATCGCCCCATTGTTTCTGTTCAGTTGTCACATGGTTGATCTATATAATAGATCTCACATGCCACCTACCAGGAGCTTGTTTGATGTTGGCTCCAGAAGGCTTTCCATCTTCATTGTGAATGTGTAAACACATCACTCAGATGTTCTGGCAATACCACAAGGATAATGCGTAGGACTCAAGATATAATCTCTCTTTCCACATTGTGTGAAACAGAGAGTCTTCATTGAAAGTGTCCTAATGAGATTTATTGATGATCTCGTGGCTCTAGACTCAATTTGTGCATGTTTGGATCCTATAACGGAGACTAGGGAGAGGATCTCCTTCTTCAATATCAACCATCTCTAAGAGAAGATCGATAGATAATGTTGGTTCCCCGTGAGAATGAAACAAGCCCTTTTAAGAGGAACTTGAGTGGTTTGGAAAGTTGAAGTGCAGTGCGTCACTGGGTCCATGACGTCTTGTCTTCAATACCGATGTTACCATCAGTAGCATATGAATTGAACCCGGTTTCTGCCCTAAGGTTGAATAAATGGAGGGCTATTTGTTTTCACCCTTTTCTCATTCAATTCTTTTTAATTCTTCAACCCCTTCAGTGCTTACCGAGACTTCATAGCTAGAACCTTGTTGGGTTTATTCCAGTACTAGCTCAGACTTAGTCCGCACTCTTCCCTTATCTCATTTTTCTCCTTTTATCATCATACCTAAGGACTTCTACATTAACTAGTGGATTGTCCCTGGGTAGATCCCTCCGGTTCTGGCGGATCATGGGAACCAATACCTAACCTTATCATCCTTATATCACCGTACATAAAGTAAAGTTGGTCGGTCTATTTGGTATTGTTCATCTGCCATTGGATCCAATTGAAAACCATTTGAAAATCAATTCAGATACTTGTGATATATTATCAAAGCATTTTGTACCTGAATTGTTTTTTGATATTTTTAGAACGAGAACTCCCCCTCAACATGTGCATCAAGTATCAAAATGTTTTGCACACGGAGGCAAGAGAAAGAATTTACTTCTTTTGATTACCATTTTCTAAAAGATATCAACATCACTTCCCTCAACAGATCAAGTGGGTATAGCATTTCCGGGAAGGATGAGGTTTCCATGAATTTTGCTCCCCCTCAATATGTGCCTCGAGTTATGAAAAGAGTTTTGCACATACTAGAGGGAACCTGCACATTGGGATAAATGATCACGTTTCAAATCAAAGGTTTAAGATAGATGCTCCCCGTCAACATGTGCATGAAAATTTGAAATCGTTTGTCACATGTGGGCAGGATAGCATGTACATCCGTTTATAACCATTTACCTAATTATCAGTTTAAATCTAATTTAAATCACACATTCTCCCCCGATCACAATTATCAAATCATTTGAGATTTGTGATCTCGTATAGATTTAAATTGATTTTGAAAGCTTTTAAGGAGAATTGTGACATGATTGTGAAAGCGTTTGAACTGATAATGATCGGATTTTAAGACTTTAAACTCCATTTATAAAACATGCATGTATATCTTTTGAAAACAATTTAATGCCAAATAACTTTTTAATTTAATTGAAATCATTCTCCCCCTCAATCAATGACGTAGGTTGTTGATTGAGAGATAGAGATTTTGACAAATAAGTCCTGATGGTTATCAAAAATAGAGATTGAGTTATTTTTTAAAGCATTTAGTTTTAAGCAGATAGGAGTTTATAGAATCAGAGCATAGGATTTGAAAACATGGTAAAACATGGCTCTGTTCTTTCTTTAAAACCGGGTTATTGTCTGAAGATGACAATAAACCATTTCTCTTTCTCCCAAAAATATATATATATATATATATATATTTTTTTTTTTTTTAAGAATTCGAACAACATCTAAAGTCCCGTGTCATTCTTTGAATGACAGCACAAAGACCGTAGATATTATCGAACCGTGAAAAAACATGACAAAAATGACAATATTTTTTTGAAGAATTTTCGAATTTTTCAGATTTTTATGGATTTTGAAAGTTTTATAATTTTCTATTTTGTTTTTCGAATAACTATTTACAAGAGATAGATGAAGAAAGACCTTTACTCCTCGTCTTCCTCCTGAAGACGTTTGAGAGTTTCTGGTTGAAGGCTTTTCAAACCAAGACGTGGAAGAATAAACTCAAAACGTTCTCTTGGAAGAGCTTTGGTGAAGATGTCCGCTAACTGATATTCAGACCTCACAAAATATAGTTCCACCACACCTTTTTCCACTTGTTCCCTGATGAAATGATGTCGAATGTCGATATGCTTTGCTCTTGAGTGTTGAACGTTGTTGCATGAGAGAGCAATAGCACTTTTATTATCACAGTACAGAGGGATTTTGTTGAATTCAAAGCCATAGTCAGATAATTGAGATCTCATCCATAAGATTTGAGCACAACAAGATGACATGGCTATGTATTCAGCCTCTGTAGAGGAAATAGAAGTACTCATTTGCTTCTTTGAAGACCAGCTCACAAGCTTATCACCCAAAAACTGAGCACCTCCAGACGTACTTCGACGTGTATCTTGACAACCTGCATGATCAGCATCTGCATAGGCCGTTAGTGACATACCGGTGTCCTTCGGGTACCATAGTCCCATATTGATGGTTCCTTGGAGATACCGAAAGACCCGTTTAACTGCTTCAAGGTGCTTTTTAGTAGGCTTAGCCTGGTATCTAGCACACATGCACACAGAGAACAAAATGTCTGGTCTACTAGCAGTGAGATACATCAGGGATCCAATCATACTCCGATATTTCGTTTGGTCAATCATGATCCCTGAGAGGTCCTCATCTAGTTTGGTTCGGTCAATCATGGGGGTGTCAACAGGGTCACTTGAATCAAATCCAAATTTCTTTAAAATCTCTGTTGCATATTTAGATTGATTTATGAAAATGCCTCCGGGACTTTGTGAAATTTGTAATCCCAAGAAAAATGACATTTGTCCCATCATTGACATTTGAAATTTTGAACTCATTTCATTAGAAAAACGATCACATTCCATTGGGTCAGTCGAGGCAAAAATAATATCATCAACATAAATTTGAACATGAGTTAAATGTTTGCCTGACTTCCTGGTGAACAATGTAGGATCAACTGCTCCTTTGCTGAATCCGGTTGATAGAAGAAACTTTGACAGTGTATCATACCATGCCCTTGGAGCTTGCTTCAAACCGTAAAGAGCCTTCTTCAAACGATAAACGTGAGTAGGATGCTCTTGATTCACAAATCCTTCAGGTTGGCTGACGTAGACGACTTCTTTAAGATCTCCGTTCAGAAATGCCGTCTTTACATCCATCTGATATACCACCATGTTCTTACTTGCAGCATTAGCCAAAAAGATTCTGATTGCCTCGATTCGAGCAACTGGAGCAAAAGATTCTTCAAAGTCTATACCCTCCTCTTGACGATATCCTTTAGCAACTAATCGAGCCTTGTTCTTCAACACCTCACCATGCTCATCAAGTTTTACTTTGAAGATCCATTTTAGGGCTATAATCATAGCACAGTCTGGAGCAGGTACTAACTCCCATACATCAAGACGATCAAACTCATGAATTTCATCTTGCATAGCATTGAACCAGCTATCTTCATTCATAGCAGTTTTAACATCTTTTGGTTCGATCTTAGATAGTACGGAGTTGAAGAAGCACCATAAGGCATCGGTTGCGAGTTGCTTCCGGGTTGATACAGGACGAGAGGTATTTCCAATGATGTTGTCTAATGGATGATCGTGAGTCCATTTTCTGAGGTGTTCATGTGGCATTTGTTGAGGAACTGAGGTAGCTGAGTCGATGTCTCCTGAAGAAGATGGTTCTGATGATGATTCAGGAGTAGCAAATATGTTTTCAAATGGAGCATCTTCAGGAGTCGCAAAGGGATTAACTTCATCATTGATGCCAGAAACATTACCATGATGTACATTTGAAGAATGATGATTTGTTGATGAGACTGAAGGATCAGCAGCAGGTGCTTCTTGACTTACAGATATTGAAACTGATGGATTGACTTCATTCACTGGAATATGAGCATCCTCTGTTGTAGGGATCAGCACCTCATTAGTAGTAGACTCATACAGTTCATCAAACATTGGATCAAACAATTTCTTTACATCATCTTCAGATGGAGGTACATATGGTGTTTCTTGAGAGGAGTTTGGAACAAGGGATGAACCAATAGGACTGTTTTGAAGTGCGGGTCCTGAGCTGGAGTGTCCAGGAGCCATTTGACCGGTCAGCTCATCAAACGTAACGTGAATTGTTTCCATGATATTTCGGGTTCTTTTGTTGTAGATTCGGTATCCCTTTTTGTTTGGTGCATATCCTACAAATACTCCAATGTCAGCTTTAGCTCTAAGTTTGCCCAAGTCTTGACCCTCATTAGTTGGATAGCACAAGGCACCAAACACACGAAGGAAAGATAGATTGGGTTTCCTGTTGTGGACAAGTTCATATGGAGTTTTTCCATGAATGGTGTGAATCAGGGAACGATTTTGTGTGTAACATGCAGTGGCAATTGCTTCAGCCCAGAGAAACATTGGAGCCTTTGAGTAAATCAGCATTGTTCTAGCAGCTTCAACAAGAGTACGATTTCGTCTTTCAACTACACCGTTCTGTTGAGGGGTTCGTGGAACACTTCTTTGATGGCTGATTCCAACGCTTTCATAGAATTCACTAAGTTGTTTGTTGACAAACTCAGTTCCATTGTCTGTTCTGATAATTCTGACAGTTTTGTTTAGTCTAACCTGCAGCTGTTTGATGAGTTTGATGATGATATCAGGAGTTTCATCCTTTGTCCTTAAGAACTTGACCCAGGTGAATCTGGAATAGTCATCAACCACAACTAACACATATTTCTTCCCAAAGATATTTTGCACCCTCATTGGTCCACATAAATCCATATGAATCATATGAAGAACTTCTGTGACAGAGTTAGTAGGTTTGGGTTTATGGGCATACTTCTTGCTTTTTCCTAATTGACATGCTGAACAAAGATGATCCTTTTCATACTTTAGTCTAGGTAAACCTACAACTAAGTCCTTTCTGGAAAGATCGTTGATGGTGCCGAAGTTCAAGTGATTGAGACGACGATGCCATAACCATGACTTTGTTTTTGAAGCCTTTGATAACAAGCAGATTGGTGAAGCTCTCATCATGTCATCGATAGAGATGGTGTAAAGGTTTGAGCCACGAGTTCCTTTCAACAGTTCCTTACCATTAAGATCTCTAACGAAGCAGGTATGTTTTCTGAAGGCTACTTCTAGATCAGAATCACAGAATTGACCAACAGAGAACAGATTATGACCTAAACCTTCCACATAATACACTCTGGAGATGACACTATCACCAACAACATAATCTCCATAACCCATAATAGCACCGAAATGATCATTACCAAATCTAACAGTCCCGATGAATTTGCTCACGAAGTTCATGAGCCGTGACCGGTCTCCAGTCATATGCTTGGAACAGCCTGAGTCCAGGTACCACAGAACGATTTGAACGATCTGCAGTTGAACACAGACAAGAATGGATAACTGGATAATTGGGATCCCCATGCAAGAATGGGTTCCATTTGGTTAGTAGCAACAGTTGGACCACCCACATCAGAAATAGAAGCATTCATATCAGACAGTGAGGTAATGGAATCATTGTGTATAGATGCAATACTAGTGTCTGTATTAACCCTATTTACAGTGTGACCACTTCTTAAGGGAATAGTTCTACCAGTAGGCATCCATTTTCTAGTGGGCATTATCTGATTAGTCTTATGACCAACAGGTATCCAATAAAAGCCTATTCTGCTGAATGTTCTTCCTGTGGGTTTCCATTGTTTTCTAACTCTCATTCGCTTTTGCCTTTTAGCCTTTTTAGTATGAATTTTAGCATTAACAATATTAACTGGACAATTAACATCATTAGGCAAAGCATTGACATCACATCCATGATTAGAAACAGAATTCAAGCAAACATCAGAACAAGTTTTTCAAATAGTATCAGAATTCGAATTAATTACAGTACGCTTATGGCTAATACTAGAATCAACACGATTTGTTTTATTCGATTCAAACTTAACGTTCCTAGATTGTTCTTCTACTTTCTTCCAGTGCACATTCTTAGCTTGAGAGGTCCTATCATTCCTTGTATTGTCTTGAGACTTTGACCTGCTCCCTTTAATATCACTGATTACTCCTGTAGAGGGAATGGGAACATTAGTTTGTTTTACTACTCTTTGCACCACCTGTTTAGATGTGCTGGGATCTGAGCTACATGCAGGTGCACTAAGGCTCACTTTCTTAATACTAGAGGTACTGGGATTAGCACTCCTAGAAGGCACATTTAAGTTCACTTTCCTAGCATTGACAGATCTAGAATCTGAACTACTCAATGGTACACTACTTCTCACATTCAAAACATTGGGAGTCGATTGCATATCATGTTTGGCCTTAGGCATTGAGCATGGAATCAAAGGGTTAACTCTCTCACCTAATGTCTTTGGGCATATTGTGATCAAACATTCTAAGATTTCTTGAGATCGTTTGGCATATAAGCATGCATGTCCAATTGCATTATCATGAGGTTTCTCTAGCTTATCTTCTTCAACAATCTCACGCAGGCATTCTAAGCAATCCTTAAGGGATGAGAAATATGTTTGAATGGCAAGTTTGTTGTTCCTTAGATGAGGGGGGACATATGTCACAGATAAAGCATATTTATTACTAGAGCGAACCTTAGATACAACATTCTCCTCATTGATCATTGGCATTTTCCCTTTTACCTGACTCTTCAGATTCTCGATTTCCTTTTGCAATGAAGTTATTTGTTCGTTGTTTTTGTTACGAGTGACTTTACCTGATTCAAACAACTCATTGAAATGACGTTTAACCTTTTCATTTTCTTCTAGAAAACTTTCGTTTTCCTTTTGTAAAGCATTTACTAGGTTTTGAACATGAAACGTTTGAGAATTCTGAGAATCTAAAGAAGGAGGCATTTGGGAGCCTGTCATATTGTTCGTTTGGCCCTTTAATTGAGAGATTTGGGCTTTCAACTTTCTGATCGTGTTGCACTGAGCTTGAATCTGTTCATCACGTTTGTTAATTTGAAAAACTGCATCAAACTCTGGAGCATCTGAAGATGTCTTGATATTTGAAGTTTTGACATTTTCTTTGAGATGTTGATATTTTAGTTGTAAATTAAAATACTCAACTTCTAGTTTAGAAAAATGTTTAACCAACGTGTCGTGATCATCCAGTTCAATTTTCTCGTTTAGTTTAGAATTAGTTTTTTCAAGCTCAATGACACGATCATGGGAGACTTTCAGGGCCACAGATAATTCATGAAATTTGGAAGCATTAATAGAGCAATTTGAAGCAGTGAAAAACACATCTTGAGCAGCACATTCAGTAATAAGATTCTCATTTAATGTATGCAGGTTCTTTCTCTCAATCTCATTATATTTTAGTGCACGCTCATAATCACTAACTTCAGCAACCATTGCATCAAATTCCTTTTCCATACCCTTAATATCAGCTTCTACCCCCTTTTTAAGACTCTCAAAGTGATCTTTTAGAAGTTTAAAGAAAGGCATGACCTCAGTTAAATAACATTCTTTCATTTGTTCAAAACCTCTTTCACCTTCAGTTATACCAGTGGGAGTGATCCTTTTCTTGCAAGTTTTCTCAAAATCAACAAATAGTTGGAATATAACGTATTGGCTAATTAATGTCTTGCTTTTAGTGGCAATTTTTCTAGGTACAAGATGCATAGGTGTATTAGGAGGATACACAGTTGCTCTAGGCATTTTCCGAAGGGGAGGGTTTGTTTCTACAATATTTTCGGCTTTCTGCTTATCTAAATCCATTTTCCAGAAGACTTGTTCGGGAGTCAACAAAGTCTGAGGCTTAAACTTGTTCAAGGAAATCCAGTTTTCCTTCTTGTAATCATGAGGAGAGAAGATTATGTTTTTCTCTTTGCATTTGGGATCATTTTGCTTCTTATTCATCTTTTCCCTAGTGATTTCATTTAATATCTTATCTTCCTCAGTGCACTCAACGCAACTAGGTTTCTGCCTCGGTTTAAGGACTTCATTACCATCATAAATTACCTTATGAGCATTTCTAGCCTTTTTAATTACCTCTGGATTTGGTTCCTCTACAAGGGGAACGCTATGCTTATCGCTTAGAACTCTATGCTTAGTGATCATGTGAGCAGTCTGAATGGTGTTTCCTTGTAAATACAACTTGTTTTCAAGTTTGTTTTTCAAAGTTTTCAGATTAGAAAAATCTCTCAAGAGTTTTGATTCCTTTGCATTAAATTCTTGCTTAAGCATTTTCACATTTTCTTGAAGTTCTTGTTTTTGCTTAGCTGTTTTAGAAAGTTTTTCTTGCAAGGAATTTAATTCTTGTTTCAATACTTCTTCTCTAAACTTACTTTTTCTAATTACTGTACTCACTTGGACATCCATTTCCTGCTCACGAGTGGTCAACTCAAATTTTGCCCGTTGTTCATAAATAGCAACACGTTCCTTATAGGCATTTAGTTCAGAAATTATGGAATCATCAGGAGCACATGCAGTGTATTCATCAAAGACATAGTCATTGTTGACTGCAGAAGATGCATCACTTGGTACAATTTCACTTTCACTTTGTTTCACGTATTGATCGTATGGAACAATATTGATATTACCCATATTTTCAATATTTGATTCAAAAGTTTCAGTTGGTTGTACTTTGTCATGCATCTGTTGCACATCAGCATCATCGTATAGTTTTAATACCTCAGAGATGAGTTTGTCCTTGGATGTGCCAGCTTGTGGTGAGGAAGAGATCTTGGGAGAAACCATTGGAGAGATGCTAGCCATAAAGATTGTGTGTGCAGTAGGTCCATCATCTACATCAGAGTCGTAAGCATCACAGTCAGCGACTTGAAAGGCATTCTGATGATTGTGACCTATCTCCTGAATAGGCTGCTCATCCACATCTGCATCATAGGTCTTGGCATTGCCCTCAGCAAGAAACAGCAATTCCTCTTCATCCAACGCAGCACCATTGTCCTGAGCTTGTGCCAGCAACATCTTATCTCTGAAGTAATCAGCATTCTGAGGACGCTTTGGAGATGTGCAGTTCCTTGCAATGTGACCTTCACCACCACAGTTGTAGCATTTGATTGGCTTAGGTTGACCTTGGTTACCATTTCTTCCTCGATTCTGGTTTCCAACATAACCTCTCCCAGCTCCACCTCTTCCCTGAACTGGTTGCACCACGATCCTTCCATCTTTAACAGTGGCTTGATTATGTGGGTTAGATGCAGTTCGAAGGTTGTTGTTGGTTTGTGGGAGAGAATTCATGTTTTGACTAATGAGTAGAGCTAGTTGATTAACGATGTTATCCACGCGTGCATCAGCATCAGCTTGTTTGAACATAGGATCAGGAATGAGTTTGTGATTACCATTACCCAAGGGTATGACTTGTGATGCTTTGGTTGTGATTCCAATGTTTGAGTAGAAAGCTGTTGAGTCATTAGACGAACTTGTCTCTCCCTGGTTGGTTTTGAACTGATTGAGAATCAATTTTTCAAACATGGCATGTCTCTCATTCTGAAGGAGGAAGGCATAGAGTTGCTCATAGTTTGTATTCTTCAATCCTTTAGTGAGCTTCACAGCTGTGACAAACTTGTGCCATTCGGGATTCATGTTGTTCACAAACTTTGAGTTCAGCTGAATGTTAGGCATAGTCATTCTGATGTTTCTCATGTCATTCACTAACTTATGAAATCTCACATAGTACTCATAGACACTCTCATCTGGTTTCATCTTGAAATGCTCAAATTCGTCATAGAGTTGTGATTCTCTGTCTTCCATGGTTAATTCTGAACCTGAGAGAAGCATCTTTACATTGTCCCAAACAGCCTTTGCATCAGTGTTATGATTGATCAGCTTGTAGATGTCTTTAGGAAGACCTTGAAGAACAATGTTTGAAGCCCTGATATCTGCATCAAATCTCTTTTTCTCCTTATCATCAAGCTCATCATACATCTTAGGTCTGTCCATACCGTAAATAGGAGTACCATCTTCATTAGTATCAAGTATGTCTCTAGTTGTTTCAACTCGATATGGTCCTTCATCAATGGATTTGAGAATATTGACACCATTTTCCTTTCCAAGGCAATACAGTCTGATTCGTTGAGCCCAAGAGTCGTAATCAGTTCTGTCAAGCATGGGTGGACGAGTATATGAACCAGCTGCTTGTACATCCTCGGAAACAGTGGAGATGATAGTAGGGACGTTGGTAGACATGTTAACAGATTATACGGGATTTTATAACTCAATGATTAAACCGGGAAATAGATTCTTTCACGGGATTTTACTAAATCAAGAGAAAACCGTAAACAATCACTCAAGTCGCTAGATGATAAAGCTCTAAGTCGCTAGGAACTAATTCGCTAGACAGCCAAGTCGCTAGAATCCCAAGTCGCTAACAGAACAGCAAGTCGCTAAGTAGTAACTCGCTACGAACCAAGTCGCTAACCAAATTTTGGCAGCAATTCGCTACTCAAGTCGCCAACAATGCAAGTCGCTAAAGAGCAACTCGCTACAGACCAAATCGCTACCACAAGTCGCTACCCGTAGTGGAGAGTCCACTACTTGTACTTTAAGTCGCTAGATCTAAGTCGCTAGATTTAACCCTGTAACTCGCTACAATTTTGTGAAGCAAGTCGCTACGAAGAAAACTTATCCGTGAACTAACTCGCTACCATGAAAAACCATATAAACATCACTTTTCAATCCAAAAACAACCCAACCAAGATGATTCAAGCTTACCAAATGAAAACCTAAACACTTTTGATGATTCTAAACACAAAAGTACCAACAAAATTCAACCTTTAACACACGAAATCAACCAAATGATGCAAAAACCACTAAACCTTTTCAAACTCAAAAACCACCTAAAAACCACTATAAATCCAAAGATGTGCAAGATATGATCAAACCTTGGCTCTTGATACCAATTGTTAGATATTACCTTTTCACATACACATCAAACCATAACACAAAGTAGCATATAGATGGAATTCTAGAGAGAGAAAGTTAGAGGTTTAGGGAACTTAGTGAGAGAAAGTGAAAGATATTATTATGAGCTCCAACTCTCTACCTTGGAAGGTAGAGAGTATTTATAGTCTTACATAACTCGCCACACTTTGGGCTGTGGATCAGGCATACAGTGGGTAAAGACCCGTCCGTCCTCCACGGTGTTACTCAACTAAATTACTACTTAACATAAAAGAACTACGACTACGAGCTTTCTAACGATTACATATACTTGAGGTGACCGACTCTTTAATACCGGGAATTTCTAATTCCTAACAGACATACTGTAGTATTTGGTCTATTTCACTTATTTTAAATTATACTCAGACTATGAGAGTATTTTTAAATAAAATTAGACTCAATTCCCTTTAAAATGATAGGTGGCTCGACTTGTACGGACTTACAGTTAATTAGTTATGATTTTTTGAAATTGCCCAAAAAACTGCATACTGTGCCAGGAACCAAATTTAGGGATCCGCCCTTTATAAAATTTGGTGCCGTGGTCCTCTGAGACAGATTCACCAAAACTAGTATTTGACATAGAGAAAACGTGTGTGACTTACTAGATTTGATAGTAAACATATAATACACATATTTAACAACATATCTACTTATGTAACTTATCTTAAACATTTACGGAGGTGATTTTTTAACTAAATTTATAGTTATCCCAAACACTCCTTTAAAATCATATTTCTTCTTAAATTTTCTATAAGCACACAATACAATACTTACAAGTTCTTTCAAGAAACTTTTGTTTTATTTTTCAAGAAAATCTTCAAGCTTATATACAAAGTTACATTTAACAATTCAATTTCTAAGTATAATTAGCAAATAATTTTTCATATTATTTTTCGCTTCAATGGTAATTTGATACATGGATCGTACTTTATTTAAAAAACCATTTGTTTTGAAAATAAGGCTACGAGACTCTGATACCAATTGTGGAAATGTAGAGGGGGGTGAATACGTTACCGTTTAAAATCATTAGATCTTTTGTATCAAATCGTTTATGAAACTTGTTATAATATGAAAGTACCAATTATTGTTTGTGACTAATATAAATCATAGTAAACCAAGTTATCACACAAGCATCAATATCAAACCACATCACAAGCAATAGTATAGTGCAACTATAAAAGTAAAGAGATAAAGAAAGGAAAGTGCAAACCAGACACGATGATTTATAGTGGTTCGGTCACGGATCTCCTCTCCGCCCTACTCCACTCCCCGAGTACCCAACTCGAGAGTTACTTCACTAAATCAACAAGCTCCCTTCTCGGCGGATAAAACCTTACAATCGTCGCTTAAACTTTTTCCAGTACAAAGCTAAATACCGGGTTCTAGTTCGAGGTAGAACCAACCTAACGTCGCCTATACAATATTTTCGACACTAAGCTAGATGTCGAGTTCTTTTACAAGGGTACAACCACTCCCAATATGTTTTATGGACCAACATAACAAACCTTGTGTTTTATGGCACAAACACATAAACCATCTAATCTAGTTTGGTGAAAGTGTTGTTGTGATGCAATGATGTTTACACTAATGATCCATGACACAAATGTCTAATGGATATGAATAACTACTTCTAAATGAACTTCCATTTGATAGGAAGCATTCATGATGAAGATCACAAGATCCCTAAACTTGTTGTGATAGATCTTCAGCTTCTAGTGAGTGGGGATGGCTAGATCTCCAAGCTTTCCTTGGTTGATCAAGATGTAGAGTATGCTTACAACAAAGATGAATGTTAGAAGCATTATGATCATGATCATTAGGGTGTTTAATGTATGTTACTACATTGTTAATGATTGATCTAAATGTATGCAAGAAGGTGGAGAAGATGTGTTTTGAAGTGGTGAAGAAATGAGAAAACAATGGGCTTCTATTTATAGGCAAAAGGGAAAAGGAGTGTCCACGGACCACGGAACCAAAAAAAGGGTTCCGCCCTTTATACATTTTGGTTCCGTGGGTGCCTGACAGAAAATCTAAAAAATCTTTCTTCAAATCTTTCCAAGATATTACCATATCTTACCAAGATCACATTTGATATATTGAGTGACAATCTAACCAAAATATTCAAGTGATCTTCCAAGGATTTCAAAGATGATGCATGCCATGATGTAATATGTATTTCCTTTTTAGATTAAAAAGTTTATCAAAGTAAACTTGTAAAATATATTATGTAACTAGTTAATAAAATGTCTAGTTACCTTTTGAAATACTTGTGAATGCAAAATGTAAAATGAGGTTCGAAATAGAATGGTTAACTATTAAAATACTTAGTGACTCTAAACGTATTTTAAACATTCTAAATGATTTGTTAATGGGTTTGATCATAATGCCACATAACAAACATGTACGAACTTGTGTTGTAACATATGAGGACTTGAGTCATCGAGAGGTGTTGAATGTATGTTGAGACAAAGTGTGATTACAAGTAACTTGTACATTTTACGTTATGTATTACAAGTTACATGTTTGTCATCAATCAAAACAAACGAGACTGTATATATTAAATATCGTAATATTTGCACTAACAGACTCTTCTTACTGGCGCTGAAGCATGCCTCCTCCTCAAATGACCGAACCACCTTAACCTTCCTTCCCTCATCTTCGAGATAATATTCTCGACTTCGAGTACCGTTATGAAGACTTCGTTCGGGATCATGTCATTTCATGTATCGTTTTATCAAAGTGTTGTGGGGCCACACACACAAACACATTCACACAAGAGAAATATTAGATCTACTCACAAAATTCACTCAAAAAATCCATCAGCTGACGTGTCAGCAGATGATTTGTTTAATAAGAGACAGGAGAGAGAAACTGCGAGAAAATGCACCAATTACTCGCTGACATATCAGCGAGTTTTTTTTTTTTTTTTTTTTTTTTTTTGAGTGGGTCTAACATTGCTCCTCACACAAACCTTTATTTTTTCTTTTATTTCACACAAACACAAAAACACATACACTCCTTGATCCTTTCTCTATCTACACACACCACTTCCAATATCTGGCCATTAACAACTAAACAGCCCACCACAACTACCTAAACGCCGTCTAAACACCCACTAAACACTAACCCCTGAACAAATTCATTCAATTTTAAAAAAAACCTCAAATCCTCAAAATTTTTAAAATTTTAATACCCTAACCCTATATTTTCAACTTAAAACATAAATTTAAGTTTATACTTGTCTAATTCACAACCAAATGACACAAACTTTTCAACCAATTACTTTATTTTAATCAAAACACCAAAACCCCTAATTTATAAAATTAGAAATTCTACTGAAGTGGGTTTTTTGGTGGTGGTTGTGGTTTTCTTTATGGTGACATTAGGGGTTTTATTTTCGTAAGTGTGTTGTTGGGAAGATGAGTAAATGTATGTTTGAATTGGGTTGAAGAAGATAGAAGATGAAGAGGTGAAAGTTTATATGTTTTTGTGGTTTGGTGGGTTTTTGTTTGTGTATGTTTAAAGTAGGGTGTATTGATTTTAATGGTTTTTGTTGAATTAGTTTTAAGTGCCTTAATATTTGTATATTTATAAAGTTTTGATTTGGTACGTTTATGTGTTAGAATATTTTAGAAAGTTTTGATGAGGGTGTTTTGCATGTAAATGGATCTTAAAATTGGATACCGGAATATTAGAAGTTTAAGTACCTCTGATAAACAAAGTGAAGTCAAGAATTTTATTGAAGAAGATTCTCTGAATGCGTGTACAGTCCTTGAAACTCATTTAAAAACCAAAAAACTTCAAAAAGTGAGTGATAGTATCTTTGGTAATTGGGAGTGGGTTTCTATTATGTAGTATTGTGATAAGGGGTGTAGAATTCTATTTGGATGGAATGGTGTGAATATCATACTTAATGTGGTGCGTTGTGCCAAACAATCCATATTATGCAATGTGGAAACAAATGACGAAGATACTAAGTTGTTTTGTACCTTTGTCTATGCTACAAATGGAGGAAGTGAAAGAAAGGATTTGTGGAATGACTTAGAAATTTATAGAAGAATAGTGGGAAAGGAAGCATGGGTGATGTTTGTAGATATGAATGTCACATTGTCTCCTAATGAATACTCAAATGGTTGCTCATATATGTCCAGTGATATGAATGATTTCAAGAACTGCATCAATCATGTTAAATTGGAAGACATAGCTAGTTATGGTTTATTCTTTACATGCATTGAAAACTTGGCTAAAGTTAGCATGAAATAAGAGAGGTGTCCTAAAGAAGCTTAATAGAATTATGGGAATTGGAGAAATTATTGATAAATTTGCTCAAGCTTATGTTGTTTTCTTTCCTTATCTGATTTTTGATCATTGTCCTTACATTCTTGAAATTCCTAAATCTATTCAGGCCAGAAGAAAAACTTTCAAGTTTGCTAACTTTGTTGCTAATAAAGAGGAGTTTATGCCTCTTGTGACTATACATTGGAAGGATGATTATGAGGGATGCCATATGTTTAATACCATGAAGAAATTGAAGGGCCTTAAAATACATTTAAAGAAACTTACTTGGAAAAAGGGTAACATTTTGAAAAGGTCAAAAAGCTGAGAGGTATGCTTAGGGATGGCAAAAAAAACCCGAATCCGACGGGGAAACCCAAAACCCAAACTTTTTGGGGCAGGGCTGGATATGCTTATAGGGTTTTAGGGCGGGTTTTGGGGCCTTAACGGGGATTCTTATCGGGTTTGGGGCGGGAACGGCGCACACCATCCCCGACCCGCCCCTATATATATGTATATAGATATAAATATATGTATATACATAAAATATTGTATTAGTATTTGCGTAATAAAAATATAATTATCTAATTTTTGTTAGTTTTTATCTTTGTAATATTTCAAATTGTGATGATAGAAGCTTGTTTTATGTCATAATATTCTAAAAAAGTTTTGAATTCATCCAATACTTAATTTGTCATTAATAGAATATCGATTCTTAAAAGTTATTTCATAAATTTATATTGTTAATAGTGTAAAAATAAGAGTAAACAGGAAATACACGAGTATGATGGAGCATCATGCTCAATAAAGACAACCCGATAAGAACCTAATGGGGATTAGGGCGGGTTTGGGGATGACTTTTGTAATCGGGTTTGGGGATGGGGATAGTCGCCCCGCCCCAAATCCGCCCTATTGCCATTCCTAAGTATGTTGAAAGATTTTCAAATGAGAATTGATAGAGATCCTCATTAAAAAATAACTTAGATTAGAAGAAAGTTTGATTTTATAAGGCTATGTTGATGCAAGAAAGATGAAGAGAAAATCCTTTTCCAGAAGGCAAAAATCAAGTAGCTAAGTAAGGGGGAAACAAACAATGCCTTTTTCCACAAAGTTGTAAAGAGTAGGATTTACAAAACCAGAATTAATACCACTTTGATGATACGACAAATTGCTATGTTGGAATGGAGGTTCCTGATGAACTTGTAAAGCATTTTCAAAAGTTTTTGGGAGAAGAAGTGCATGTCAATGATTTAGGTACTATAAATAACTTGATAAAGAATAAGCTATTTGAAGAAGAAGAAGCTAAATTGATGATTAGAGAGGTTAGTGATGAAGAAATCAAAACTGCTATGTTTCAAATTAATAGTGCTGAAGAAATCAAAACTGCTATGTTTCAAATTGATGGAAATAAAGCCCCTGGTTCTCATGGCTATTCCAACTTATTTTTTAAAAACTCCTGAAGCATTGTGGGTATGGATGTTTGCAAGGCTGTGAGGGAGGTCTTTGTCACTGGAAAAATGCTTAAGGAAATCAACTCTACCTTGATATCTCTTATTCCTAAGATCCAAACACCAGGTAAAGTTACATTTCAGACCTATTGCTTGTTGAAATGTTTTATACAATGCATCAGCAAGATCATTACTGAAAAAAGAAGTTCTCTTGGAAAGCTAGCGGTCAAATCAAAGTGCATTTATTCCAAATAGACACATTCAAGATAATATTCTACAATCTCAAGAGTTATTGAAAGGGTATCATAGAAAAGATAGGCCAAAGAGAGTAGCTATGAAGATAGATATTCAAAAAGCTTATGACACAGTCAATTGGAAGTTTTTAGAAGCCATTCTTAATGGTTTTGGTTTTCATGAGAAAATAGTGAACTTGATTGTTAAATGTGTCACTATTATATCCTTTTATCTGCGTAAATGGAGAAAGTTGTGGTATTTTAGAGGACGCATGGGGTTGAAACAAGGTGATCGTATGTCATCTTACTTATTCACAGTGGTGATGGATATTTTGTCCATTATTATTCAAAATAAGGTGGACTAAACTAATGATTTTTAATATCACTTTGGATGCAGAAAAATGAAGCTGACTCATGTGTGTTTTGCTAATGACCTACTTATGTTCTATCACGGTGATCTAACGTCAGTTAATTTTATAATGGAAGTTATTGTTGAATTTGGTGTTGTCTCTGGTCTCCTTCCTAACTATGCAAAAAGTACTATTATTTTTTAAAGCATGAAGGAGTTGGGAAAGCAAAGTATTTGGAAGGAGTTCCTTTTGAAGTAGAAAAGCTTCTTGTGAAATATCTTGGTGTTCCACTCATCTAAAAGGATTGGAGTAAAGGAATGTAAGAGCTTAATTGACCAAATCAATAAAAGATTTTTCAATTGGAAGAATAAGTGTTTGTCTTATGCTGGTAAACTGCAACTAGTTGCTTCTGTTTTGGAAACTCTACATGTTCATTGGACCTCTGTCTTCTTACTTCCTCAATCTTTGATTAATGACATTAATAAGCTTCTCAAAGGTTTCTTATGGAATCAAAGTGAAATGTCAAAGGGAAAAGCAAAGATGTCCTAGAAGAACATTTGCAAGCCTAAATGTCAAGGAGGTTTGGGTCTGAGGGATTTGAAATTATGGAACAAAGAAATGATCATTAAGCATCTTTGGTATGTAGCAATTGATAAAGAGTACATTTGGGTAAAGCTGTTAGGTCTAATTTTTGACCCAATTGTCTTTGGCAAGTATTTAAACATAAAATAGCCTAATTTATTAAGTCTTTGATAAGGATCAGAGAGAACAAAACTCACTGATAAGGATCAAAGAGTAAGGCATTCCCTGATGAAAATCAGAAGTCTTAATATTTGATGGTTATCATAAAGTGTTACTCCCTGATGATTATCTGAGAGTACACCTTGATGGTTGTTAGTGAATTTACCTCACTAATGATCATTAGTGGATGTAACTCACTGATAAAAGAAATCAGTGAGAGTTGTATAAAGCTCAATCAACAACCAAGCTTCAGGGAACTCGAAGACCAACTGAAGAAACACTTTGTAAACTGATGTGGTGTGAAGGAGCAAGGTATACGGAGCTACAAACAACACCAGAGGCACTGAGATCTGACAAATGTCTTTTTAACCCAGAAGACTTATCTCTTAAAAGAAACTTAGTCTCTGATGAATGGGCAGGAAACTTCATAAGAAGATAAGCGAAAAGTCTTATCAAAGGACGATAAAGTAAGATTTTTGGTACAAAAGGTTGTCATTGGAAAACCAAAAGCACACTTTACCTAGTTTCCTAGGTACGTGCTATCTACTCCAAGTTGGCAAACTACTATACCTATGTGTATCAACATTATTTCCCCTCCTATTTAAACGAAACCTTCACCAAGATAAGCAGAGATCCTAGATAAACACAAAAAGTAATACTTAGCATTACAGTTGATAGGATCCCCTCTCCTATGAACGAATTAAGCAAAGATAGCTACCACTAATCATTCTAATAGGAGAGTTACATTTGTCATCAACCGGAATAGTTTGCCGTGAGCTATTTATCTCTAAATATTTGATTCATTTCTCATAAGATTTATACACGCTGAAAAGTAAAAATAGTGCTATTAATAAACTAATTGGTCTGTATTGTGGGTTGGTCTCCTTATTATAACATTTATAATCCAATCTTTGCTTAGGGATCTACGTTTACATCATGTAATTTTCATAGGACGTGCATGGTTTAAAAACCCTTATTCTGTTGGGGTTTTTTGTGTATTATTGAAGACTGAAGCTTTATAATTCTTCTAGTTAGCTTATATATGATTGAGTAGAGTATGAAATCTGGGTTCTTGGATTTGGGTGGGGGAGGAGGTAAAAAGAAAAAGAAAAAAGATGATAGCTTGGTTGACGAGGTTGCGATTAATAGAATCGGGAACGAAGCGCTAGATAAGAATTTTCCTACGTTGGCTGACTTGGTATATAAGGTTCAAGTGGCCGAAAATGTTAGTGTTACTGGTAAAAATGTTATGCATGGTCATGGTGGGGTTATGTTGAACCAATGGTAATAGTGATACAAATGTTGAACATGAAAAAACATTAGGTCCACACAATGAAAGTGCTATATCTACTGGGGTTGCTTTAAAGTCACAAAATTTTGGTACGAATACGACTATGGATTCGATTACCAAAGTTGCGTGTATGAGTTTAGAAGAGACACTTCGTTGTGTTTCTAATGCTGATGCTACTATACATTCACATTTTAATATTGTTACGACACCCACTACTAATTCTAATGTGGATGCCTCCTCGACTTATGCTTCTAAAATTATCCCTTCGTCATCTTCTAATAAAGCTAATTTTTGATTTATTGATGAGGCGGTACCTAAGGATGCTAACTATGATGCGGGTTTACCCATTGGTTCGGTTCAAGAGGTTAATGAGCAGATGAAAAATTCACTTTATGGGTATTTTATTGGGAAAAGACTTGATTTTCCTGTAGTTGAATGGATCGTGCGTAATAATTGGGGTAAATGTGGTATTCAGAAAGTTACAATGAACGCGAACGGTTTCTTCTTCTACAAGTTCTCGTCTATAAAGGATGCTGAGGCTAGTCTTAGGGATGGACCTTGGATGATTCGTAGAATTCTCATCTTTCTAAATAAGTGGTCTCCATCGGTAAGTCTTCTTAAGAAAGACTTGTCTTGTGTTCCGGTATGGGTGAAGTTCCACGATGTCCCTATGGTTGCTTATACTTCAGATGGGTTAAGTTTGATTGCTTTTAAAATTGGTACTCCTATGATGCTTGATTCTTATAATAATACCATGTGTTTGGAGTCACGGGGACGTAGTAGTTATTCGAGAGCTTTGATTGAAATCAATGCTTCCAAGGATTTTCATGACAAATTAATTTTGGTTGTTCCTAAACTCGTAAATGGAGGGTATACTAAGGAAACTATTCGTGTTGAATATGAGTGGGAACCACCTTGGTGTGGTACATGTTTGCTTTATGGTCATTTGAATGATGATTGTCCTAAAGCCACTCCTAAACGTGTGGTTAATGGGACAGGTAATAAAGGCAAAGGTCCGGTTTCGAGAGCTACTAAGGAGGTGTTGAATGATGGGTTTACTATTGTCAGGAGAAATGGTCCCAGTTATAAGCGGGTTTTTGGTGTTTCTAATACTAAGAAAATGGAGTATCGTCTGGTTGCTCCTAAGAATACAAAGGCTTCTTCTCCTAAAGACTATACTAAGGAGGTTTCTACATCTAAACAACTAAGTAAGGATGCTGAAGTGGTTAAAACGTCTAATGCCTTTGATGCTCTTGGTAATTTGGATGAGGATCCTATTGTTAGCATAAATTTGAATTTTGATAATGGATTTGGGTACATGGATAAATAGGAAAGTGCTACTATTGATTCATTTGGAAGTCCGGGTACTACACCTATTGTTAAGAAGATTAATAAGCTTGAAAGTCAATTAATTGAGAGAAAGCTTGTACTTCTGGGTGATGATGGGAAGCCGCTTCATATGAAAAAGGCTAATGTGGAAAACTATGCAAGCACCCCAAGTTCGTCCAATGCGTCTCCTCCTTGTATTTCGAAGAGCACTCCTAACATGGTTAAAGAAGAAAAAATGTAGGCAATCCATTTTCTAAGGTTGGTGATATAGTTATCTCGGATAGTGATGATGATGAAGTCCTTGATGACTTTAATGAAGCTTCTAATTTTATAGCTTTTGACGGTTCTAAAGATGGTAGTGAAATGGGCATGAAGAGCTTATTGGAGCAATGGAAGGAAGATAGACATGACCAAAACCCTTATGATGATGATGATGAGTTTGAGGATTGTGGTCAGACCGATGCTCAATTGAAGTTTGCTTATGCTTATGACATTAGTCTCCGTGGTCAAATTAGATAGGTTGTTTTTATTTTGTTTTGCATAAGTATGACATGTCATTTCTTATACTTGGTTAGGTCTTAAGCACTGTTAACTTTTGGTTTTCCTTTTTTGGGCTGAGGTGTGGGATTCACCCACATCCGTTATACTTAATTGTTTTTTTTTGGAGTAATAATATTTTACCGGGGGTAACCCTTTTACCAAAAAAAATAATAACAATAAAAAAATGGCCTTGAGTAAATGATCTTGTTTTGTCTCTTAATATTCATTATATATCATCATTTTCTCAAACTGCGTGGACCAACAATTGGTATCAGAGCGGGTGGGTTTCTCTTAATCAATTTATGTTCTTAAATGTATGCCAATAATACAACGTCGTTCTTGAATGTCGGAAAATAACATTCGAACCTGATTCTCAACAAAACCCCACCAAAAACACCCTTATCATACCTTCATTTCACTTCTCAACTACACGATTGAGTACTTCCATACTTTTTTGTGTAGGAAAAAGCACCAAATGCTTCTTTTCCAACTCATCCAATTACACTTCAAAGTATAACTTCCTTGAAACCTTTATTTAGAAATAAAGCTCACTAGGAAAACTCGTCCAGAGTAAATGTTTTCAACTTGAAAACTTCTGTAAATAGTTTCTTGTATAAATATGTGTATTAATACACACAAGCTATAATTGTGGTTATGGTTACTCTCAGAAGCAACTAAGAGGGAGAAAAAAGCATTAGGCATTATTGCAAATTGGAGCATCTGAAGTAAATTGATGAAGGGAGCATCTGGTCAAGAGGAGATGTCTTAAGGGAATGCGCATCAACTGCATCAGGGAGTGTTTAATAAACAAGACAGCCCCTGATCTTTCAGAAACTTCACCATAAGACATCAATAACAAAGAATCAAGCTTTATTGATATTATTTATTCTTTGTTGTAATTTAGTTGTAAGAAGAAGCTGTTATGCTCACTTACAACTAATTGATCTAGGTAATTCATGTGTTTAAACAAATAAGAGACAGTTTGCTAGGAAAAGCTAACCAAACGGTCTCTGATTTACTTAGAATAGCTTATTATTAAAAAAATAGTTGAACCAATAGTGACTCTGATCTATAAAATAGATAGCTCAAGTTAGTAAGATTATGGGTACAAAAGGTTGTCAGCATTGGAAAACCAAAAGCACACTTTACCTAGTTTCCTAGGCACGTACTATCTACTCCATGTTGGCAAACTACTATAGCTATGTGCATCCACATTATTTTCCCTCCTATTTAAATGAAACTTTGTAACCGGGATAAGTAGAGATCCTAAATAAACACATAAAGTAATACTTAGCATTACAGTTGATAGGATCCCCTCACCTAGGAACGAATTAACCAAAGCTAGCTACCTCTAGTCATTCTAATAGGAGAGTTACATTTGTCATCAACCGAAATAGTTTTCTGTGTGTTAGCCTTGATTATTTTTATTAGAAGTGATGGTCATTCACGAATAGGAACTTTGTAACGTGTGTTAGATATCGTGATAGAATAGTCAACGGGCTCGTGGATTGGGCTAAGCTAATTGGGCATTAGTTAAGTTAAGCTAGCCTTGTCTAGTTCGTGTAACCCAAGCCCAATCCAAGTCCATCTCAAGGCCCATGGCCAAGCCTTAGGGCATCATCCTCTCTTACTATAAATACCCCTCAAGTATGTCATTTGAGGGGTGTGCTTGAGTGTGTGTGTGTGTGTGTTTTCCTTTGAAGCAATATAACATCTTATTGTTTTCATCTTCCTTCTCTCTACCTCTCTTAACATACACGATCTATACATCAAGTCACCATCTCTTTATCTTTTCTTTCTTATCTACGTTTGTGTTTGTGTTAACGTGGTATACTTGGGTTTGTTACGTGGGTATTAAGTGATAAGGTTGATATATCGTAGTGGTCCTACAATTGGTATCAATCGCCTAACAATAGTTTAGGAGTATTTGTGTTTGTTTTGAAGGGTTACGCATAAAGCTTACGTTTTTACACTTTTGATACGCTTAAAGCTTTCATTTTTTCACCAAAAAATTCAAGATTCTTGTGGTTTAAGGTTTATTTGGTGCTAAAGTTTCAGTTTTTTGCAAAAAGTTAGAAGCTTTACGTGTTTTTCTTCACTTTTGAACTCGTATTTGGTTCATTGGTCATTTCTACTCGTAACTTTTCTAAGCACTTTGGGTGAAAAAGGTCACCATTTTTGTGTTATTGGAGTGTTTTTAAGGCTTTCTGTGCAAAAGAAATCATTTGAATCGTTGGAAATTTCTTACGAGTAGAAGTCAAAAAGTCAAAACCCTAGTTTTCTACTCGTAACTTTTCTAAGCACTTTGGGTGAAAAAGGTCAACATTTTTGGGTTATTCGAGTGTTTTTAAGGATATCTGTGCAAGCGAAATTGTTTGAATCGTTGGAAATTTTTTACGAGTAGGTCAAAACCCTAGTTCTACTCGTAAGAAAGTCAACTACTCATAAGTTTTCTACTCGTAACCTTTTGGTGAAGAATCTTCGTGCTATAACTGTTACTCAGTGCTTCCCTCACTTGGATAAGTGTGTGGAACACTTCGACTTGTGGATATCCCTTACGCTGTGACAGTGTAAAGGATTTTTGGTTCTTAACCATAGTTTACGCATAAGCTAAAAGCTTACGAGTAACTCTACGCATAACTTCACAATTACGCGTAAGGTTTACGAGTAACTTTTTGTCTACGCATAAGCTTAAGGTTACGCGTAAGATACTTTCTACGCATAAGATCCTACGCCTAAACTTCCTACGCATAAGATCCTACTCGTAACCACATCCTACTCGTAACTACATCCTACTCGTAACCATATCCTACTCGTAACTTCTTTGGTCTACGCCTAAGGTTTAAAAAAAAAAAAAAAAAAAAAAAAAAAAAAAAAAAAAAAAAAAAAAAAATTAATTTTTTGAGGAGACTAAACGTTCAATTTTTACGCGAAATTCAAATTTTGGTTTAACTGTGAAAATTTTGGTCAAAAATTCAAATTTTTGGGCCTAAATTCAAATTTTTCGGGTCAAATTTGGCGTCAAAATTGTCATAACTCAAATTTTTCATACGACCTTAGAATTGATTTTTATAGTGAATTTCAAATTTTGGGCGAAATTTTTTAAGAACCAAGGTTACGAGTACGACTTTAAGAAACACCTCAACCAAGCTTAATCTTCATCAACCACAACTCCTTTATCGTTGAATCGATCCTACATCAACTTTATCATCAAATACCTTCATCAATGGCAACTGACAAAGATCGTCTCAAAACTGCTTTCACAAATGCTATTGCTGGATTCGCCAATACATGGTTTTCAGAGTTTAATACGCAGTTTGCTCAACCATCTATGCATATGAGTCAAGAAGGACACATGGTTGATGCTATTGGGAATCAGAATGGATTTACTACAGGCATACAAATGGGGAATCAGATGCAATATGCAGGGCAGTTTGTTGGACATCAAGGGGGTCAGATTGTGAATCAGAATATGGAATATCAAAAAGGGAATAACTGTTTTATGACTTCTGTTCAGAATGCTACCTCCGAACCTCAAAGACAAGATTCAGGATCTAGTGTCATACCAATGACAAAGCTTGAAAAGATCCAGTACATGTTGATGTTAGCAGAAAAAGAAGAGTTGGGAATTGAGTTGACTGCTGAGGAAATAAAATTCAGGTACCCAAAATGGGAAGATAAAGCAAACGATAATGCAACCTCCAGTCACACAATCAATCAACAGGACACAACATCAAGCGGTACTTATGACACAACTCCTGTCTACGACACAGATTCACTCAATGAGGTACCACATTCGTTTACTCATGAGAAGCCACATTCTGTGTCTCCCAAACCTTATTATGACACATATGTGGGAGAGCAAGTTAATAGCAATGTTAACTCTGAAACTCCATATATGGATCCTAATGGAGGTCAAGTGATACAGAATGGTGCTAATGATGAGGAAACACGTGCTTATTTTGCATCATTATTCAATAATTGTGGTATTGAGATTGAGAAAGTACGTAAGGTCAATCGCGACGTTAAGGCCGCGAATAAGAAATTGACCGCTGAGCTTGAGAGTTACAAAGAGCACGCCAGAGCCTATGAATTTCATACAAGCAAAATATCAGAATTAGAAATTGGTTATCGAGATTCTGTTTTAAGAGAAAAATAATTGCAAATCAAGTATGATACACTTGATGTGAATCTGAACTTGACAATAAAATCTTTAAACAAGGAAATTTCTGAATTAAATGACCAACTTTCTAAACAAAAAGCAATGTATTCTGATCTTGAAAAAGAGAAGAAGAAGTTGATTACTGATTTTGCAAAACGAGAAGATTCTCTTCTTGATGAGATTCTGGACAAAAATGAAATGATCAAAAAATTGGACAATTTACTTCTTACAACGGGTCATTCCGCTAAGACAAACAAAATGCTTTCTAATCAAGTAAATCCGATTTTTCATACATCTCACAAAATGGCTCTTGGTAACTCACCTCCTTGTTTTCTCAAGAAAGCTCAGAAATCTCAGAATGTGTTGAACAATGGAAAACCATTGCATGAACCCATAATTGTTCGTGATTCTCTTGAAACTTTGGAACTATCTGAGGAGAGTAGATCAAAAATGCAACAAAAGAATCCAGATCTTAAACCAATTGATTATAACAAATGGAACAAAATTAACGGAATTACTTTTGTTAATCAAAATGAAAAGTCAAAGTTTTCCATCACACCAAGTGTTTCAAACAAAGTGTCAACACCAATTTCAAAATCAGTTTCAAAACCAGTTATAGTTACCAAATCTCTTTCGAAAATCGAACAAATGTCTTCAAACAATCCTTTTAACACAATTGATACTAGAAGCATTTTAGAAGATGTTAAAACGAGAATAGGGTATCTTCAAGGGAGTGTTAAATCTAAAACCCATAATACAACCAACATCTGGTTTTCTAGTTTTGATATTGAACAAAAAAAGTTTTTTGAAACTGAAATTGCCCCTCAGGTGAATGCCATCAGTGCAAGGGTAATTCATGTTGAACAAGCACTTTTAAAAGAAACAGCTGACTTTGTCAAGGACCATAAATCCCTGGTAAAGCAAGCTAATGACAGTGTTGAACACATCAAATTTCTGGAAACTTTGAATGATTCTCTCTTCGAAGATGTGATGACTACCGATATCATGTCCATTATTTTACAAACATATTCTGTTGAAGATCATGAAAGACTCCAGGATGAGACCTCTGCAATTGTTTCAAAATATGAAAAAGCTCTTGAAAAACTTGAAAAAGAAAACGTGTCCTATTTTAAACAACTTGATCGAAAATCTGAGGAATGCAAGTATGACAAACTGTCGTATGAGCGTGCCTACAAGGACATGCAAGAGCAAAATGATCTTTTGAGAGTTCAGCTGGAAAGTCTTAAAGGAAAGGCTGTGGATACTAAGTTTGGAAAACCATTGACTGAGGAAAAGGCAAATGTTCCCAAACCGGTTTTCAAACCAAAAATGTCTATTTCTATGCCTCCTCCAAAAGTCACTGAGAAACATGATTTGTCAAAAACAGTCACTCCACAGACTTTGCCTATTAAAAAGAAAATTATCAAAGGTTTTGAAAAAGAAAAAGCAGTTGCTGAAAAACCTAAAGTGATTACACCTGGCATTTCTAGGACTAGTACACGGAATGTGACCAAAAATCCGGTTAAAGAATCTGTTGGTTCTAACAACATGGTCAACAATCACTATCTAGAAGAAGCTAGGAAAAAGGCACAGACTCGAAAAGACGGAATTCTAGGTTCAACATCTAGGGTGATGAATTCTACAGGATTTCAAGGCACTGCTAGTAGTTGTAAACCATTACCTAGGAACACTCTTCAAAAGACTAGGGATTGGCTTGCATCTAAGAGTAGTTGCGCAAACGAAAATGCTATGCCCGTAGAAAACAACACTAGGAATTCTAAGTCTTTTTCGAACAAGAATCAATTTCCAAAAGACTGTAGTGACAGAGTTAAAGCTGATGTTTTAAACAAGAATATTGAATTTGTCTGTACTACATGTAAAAAATGTGTCTTTTCAGCTAATCATGATGCATGTCCCTCACTATATCTCAAGAAAGATAATTCTCGTGCCAAGGCACAATCCACTAAGACACCAAATAGAAACAAGTCCGTTGATAAAATGTCAAACAAAAAGAAACCTAATAGGTGGATCTCTTCAGGACGTAGTTTTTCCAAAAATGAGTCTTCCGCTGCATCTGATAAGAAAACAACTCCTAGATCTTACCTTAGGTGGATTCCCACGGGCAAAGTTTTCAACAAAATAGGTCTTAGATGGATTCCCACAGGAAAGATTTTTGATACTTGCTCCAACACAGATAATAGTGACAATCATTCGGATAAGGAAGTCAGATCCACTACAACCGTTGATAGTGATCACCCTCACCGTGAGGAAACATGTACTTCTAACACTGTTATTTGTGAAAATTCTTCTTCTGTGGATGCAGGTATTTGTAAAAGTGTTGAAGGTTCTTATACCCCGTGTGGTAAAGAAGAATTTTATGCCAATTTCGCATGTGGAAATCCTTTTCTAGTTCCACTCTTAACTCCACTTTTACTTGGCCAAACTTAATCTTCTTTCTTCAAATCTTCTATGTAAATATTTTTGAAAAACAAAATACAAAATTTGAAAAACCAACAAAAGCAAAATATAAAAATATAAAATCTTTCAAAAAATACAAAAACAATAGAAAATCAAAAATCCAAAAATATTCTTCTCACGACATGTCTCTTGTATAATCAATATTCTGTACGTATCTAGAAATGTCATTCAACAATGATACGGGCATGTACAGATGCTTGAGCGAGAGTTCTTTATATGTTTTCTAAAACATGTCGTTTCTCAAAATTTCTTCAATAAATGGCTTTCGTATACTTCAGTACGAAACCCGGACTTCAAATTAATGGCTTCTGAACACATCAGTTCAGGACCCGCGCTTCAAAGAAAGGAAAGTGCTTCACAAAATCAAATGTTTTAAATATTTTTTCAAGCGCTTTTCCTAAAATCATAATGGCTTGTAAGTATTTCCGCTTGCAACCCGATCTTTAAAGAAAGGAAAGTGCTACGCAAAATCAATTTTCATAAATATCGAGCACTTATCCTACGACAAATGAAGATTATTCTTCTCGAATATCTTCAAAAGATTTTCAAAATCTTCTTCATCTTGTGTACCATTGATTCGAAATTTTTCAAAAAGATTTTTCAAAATCTCTCACATTTGGTACCAAGATAACTCCCTCTAAACCCTTAATTGATTCCAAATTTTCTGTAAGAAAAATATACTTTCTTTAAGGGGGAGTATAAAACCAAATTGTTCCAAAATTCATGCTCAATCAGTTTCTCTCCAAATGCTTTCCGAAAAACATATCTTTTAATTATTTTGTTTCAAAAACATCATGGATATGCTATTTTTGAGGGGGAGAAATGTGATTAAAATGTGATCAAAAAGGTTTAATGATCGGTGTTTGAATCTCAAAAGAGCTCGACTCAGTCGTAACCATTGAATTGACGAGGAATCAAAGTCAGGAAATGTACCATCTCGAGAAACTTTCTATGGACTTGACCAGGACGGGTAATAATTTCAAGCTAGTTCTCTAGTGATGTAAACGTGTCTCGAATCGGTCTTGTTCATTTAAAGTCGATCAATTGAAAAAGTGCGAACTCTACCCTCTATCCGCCAGAGCCGGAGGGATCTACCCAAGGACATCACAAATAGTTAGTATTAGAAGTCCTTAGGAATGATTGAAAAAGGATTTATGTGAGATAAGGAGAAAGAATGGGTTGAAGAATTAAAAAGAATAGTAAGAAAGGGTGAAAAGAAATAGCCCTCCATATTCAACCTTAGGGCAGAAACCGGGTTCAATACATATGCTACTGGTTGTCACTAGATGACACTGGTATTGAAGACAAAACGTCATGGACCTAGTGACGCACTGCACTAAACCTTCTAGCCACTCAATTCCTCTCAAAAGGGATTTGTTTCATTCTCACTGGGAACCTAAATAATCTATCGACTTTCTCTAGAGATCGTTGGTATTGAAGAAGGAGACCCTCTCCCTAGTCTCCGCTCAGGAAAACCAAAATGCACTAATTGAGTCTAGAGCCACGAGATTCATCAAAAGATCTCATAGGAACACATGACATGACATCGCTTGTTGTTCATCAATAAGGGCACAAGTGATATATTATAGAGTCCTACGCAGATCTTAGCAATCTGCCAGAACATTTATGAGAAGTTTTACAACTGTAATCTACAATGATTGAATGGAAATTCCTGCCAGGGTCAACATCAAACAGCCCTGACAGCAGGTCACTTCGGTAACTCCCCGTGGATTACGCTTAGTGTGTCTCAAATGGTCTACAGTCGTGGGGTGATGCTTCGGTGTACCTCAGCGACTCATCTGAACTGTAGATGTACTTCGGTATATCGCGTTATCTCACTTGTGGGACTCCAGTTCAGGAACGGCCTCTGTGAGAATTAGAGACGTGTTTTCACACTATGCTGTTAACACCCTCGAAATTCAAACTTGTAAGTGCCGGAATCCGCTTATTACTAACCTGTTTTATGTTTTCTTCTTATGGAAGCTCCGGAGCGGATGGATCGTGCAGACTCGCCACATGCTCATACCAACAACACATGAAAGTTCTCATCAAAATCAAAGGCAACTCAAAGTTAAAGATGATTCTTCGTTTATGTCAAAGAATCTACAAAGTGTAAAGACTCGAGAACTTCATCATTGGAAACTCAAAGTCAAATAGTAGTGTGAGCATGGTGGAGAAAGACGTGGAGACACCAAACCAACGAAGTTGACAACGGCAGACAATCACATTAATAGATCACAAAGCATGAAGGAACAAAGAATTAAGACTATTCTATATCTACTCACAAAGTTCAAGCTCAAAAAGATTAAAGACCTATTCAAGTGGAGCATCTTTTGAATGACCACCCCTTAGGGGGAGATTGTTAGCCTTGATTATTTTTATTAGAAGTGATGGTCATTCACGAATAGGAACTTTGTAACGTGTGTTAGATATCGTGATAGAATAGTCAACGGGCTCGTGGATTGGGCTAAGCTAATTGGGCATTAGTTAAGTTAAGCTAGCCTTGTCTAGTTCGTGTAACCCAAGCCCAATCCAAGTCCATCTCAAGGCCCATGGCCAAGCCTTAGGGCATCATCCTCTCTTACTATAAATACCCCTCAAGTATGTCATTTGAGGGGTGTGCTTGAGTGTGTGTGTGTGTGTGTTTTCCTTTGAAGCAATATAACATCTTATTGTTTTCATCTTCCTTCTCTCTACCTCTCTTAACATACACGATCTATACATCAAGTCACCATCTCTTTATCTTTTCTTTCTTATCTACGTTTGTGTTTGTGTTAACGTGGTATACTTGGGTTTGTTACGTGGGTATTACGTGATAAGGTTGATATATCGTAGTGGTCCTACACTGTGAGCTATTCCACTCTAAATATTTGACTCATTTCTGACAAGAGTTATACACGCTGAAAATTAAAAAAGATGTTATTAATACACTAAGTGGTCTTGAGTAAATTTTCTTGTTTTGCCTCTTAATATTCATTATATATCGTCATTTGCTCAAACTGTGTGGACCAACAAGTGGTATCAGAGCGGGTGGGTTTCTCTTAATCAATTTATGTTCTTAAATATCTGCTAATAATACAAAGCCATTCTTGAATGTTGGAAAATAACATTAGAACCCGATCCTCAACAAAACCCCACCAAAAACACCCTCATCATACCTTCATTTCACTTCTCAACTACACGATTGAGTACTCCATACTCTTTTTGTGTAGAAAATACCTCCAAATGCTTCTTTTCCAACTCATTCAACCACACTTCAAAGTATAACTTCCTTACAACCTTTATTTAGAAATAAAGCTCACTAGGACAACTCGTCCAGAGTAAATGTTTTCATCTCGAAAACTTATGTACATAGTTTCTTGTATAAATATGTGTATTAAGACGCACAAGCTATAAGTGTGGCTATGGTTACTCTCAGAAGTAACTAAAAGGGAGAAAGAAACATTAGGCATTATTCCAAATTGGAGCATGATAAGTAAATTGAAGAACGGAGCATCTGGTCAAGAGGATATGTCTTCAGGGAATGCGCATCAAGTGCATCAGAGAGTGTTTAGTAAACAAGACAGTCCCTGGTCTTTCAAAAACTTCACCAAAAGACATCAACAATAAAGAATCAATCTTTATTGATTTTATTTTATTCTTTGTTCTAATTTAGTTGTAAGAATAATTTGTTATGCTCACTTACAACTAATTAATCTAGGTTATTCTTGCGTTTAAACAGATAAGACACTGTTGGCTAGGAAAAGCGAACCAAACGGTCTTCGGTTTACTTAGAATAGCTTATTATTAAAAAAAAAGAGCTGAACCAATGGTGACTCTGATCTATGACATAGATAGTTCAAGGTCTGAAAGTCAGTATCTTCTTTAATGACAATAAGGAATCATATTTTAATTTTTTTTATTATTTTGTTCCTTGTTGTAATTTAGTATGTAAGAAGAAGCTATTATAGTCACTTACTACTGATTAAAATTAGGCTATTTGTTTATTCAAATATGGAGAGATTGTTGGGTCTGGTTTTTGACCCAATTATCTTTAACAAGTATTTAAACATAAAATTTTCTAATTTATCAAGTCTCTGATAAGGATCAGGAGAACAACACTCACTAATAAGGATCATAGAGTAAAACACTCCCTAATGGAATCAGAAGTCTTACTCTCTGATTGTTATCAGAAAGTGTATGATTATCTAAGAGTACACCCTGATGGTTGTCAGTGAATGTACCTCACTAATGATCATCAGTGGATGTAACTCACTGATAAAAGAAATTAGTGGGAGTTGTATAAAGTTCACTCAACAGCCGAGCTTTAGGGAAGTCGAAGATCAATTGAAGAAATAATTTGTAAAATGATGCGGTATCAGGGAGCAAGGTATAAGGAGCTACAAACAACACCAGAGGCATCAAGATCTGACAAATGTCTTTTTGACCCTGAAGACTTATCTTTGAAAAGACAATAGTCTTTAATGAATAGGCAGGAAACTTCTTAGGAAGATAAGCGTAAAGTCTTATCAAAGGATGATAAAGTAAGATTTTGGGTACAAAAGGTTGTCAGTATTGGAAAACCAAAAGCACGCTTTACCTAGTTTCCTAGGTACATGCTATCTACTCCTAATTGGAAAACTACTATACATGTGCATCAACGGTATTTCCCCTCCTATTTAAATGAAACTTTGTAACTGGGATAAGTAGAGATCCTAAACAAACACATAAATTAATACTTAGCATTACAGTTGATAGGATCCCCGTTCCTAAGAACTGATTAAGCAAAGCTAGCTGCCTCTAGTCGTTCTTATAGGAGAGTTACATTTGTCGTCAACCGGAATGGTTTGCCGTGAGCAATTCCATTGTAAATCTTTGATTTCATTTCTAATAAGATTTATACATGTTGAAAAGTACAAATGGTGTTATTAGTAGACTAAGTGGTCTTGAGTAAATGATGTTTTTTTTGTCTCTTAATATTCATTATATATCGCCATTTGCTCAAACTACATGGACCAATAAAAGTGGATCAACAATGAAAAAATTAAAGGTAGAAGTATTTGGTCGGTTAATGAAGAGAAATATGATATTTGGGGTTGGAAAGACATTTTAAGACTGAGAAATTATGTCAGAGAGTTCATTGTTATGAAGGTGGGTGATGGAAGTAAAGTCTTTGTGGTATATGATAAATGGAGTCAAATTGGAAATCTACAATCTTTTGTTACTCATAGAGAATTGTATAATGCTAGATTAAATGCTAATATGGTGGTACAAGACATTGTGGTAAATGGTGTTTGTGTTTGGCGTACTGGATGGATCTCTAAATACCATGTCCTCTCACAAATACAAAGAGTTTCTATTGATCCAAATAAAAGAGATATGATGGTCTCGAGGGATAGAAAAGGTAAAGAAAGAAGATTCCATGTGAGATAGGCTTACAAAGACTTCCAAAGAGAAGGTGAAAATGTTACTTGGAGCAGGCTTATTTGGTTCTCTCAAAATATTCCAAAACATGCTTTTGTTTTATAGATGGCAATTCAAAATAGGTTGGCCACTCAAGACAAGATTAAGATTTGGGGTACTTATGGTATGATGGTATGCCCTTTATGTTGTCAAGATATGGATTCTAATCAACACCACTTCTTCAAATGTAAATATGCAGAGCAGTTTTGGATAAAAGCCAAGCAGCAATTGGGTCTGATATGTACAGAGATGGATTAGAATTATCTTGTGAGATTCATGTCTGAAATGCATACTGGAAACTCTATTGACAGTGTCATAAGAAGACTTGGAGTGGCTACAAGTGTATTTTCATAAGGCAAAAAAGAAACTCAAGGTTGTTTAAGGGACCAAAAAGGAGTCTTGATGAATTGTATGGACGATTTTTTTGAGACTATAAGAATGAGGTTATAAGGGTGGATATAATTGGTAATGCGACAGTAACTGTCAAAACCTGAAGTATCAGGGGTTTTGGATTAGTAATGGCTAGCAGATGGCTAGTAATCGGAGGCTCCCTAACTGTACAGTTCTCTTACTTATACCTTGAACATGAGGATGGTATCTATGTTTTGGTATGGTTGAGTATTGGAATGTTTGTTGGGCTTCCTAAGGTAGTTTCATGCTTGATTGCCCTTAATGGTTCTATGCAGAATAAATGTTCATAATGGTCTGCAAATTTCAATGGTATATCCATGTTTCTCAATATCATCAAATCTGATGCTGCTTGGAGGAAGTTTAGCTCATTCTAATAGATGGCCTTGTATCTTGGTATACTTGTTGCTTATTTCATCATAGTTCACTGTCTGCTTAGTATCTGGCCTTGGGAGGAAATATCTGAGTAGTATGTGATCTATTTTAATAAGTTGACATATGTACCATAAAGTAGGTTTCCTATTGGGAAGGGTAAATGAGCTAGGTGGACAGTGCATGCTATATAGAATAGAGAGTTGTAAAAGATGAAACTTCTTGGTCTATATAATGCACTGTCATTGGAGGTTTGGTTGGATTCACACAATTGCGATCTATCTGCTAGATGAGGCCTGATGTTTGTAAAATTTATGTTATGCTAGTGAGGATGTAGCTACTAACTTAATGTGGTCTAGACAAGTGATCAGGAAATGTAATCTTAGCAGCAGTGTCTATACTGCGGTGAGATATGGGTTGCTATAGTTTACATGATGAGGCCATTCTTTTAGCTAGGAATGCAGTGGATCATGGAGTGATCACTGTGTTTTTATCTGAAATTGAAATGTAATCATGGAACTATGGTGTTGGTGAATTTTGTGGTGAATTGATAGCAAAGGGATTAGTGTTGTTGTTGTCATTGTTATAGAAGCTAGTTTGCAATTCATATTGTCTTGTTGGTTCTGTATTGCAAGGTTGGGACTTGTCCAACTCTTATCTCTAATTGTTGTAAAGTTGTTGATGATTAATATATATTCACTATTTTTCAAAAAAAATAGAGAATTTTATAAATATCTGTCATTTGTATTAAAATTACATATATATCCAACCTAACATAAAAATTACATATATATCCAATCTAAAATTTAATTTACATATATATCCAATCTAAAACTTAAAATTATCATATATGTCCAAATACTCAATTTATATATAATTAAAACCATAAAATACATATTAAATATCATTTGATTTTAAAATGACAATTATACCCTTGTTTCTCTTTTCATTAAAATCACACATAGGGGTGTTAGTCTAGTTGGGTTGGTCAGGTTCGGGTCAATTCAGGTCGAGGCTAAAAAAATACCTGAAACCGACTATATTTAGAACCCGACCCGAATAAACCCAACCGACGGACCGACCGACAAAACCGACCGGACCAAACAACCAACGGTTCGGTCTCGGTCTAGTGTTTTTCATTATTTCGGTCCCGGTCTGGCGCACAAACCAGATATTTAGCCTATTTGGACCGGACCGACAGAAGGACCGACCGAACTGGTCCGGACTGAGACCGGACCAACCACATTCCGTCCGGTCTCGGTCTAGAGTTTTTTCCTACGGTCTCGGTCCGGTCCGGTCTTGGCTGGTCCGGTCCGATTTTTAGACCGTGAGCACCCTTACGACTATCCAAGGTTCTAAATAGAGTCGGGTTCGGGTATATTTTTAGCCTCGACCCGAATTGCACCGAACCTGACCAACCCGACCCGACTAACACACCTATGTGTGACTATAATGAAAAGGGAAAAAAGGATATAATTATCATTTTAAATTCAAATGATATTTATATGTATTTTAAGCTTTTAAGTGTTGGACTTATATGATAATTTTAAGTTTTAGATTGGATATATATGAAAATTTTAAGTTATGTTGGATATATATGTAATTTTAAGTTTTAAATTTGATATATATGTAACTTTTAAGTTAGGTTGAATATATATGTAATTTTAATGCAAAAGAATAACATATATAAAATTCAACCAAAAAATAATAATGGAGAAATTATATATATAGACAAACCCCACCGGACCATACCCAGGGACGGAGCTAGGGGGTGCCCGCGGGTGCACGTGCACCCCATGAAATTTTTCGATATAGTGTTAATTTTTGAAAAAATTATCGATTTTTTAAAAATGTATCTTAAATGCACTCGGTGCAACAAAATGAGCTTCTAGTATTATTTAGTTGGTTTAATTACAAATAAAAAAATATATAGAATTTTGTAAAAGCCCCGGTATGACAAAAGCCCAAAGATAAAACAAATTTAATAAATTAAAGCACAAAAGGCCAAAGATGAAATAGGTTTATCAATGAAACAAGTTTATTCATTATCCTAACAATTTTATAAAATCCAAAATTGTAGAATATGAAACAGGTTCGAGTATTCGACATATATCATTAAATATTTCAATTGTTTATTATATCTTAAACTGATAGTATGATGATTGGTTGTTTACAATTGTTTATTATATCTTTTAAATTTATAACAGTAATATCATTGATAGTATTACAAATTTACAATTCGATCTTTTTTTGCTTGATAGTATGATGATTGGTTGTTTACAACTGTTTATTATATCTTTTAAATTTATAACAATAATATCATCGATAGTATTTGATGAGTGTGTAAATACTCATCATTTTTGGTCAAATCTGAACTGCAAAACATTTAAAAACGCTCAGAAATGCATCAAAATACTGAAAATATCTCAAAATTGCATTTTATATGTTTCAGATGCAAAATGTTTAAAATCAGATGAAAAACGAACAAAGTTTGCATAATTGGCAGTTTCAGTCCCCCAACTTTCAAAAATGGCAACTTTAGTCCCTGGAATTTTAAAGATTGACAGAATTTACCCCTGGACATTTTAAATTGGAAAATGAACATTTTTAATCCTTTGGTAATTCTAATTTGTCATTTTTGGTCCTTATGAGAATTTTTGGAAAATTACAGTTTCAGTCCTTCAAGTTTCAAAAATTGGCAAATGTGATCCTAAGATTATTTGAAAATGACAATTTTGGTCCCTTGATTATTGGATGATGGCAAGAAAGGCCCTTGGATTACATTTTCAGAAGTTACATGTATGGTCCCTGGATTTCCAGCTTTTACACCTTTGGTCCCTAAAATGCATCATGTTTACACTACTAATCCTAAATCCAATAACTAGCCCAAAGCCCAATCCAAACCCGGTCCAGTCCAATTCCCCAACCCTTTATCCATACCCACGTTTAAATAATAAAACCCGCCCCTTGTTTTTCCATCTCCTTCAACAATTGTCTGCAAAACAACTCTCCCTGCAACCAAGCCTGCCACACACCAACCCTCCTCCAAACACTCCACCTCACTCATGTCCAAAACCCATTAAACCTTCCCCTTCCTCACACGTTTGCAGACCCCAACTGGCTAAAAAGAGTTTTCCCGCCAAAATTCTCATCAACGACTAAGATTGAGTCAAAGCATCCAATGGCCAATTTTATTGGTGGGAAAGGTTCAGAGTCTCAAGTGGAAGCATTTTGTTGTATAAATAGAAGAAGAGAAGGAAGAGAAGTTAGTTAGTTTTTTTTAGTTTTTAGTTTTTAGTTTTATTTCTTTGTATTTTCAGTTTTAAAAATTTCAAGTGAATTAATTTTTTGTAATCCCAGTTGTAATCTCAACTTTGAGATTTTAATGAAAGTCCGTTTTTACTTTTAATTCGTTGTTTCTAATTACTTGTTTCTTATTCCAGCTTATTATAGTTATCAAATTCCATCTTAGCTTATAAAAAAGCTCATGCCAGTTTGTTACTCACTCTTTATCAAAAACTCAAATAAATTATAAAAATATATATATATATATATATATATATATATATATGCATTAAGTCTTCTTATAAGCTTCAATAAGCTTGGACACTGTTGGAAACTAGCCTATTTAAGCTTATAATAGCTTTTAGTAGGTTATATTTTGTTTAAGGTTCAATTCAAGGAAAAGCTCTATTCAGTCAACGAAAGTCAAACCAATGGCAAGGGAAGCTCCAATTTGGTAGGATTGCTGATGTGGTCTTGGCTTGATTTTGTTTTAAGTTATTCGGAGTGCTTATGCAAGTTACAGTTGCTGGATTTGGGTAAGAGCTATCCTAACTATGATTTCACTATTTTGAGCCTGAAACTGCTTAGGTAGTTTTCTTTTATAAGTTGCTGTGTTGGTTGTCTTTAACCACTCCTTTCAGTTGTAAGTTAGATAGTATTAGCAAAATTAAGCATTGGTTTAATCTGATTCAAGTAGATTATAGGCTTAAGTTCATATCACAGTTGAAACTAGTGTTTGGATTTAGGCTCAACTATGGGATAGAGGTTTGTTCAGGGGTTAGGTTTGGCTACTTTAGTTCACTATAAGCTCAATTAAGACATTGGAAGTTTTATTTTGCACCTGTTACCCCTTAAAGTCAAAATCATGTTGTATCTGTCCTAGTTTCCATTTCCTGTTTGGATTAGCATACTGCATTTGGCATATAGGTTTAGATTCAGTAAATCTAGATTACGTTAACATTAATTAGTCATAAATCATTAGTTTCATATCATTTCATAGGATCAAAAGTTGAAAAAAGTCAATATTCATAACTGATTTCATAAAGTCAAAAGTTGCATAGACAGATTTTTACAAAACTTTATTAATGTACCATGGGCTCATCTTTGGTTCAATTCCAGTGCAATTCTGGGGATCACAAGTTCAGTTGGTCTAGTTTGGGTAAATGAATTTTGCTGAATTTTCTCAAGTTTTTACATGCTCCAAATAAGCTGTCCAATAAGCAACCATCTCCCCTGTTCACACTCAGCATACTGAGTGTGAACCAGGCCCTTTTTGCAAGCCCTGCTCAGATCTCAAAACAGCTCATTGGGGTTTCAATCTTGGTTTATAAGTTACTTGCTGGGTGGTCTTGAGTTCCCTGTTGCTAGTTTCCCATCTAGCTTAGTAGATAAACTAGTGCAACAGCTTAAAGATAAGGGGTTTAGGACTATTTTACTTAAAAAGCAGTTAACATAAGTCTTAATTAAGTGCATCATTAGTGGTTAGGATTCGCTGTAATAAGCTTCTTTAAGTTAGTTTTAGCATATAATAGTTGTCTTGTTGAATTGGTGCTTTCCAGAGCTTTTTAGCTTATTCTATGTGCTTATTCTCAAGCAGTTTGCATTGCAGTTTCAATTTCTCACACACAAGCCCCAGTTTTTATATTATTTATAGATTTAGGACTTTATTTTAGACTTTCCCTGAATTTTTCATATTTTTCCAACACTGTTTGTAATTTTTCCCTATTTAAATTAGTTTTTAGGACTTTTTAATTAGCTTTTAATACAATTAATTCAGAAAAGTTTCAAAAAAATAATTTTTCAATTTTCCTAGGTTAAGATAAATATAAAAAGCAAAAAAATAATTTTTCCAGATTTTTCTTAGTTAAATTTGTAATTTTTAGCAATTTAATTAATTTCAAATAGTTTTTAATTCATAGAAAATAGAAAAATAATCAGAAAAATATAAAATTAGTTTTGAAAATTCTCTTTAGTTATTTTAGATTTTTCTAAGTCATAATTTCATTTTTCTAGCTTTATTTTATATTTTCTTGTATTTTAGGATATTATTAAATAAGTAAAAATAGTTTTTAATTAATAATAATTAAATAAATAGTCATAAAAATAATTTTCTTTTTCTCAAAATTTTCTCTTATCATTAGGTTTGTAAAAATGTCATTTTTGTATTTTTAGGATTAATATTGTTTCAGTTTCACATTTTCTTTTGACGTTACATAGTTTTTAATTTAAATTTTATAAAAGAAAAATAAAAAACATCAGATTTTAAAAATAGTGATAGCGTTTATTTAATATAATTTATCTTTTTAATTTTCTTTAATTTGCATTTAAGCCCCTGTAATTTATAAACTTTTTCTTTAGGTATAATCAATCACAACCCTTTTCCCGTTCAAATTCTCTCGATCACTATTCGTTTGATTATTCATCGCACAGCTCGTTGGGACTTAACGACCTGGGGAAGCACTAAACTCCTCTTGATCTTCATTGCATTGGTTCTAGACTGTTTGAAGTTTGTTACGGTTGGCCATTCACAAGTGGTCAGCTTGCGTGATAAAACTTAACGGTTTGGCATCGATCAAATTTTTGGCGCCGCTGCCGGGGAGCTGTGCTAATTATCTTACGCTTAGCAGATTAGTGATTTGAATATTCACTCCTTGTTTATACCATCTATATCTATATATATTTTCTTATAAAAAATCCAAAAATCCAAAAACATCTTAAAACATATAAAACACAAAAATATTTTTTTTTTGTTTCTACATATATATAAATCAAAAACCCAAAAAGATTTTCTTTCTTATTTTTACAAAATGTTTTTCAAAAATACCAAAAATATCCATCTTTACCCTCTCACATCTTTGATTCTTCATCCCAACCCCTTTGTAAACCTTTGATTCTTTCTATGTCTTATCATCACCCTCTTGATTGTCAATGGTGTGGTGGTCCTTATAATGGTGGCAATTGCCCCAGTTGTAGCATGGTGGAATCAGGAAACGGGTCTGTCTATAACCAGGATCCTTATTCCTACCATAACACAACTGATTTATTCCATCAGCTACCACACTGTGAGACTCAGCAGTTTTACTGTTGTGAGTACTGTGGTGGTTCACACTCCAGTTCTGATTGTCAATCGGGAAACACGCTTGTCTATGAGCAGGTTCCTGATAACAATTATGACTACCACACATATAACTCACAGCCACATCAGTTTTACTGTTGTGAGTATTGTGGAGGTCCCCACTGTAGCTCTGATTGTCAAACAAGGAATCCATTTCCTTGTAACAATTACGACTCTTCGTATCATGACCAACCTCTACAGTACCAAATGAATCAGGCACCACCTCAGCCTAAGCCACTTCCTCAAAATCTTCTCCTTGATCTTTTGGATTTAGTGAAAGATTTGAAGGAATGTAAGCATTCCCAAGATAATCCAAATCAAAAATCCATGGAAGAATTGTTAGCTGAAGAGCAGGCTGCTAAAATAAATTCCCAAACTGCATTTGAAAAATCTATTAGGGAATCAATTGCAAAAGAAAAAGCAGCCAGATCTAGCTCTCAATTTCGTTTTATTCCTGATGACAGTGATGATGAGGATACACTTGATATCCTTCAACTCTATAAAGATTCATCAAGTTCATCAGATGATATCCCAGCAGTTGAGATTCATTCTCAAACAACTGCTATCACACCCGAGGTTCACACTCACTCTCTGAGCATGGGGGACGAGCATCTTGACACTGTTCCTGAAAAGGAATCGGACGAATTCATAAAGTCTAGTGTTGAGAACCTTGTCTCAATCCCAAGAGAGTCATAGGGAATTCTCGAGCATTTGTGTGATATCCCTACCCCTCTTGTCTTCCCAAAAGATCATGTTGAGATGTTCTCCGATTCTGATGATGATGATTCGTTGTCTTGTGGAGACATCGTTTATGTGGAAGATTTACCTTCTGAGCTTGTTAGCTTAGAAGAAGAGAATGAAGAAGTTACTGACACTGAAACAAAGATGAAGCACTTCGTGCAACATTATTGAATGTTAATCTTCTCATTTCTAGAATCGAGGCTTTTAATGAAAAGCCTATTTCATCTCCTATCCCCATTAAGGATAGTGACATTCTTTCCGATGATTCTATTCCGGAAATGAAAGCCTTCTGTTTTGATAATATGGGAGAGAAGATTAGTGGCAGTACCACTTTTCATTCTCATAATTCTCTCCCCAATTATGAATCATTTACATTGGAGGAGTTCACCAGTGAACCCACTCATATCAATTCTGAATATGATTCATTCACCTTCAAGGAGTTCTCAGATGAACTCACTCATATCATATCTCCGCCGGAGTATGATAATTTCTACTTTGATCTAGACACACCCATAATATGTCTTGATCAAGCGAGCTTAACTGATGAGATTCATGAAACTATGAATTCTCCTATTGAGGATGAAGAGTTAGTCATGATTTTTATCATGATTTTCTTTCTTTTCTTCATATATTCTGTCACTTCTCCTGTTCTTCACTCCTTCGGGAATGAAGACATTATCTTTGATCCCGGCATTTCCATGTACCATTACCTTGAGCCGGGAATATATCTCATCGGTGTGGAACTTTCACGTGCTTCAAATGTTTGTCCAAACATCTTGAATGAAAGTCCGATGGAGATTGTATCTTCCACTTACTTCCCCATGAACAAATTAATTCGGGGTCGAGTCAAGCTAGCGACTCAGTAATCAAAAACAGTAGCTAAACATGGGTCTTCACCCGTGTGTACCACCCTAGTGTGGGGGAGTTGCCCCCCGCTGTTGTATATAATTTTTCTAAAAAAAAAATCAAATAATGGCCGTAGTATTTCCCTTTTACGTTCTTTGTTTCGGCATAACCGCCGGTACTTTGAATATTGAGGGAAATATTCATTTCTAGTGTGGGGGGGAATTCTCACGAATTTTATCATGTAATTATACCGCCCAATTCCCCCATTTTTCGCCAAAAATTTTTTTTTTGGAGTAAGTGTTTTGCACTTACTCAGCTTATGGTTATCAGTCCGTCATGTCTAACAAACAAAAGGATTGGCTAATCCAGGAGCAAACGGCTCTTGGTAAAGATATCTCAAATCCGTTGACGGCTTGCAATTTGCCCAAAATTGTATGGTATTCAGCTCACCATATCCTTAAAAGTGAAGAGTTGGCTAGCCCGCAAGTTTATGGCTTGTGGTAAAGGCAGTGGAAAACCATAATTGGTAATCAGCTCACCAAAGATAGTATATATTATCTAAGAGTTGGCTAGTCCAGAAGCAAACGGCTTCTGGTAAAGACAAATCAAATCCGTTGGAAGCTGGTGGTTTGCTCAAAATCATATGGTTATCAGTGTACCATAGTTCTTACTTGAACTGAAACATTTGGCTACTCCAGAAGTAATGGCTTTTGGTAAAGAGATTCAAATCCATTAAGTTTTTCTCAAAAGATTGCTAGGGACTAGCAATAGTTTAGTGTGGGGGATTGATGAGTGTGTAAATACTCATCATTTTTGGTCAAATCAGAACTGCAAAACATTTAAAAATGCTCAGAAATGCATCAAAATACTGAAAATATCTCAAAATTGCATTTTATATGTTTCAGATGCAAAATGTTTAAAATCAGATGAAAAACGAACAAAGTTTGCATAATTGGCAGTTTCAGTCCCCCAACTTTCAAAAATGGCAACTTTAGTCCCTGGAATTTTAAAGATTGACAGAATTTACCCCTGGACATTTTAAATTGGAAAATGAACATTTTTAATCCTTTGGTAATTCTAATTTGTCATTTTTGGTCCTTATGAGAATTTTTGGAAAATTACAGTTTCAGTCCTTCAAGTTTCAAAAATTGGCAAATGTGATCCTAAGATTATTTGAAAATGACAATTTTGGTCCCTTGATTATTGGATGATGGCAAGAAAGGCCCTTGGATTACATTTTCAGAAGTTACATGTATGGTCCCTGGATTTCCAGCTTTTACACCTTTGGTCCCTAAAATGCATCATGTTTACACTACTAATCCTAAATCCAATAACTAGCCCAAAGCCCAATCCAAACCCGGTCCAGTCCAATTCCCCAACCCGTTATCCATACCCACGTTTAAATAATAAAACCCGCCCCTTGTTTTTCCATCTCCTTCAACAACTGTCTACAAAACAACTCTCCCTGCAACCAACCCTGCCACACACCAACCCTCCTCCAAACACTCCACCTCACTCATGTCCAAAACCCATTAAACCTTCCCCCTCCTCACACGTTTGCAGACCCCAACTGGCTAAAAAGAGTTTTCCCGCCAAAATTCTCATCAACGACTAAGATTGAGTCAAAGCATCCAATGGCCAATTTTATTGGTGGGAAAGGTTCAGAGTCTCAAGTGGAAGCATTTTGTTGTATAAATAGAAAAAGAGAAGGAAGAGAAGTTAGTTAGTTTTTTTTAGTTTTTAGTTTTTAGTTTTATTTCTTTGTATTTTCAGTTTTAAAAATTTCAAGTGAATTAATTTTTTGTAATCCCAGTTGTAATCTCAACTTTGAGATTTTAATGAAAGTCCGTTTTTACTTTTAATTCGTTGTTTCTAATTACTTGTTTCTTATTCCAGCTTATTATAGTTATCAAATTCCATCTTAGCTTATAAAAAGCTCATGCCAGTTTGTTACTCACTCTTTATCAAAAACTCAAATAAATTATAAAATATATATATATATATATATATATATATATATATATATATATATATATATATATATATATATATATATATATATATATATATATATATATATATATATATATATGCATTAAGTCTTCTTATAAGCTTCAATAAGCTTGGACACTGTTGGAAACTAGCCTATTTAAGCTTATAATAGCTTTTAGTAGGTTACATTTTGTTTAAGGTTCAATTCAAGGAAAAGCTCTGTTCAGTCAACGAAAGTCAAACCAATGGCAAGGGAAGCTCCAATTTGGTAGGATTGCTGATGTGGTCTTGGCTTGATTTTGTTTTAAGTTATCCGGAGTGCTTATGCAAGTTACAGTTGCTGGATTTGGGTAAGAGCTATCCTAACTATGATTTCACTATTTTGAGCCTGAAACTGCTTAGGTAGTTTTCTTTTATAAGTTGCTGTGTTGGTTGTCTTTAACCACTCCTTTCAGTTGTAAGTTAGATAGTATTAGCAAAATTAAGCATTGGTTTAATCTGATTCAAGTAGATTATAGGCTTAAGTTCATATCACAGTTGAAACTAGTGTTTGGATTTAGGCTCAACTATGGGATAGAGGTTTGTTCAGGGGTTAGGTTTGGCTACTTTAGTTCACTATAAGCTCAATTAAGACATTGGAAGTTTTATTTTGCACCTGTTACCCCTTAAAGTCAAAATCATGTTGTATCTGTCATAGTTTCCATTTCCTGTTTGGATTAGCATACTGCATTTGGCATATAGGTTTAGATTCAGTAAATCTAGATTACGTTAACATTAATTAGTCATAAATCATTAGTTTCATATCATTTCATAGGATCAAAAGTTGAAAAAAGTCAATATTCATAACTGATTTCATAAAGTCAAAAGTTGCATAGACATATTTTTACCAAACTTTATTAATGTACCATGGGCTCATCTTTGGTTCAATTCCAGTGCAATTCTGGGGATCACAAGTTCAGTTGGTCTAGTTTGGGTAAATGAATTTTTCTGAATTTTCTCAAGTTTTTACATGCTCCAAATAAGCTGTCCAATAAGCAACCATCTCCCCTGTTCACACTCAGCATACTGAGTGTGAACCAGGCCCTTTTTGCAAGCCCTGCTTAGATCTCAAAACAGCTCATTGGGGTTTCAATCTTGGTTTATAAGTTACTTGCTGGGTGGTCTTGAGTTCCCTGTTGCTAGTTTCCCATCTAGCTTAGTAGATAAGCTAGTGCAACAGCTTAAAGATAAGGGGTTTAGGACTATTTTACTTAAAAAGCAGTTTACATAAGTCTTAATTAAGTGCATCATTAGTGGTTAGGATTCGCTGTAATAAGCTTCTTTAAGTTAGTTTTAGCATATAATAGTTGTCTTGTTGAATTGGTGCTTTCCAGAGCTTTTTAGCTTATTCTATGTGCTTATTCTCAAGCAGTTTGCATTGCAGTTTCAATTTCTCACACACAAGCCCCAGTTTTTATATTATTTATAGATTTAGGACTTTATTTTAGACTTTCCCTGAATTTTTCATATTTTTCCAACACTGTTTGTAATTTTTCCCTATTTAAATTAGTTTTTAGGACTTTTTAATTAGCTTTTAATACAATTAATTCAGAAAAGTTTCAAAAAAATAATTTTTCAATTTTCCTAGGTTAAGATAAATATAAAAAGCAAAAAAATAATTTTTCCAGATTTTTCTTAGTTAAATTTGTAATTTTTAGCAATTTAATTAGTTTCAAATAGTTTTTAATTCATAGAAAATAGAAAAATAATCAGAAAAATATAAAATTAGTTTTGAAAATTCTCTTTAGTTATTTTAGATTTTTCTAAGTCATAATTTCATTTTTCTAGCTTTATTTTATATTTTCTTGTATTTTAGGATATTATTAAATAAGTAAAAATAGTTTTTAATTAATAATAATTAAATAAATAGTCATAAAAATAATTTTCTTTTTCTCAAAATTTTCTCTTATCATTAGGTTTGTAAAAATGTCATTTTTGTATTTTTAGGATTAATATTGTTTCAGTTTCACATTTTCTTTTGACGTTACATAGTTTTTAATTTAAATTTTATAAAAGAAAAATCAAAAACATCAGATTTTAAAAATAGTGATAGCGTTTATTTAATATAATTTATCTTTTTAATTTTCTTTAATTTGCATTTAAGCCCCTGTAATTTATAAACTTTTTCTTTATGTATAATCAATCACAACCCTTTTCCCGTTCAAATTCTCTCGATCACTATTCGTTTGATTATTCATCGCACAGCTCGTTGGGACTTAACGACCTGGGGAAGCACTAAACTCCTCTTGATCTTCATTGCATTGGTTCTAGACTGTTTGAAGTTTGTTACGGTTGGCCATTCACAAGTGGTCAGCTTGCGTGATAAAACTTGACGGTTTGGCATCGATCAAATTTTTGGCGCCGCTGCCGGGGAGCTGTGCTAATTATCTTACGCTTAGCAGATTAGTGATTTGAATATTCACTCCTTGCTATGAAGTTACAATTCGATCATTAATAGTGATATGAAATTGTGTGATTTGTATTTAAAAGATTTCGTGTATTGGCTCTAATTTGTATTTTGTTTATTGTAGGCTAAAATTGGGAGTTATTTAAAAAGAAGGTTTCCGTCTAATAAAGAGAATGATCACAACATCTTCAGAAGAGCGATCAAACGATCTTAGAGACCGTTTCATTGGTAAAAAGGAACCAAAAGAGCATTGCAAGAGTATAGGGCAACAGGGTTTCCTTCACTTTTGAAGGATGTAACTTCATTTTGTGGTAAACATGATATTGAGATGGTAAATATGGTTGACTTTCATTCAAGAGGCCGAAAGGATAGAATTACAAATCAACATCATTTCGAGGTCGATATATTCAACACTGTTATGGATATGCAAATTCAAGAGTTTTGAGATCGTTTTAGTGAGAGAAGCACCGATTTACTTGATTATATGGCGGCGTTGAGCCCGCATGATTCATTTTCAGAATTTAGTATACCAAAGTTAGTGAAACTTAGTGAGATGTATCCGCGTGATTTTACTTATATGGAAAGGTTAAGTCTTCCTACAGAACTTGGAGTCTATTATCAGATCATGCATAACGATAAAGATTTCGCTAACTTGGATAGTATTGCCAAACTTGCTGAGAAGATGGTGGATAAGAAAAAGCATACATCTTATCCTTTGGTTTATCGGTTGTTGAAGTTGGCTTTAGTCTTGCCTGTTGCTACTGCTACGGTTGAAAGATTTTTTTCTAAAATGAAGCTCATTAAAACTGATTTGCGTAATCGGATGGGCGATGATTATTTTAACGGCACTTTAACTTGTGCCATAGAGAAAGAAGAACTTATTAATGTTAAAAATGAGGGTGTACGTAAGCCTTTTTTTGCTATGAGAGATCGTAGAATCACTAATTAGAAGGTAATATGTTCATTTATTTATCGTTTTTATGAAATCTGCGTTTTATTCCACTTTTTAACTCTATTATATCATGGTTCAAAAAAATTTGTGCACCCAGTCATATTTGTTCCTGGCTTCGTCACTGACCATACCACAATGTAATCTTGAATTACACTACTAGAAAAACTGCCAATAGCAACGGCCTGAAATCGTTGGTAAACTGCCTAATTTCGTTGCTAAATGGCGTTTGCAACGACATTAGCAACAAACACCCTTCGTTGCTATATCGCCCATTGCTAAGTGGAAGATCGTTGCTAATTTCTTCAAGTCGTTGCTAATCAGCAACAAAATTTGAAGTCGTTGGTAAATTGGCTATAGTGTAAAGTCGTTGCTAATCATCCAATTTAGCAACAAGGATTGACAGTTGCTATTTAGCAACGAACTATAATTTAGCAACGACAATAACTTTTTGCCAACAAAAGCTAGAGGTTGCAAATTTTGCAACAAAAGTCATTGCCAAATTAGATTTTAAAAAATTGCTGCAGATTAAAATCTAAAAAAAGCAAAAACTACTTTTTTTTGTATCAATCCACACAACATAAGAACAAATACAATATTTATTTACAGTATGATTGTATAGCTACATTAAAAATCTCAAATCCAATACACTAACAATCATGCTAAAACTAATACAACTACAAAATTTTGGATAGAACATATACAACTGGACCGAAAACTAGGCTTCCACTTTAACGCATACATTCAAAATCCAGAAAGTCGACCAAGCATCCGTATCATGCCATGTGCAGCTGTGTATCTACAAAATGAGCATTGGTTTTAAGACATGGATATTTTTATCTTGTAATCAACTAATCAGGTAATGAAGAGAGATGTGCTCACTTGGTTAATTACTTCTAGGATACACCATGGCCAATCTTGAAAGTTAATTGACCCTTAAAACTAGAATCCAAGTGAGAATGGTCATGACACATCTGTGATAAACAAAAATAAGCAACCATGTCAGATTACAAGATACAACAATAAAGATTCAAAGTTGTGTACTTTTAGTGGAAATGTACACTAGATACAGGCAAAGCAAATACAAAGTATGAGTTAAAGTATGTCAATGTTGATAAAAATGATACTACGCATCAAGTTAAATTTAGAGAAAGCTTCACTTAAGTATACCAAATACACACTTAACATGATCTAAAAAAAAGTATGATTAATCTTAGGACATACTTTAAAGAAGATATATATATATTGAGCTATACCCTTTACAACAATCACTAAGCAAAATGTTATAAACAAAACTAACACATAGTATCACCAAGCTAAAGCTAAGAAGGACCAAAATTATTAATTAATACAGTACTTTCTGAAAATAGTGTAGAACAAGTAGAACAAAAGTTAATCAAAACAAATCAAGTCAATTAATCAAGTGCGTGTAATCTCAATAGAAGGTGCAAGTTATGGCATGAATTATAAAATTTCAATCATCTTTGACATCCTATAACGTCAACAAACACATACCCAAGTAGTAATTAATTTATATCATATGTAATCAAATACAGTAAAAAGAAAAAGAAAATTATCCATGAGTCCCTGCACATGATGGTGGCTTGACATCAATGAATGAATAGTGATGTAAGTTCTTCAAACTACAAAAAGGCAAAAAGATATTCAAACTAACCATACATCTTGATTTTTGACTTAAAATTTTAGAACAAGATAGAACAATATGTTGGAAAATTTAGAGCACTTGTGGGATTAGTTCACACCTTGTAATTGGTTAGGAGGTACGGAGTGTACACCCATAAGGTCCATGAACACCCTGACTCTAATAGTGGTTTGTATTGGTAGTGCTAGTAGAAAGTACTGCTGGTGAAAGTACTGCTTGTGGAAAGTACTGCTTGTGGTTTCCACTGATAGGCAGTGTTTCCACTGATAGGCAGTATTTCCACTGAAGCAGTGTATCCACTGATAGCACTATGAAAGTACTAATGCTATGAAAGTACTGATAAGCAGTGTTTCCACTGATAGGATGTATTTCCACTGCAAGTGGAAAGTACTGCTAAATGGCAGTTACAACTTCATTATGACCACGTTTAATTGGTCATGTAACCACTAACGGCTATAATGGGGATAATTATGAGGCTATTAATGGGCCGATTAATACTCATAATTCCATGGGAATAGCTCAAGAGTAACCTCCTATATATAGGAGATCTGATTATGCATGAAAGACACACAGAAAACACTAAACACTTATAAGCGCAAGGGTTATAGAATTGTGCCTAATTCCATAACTACATTTGGTCTTATCCCAAGTAGATATTCGTGTAACCTAGGCATTAGGGTCGAATAGTTTACTTTGGAAATTGATCACACGATTCCAAGTGATATCCGGTAACCACCTAGTGGTATTGCTACTGACATTGATTATCTAACCCTGCTACTGGGCTCACCAAACCAACAATCAAAGTAAACTATTCTGTGATAATCAATGGCAACAGCTGCAATGAAACACATGGCTTCAAACTTTGCTAAGCTGGACAAGTTTGAAGGGGTGGACTTTAGGAGGTGGCAGAAGAAGATGCATTTCTTGCTGTCAAGCATGAGTGTGGTTTATGTGCTGACTACTCCAATTCCTGATGATGGGGATGATGCTACGGTTGAGCAGATCAGGAGGAGGAGCAAGTGGGAGAATGATGACTACATATGCAGAGGTCTTATTCTGAATGGTATGTCTGATTCTTTGTTTAATATTTATCAGAACTTTGAATCTTCCATAGAACTGTGGGATTCCTTGGATGCCAAATATATGGCTGAGGATGCATCAAGTAAGAAGTTCCTTGTTAGTAATTTCACAAATTACAAAATGGCTGATTCAAGACCAGTTATGGAACAATACAATGAACTTCTTGGAATACTTGGAAGGTTTACACAACACAATATGCACATGGATGAGGCTATTCAAGTCTCTTGTGTTATTGATAAACTTCCTCCTTCATGGAAAGATTTCAAGCATACCTTGAAACATATGAAGGAGGAGTTAACTCTTGTTGAGTTGGGCAGTCATCTGCACATTGAGGAATCTCTCAAGGTGCAGGATAATGACAAGCCAAAGAGTAGCAATGCTACTGGACCATCTGTTGTCAATATGGTGGAGCATAACAACTCCACCAGGTACAATGAGAACAAAGGCAAACGCAAATATCATGATAACACAAAGGCAGATCTTAACAAGAAGGCAACTCCTACTTGTTGGAAATGTGGCAAGACTGGTCACATTAAAAGGGACTGCAAAGGTGTTAAAGTTGGTGGTAAAGCCAATGGATCAGGCACTAATGGTTCAGGGAGTGGTGGTTCAGCCAACTCACTGAAAGGTCAGAATATGTTTAATAAGTCTTTTCAGATTTATTATGTTACATATGTATCTGAATCTTTTTATGTGCAGGATGATGATGTTGCGTGGTGGGTTGACTCTGGTGCAACAGTTCATGTGTGTAAAGATAGAAGCTGGTTCAAGACTTATGAGTCACAGAATGATTGTTCTATTCTTCACATGGGAAATGAGTCAACAGCCTTGGTGCATGGTCGTGGTTGTGTAGATCTTAGGTTTAGTTCAGGAAACATTGTAACTTTGTTTGATGTTATTCATGTTCCTGATATCAGGAAGAACTTGGTTTCAAGTAGTATTTTGAATAATCATGGTTATAAACAAGTTATTGAGTCTGATAAATTTGTGCTTTCCAAGCATGGTGTTTTTATTGGTTTTGGTTATTTATGTAATCAAATGTCCAGGCTTAATATTTCTACTGGCAATGTTAATTCAGCTTTTGTGACCACCACTGACACTGATTCTAGCCTATGGCATGCAAGACTTGGCCATGTACATTATAAAATAATGCAAGATATGTCTAGGGATGGTTTAATCCCTGCTTTTGACATGGACACTGAAAAGTGTAAAACTTGCATGTTGACCAAGATTACCAAGAAACCCTTTCAGGGTGTTAGTCGTGAGACTAATCTCTTGGAGCTTATTCACAGTGATCTGTGTAATTTGCATGCCACTCCTTCTTTGGGGAATAAGAAGTACTTTGTGACATTTATTGATGATGCTTCTAGATTTTGTTATGTCTATCTGTTACATACCAAGGATGAAGCATTAGATAAATTCAAAGTGTTTAAAACTGAAGTTGAATTACAACTTGGGTCTTTGATCAAAAGATTAAGGACTGATAGGGGAGGTGAGTACATGGATACTCAGTACTTTCAGTCTGTTGGAATAATCCATGAAACGACTGCCCCTTATACTCCTCAGCAAAATGGTATTTCTGAAAGGAAAAACAGGGTGCTGAAGGAGATGGTTAATTCCATGTTGTCCTATTCAGGACTGAGTCAAGGGTTCTGGGGTGAAACTATGTTAACAGCTTGCTATTAAATATGTTGTCCTATTAAATAGGGTTCCCAACAAAAGGAACAAGGTTACCCCTTATGAACTCTGGACTAAAAGGAAACCCAACCTGAATTATCTCAAGGTTTAGGGTTGTAGGGTTGTTGTAAGACTCCCTGATCCAAAGTTGAAAACTTTGGGTGAAAGAGGCATTGACTGCATCTTTGTTGGATATGCTGAGCATTCCAAGGCTTTTAGGTTCTATGTTATTGAACCTAATGAACATGTTTCAGTTAACTCAATAATTGAATCAAGGGATGCAGATTTTGATGAGAATAGATTCTCATCAGTCCCTAGACAAAGTCAGAGGATTCCTAATGGAACTCATGACACTGGTGTATCAGAGGTCCCATATGATGAACCATCATTGGTCCCTGATGAGGTTGTGGTTCAGCAACCTGAACCTGTGCTCAGGAAGAGCAAAAGGGTCAGGACTCTAAAGTCATTTGGACCTGAGTTTCAACTATACTTAGTTGAAGGCACCAGGGATGAGGTCTCAGACCAATACTCCTATTGCTTCATTGTTGAGGATGATCCCAAGACATTTAAAGAAGCAATGAAGTCCCAGGATATTGCTTTCTGGAAAGAAGCAATTAATGATGAGATGGATTCCATCATGGGCAACAACACTTGGGTGTTGGTTGATCTACCACCAGGTTGCAAACCTCTGGGGTGCAAATGGATTTTCAAAAGGAAAATGAAGGTAGATGGAACTATTGAAAAGTTCAAGGCTAGACTAGTCATTCAGGGCTTTAAACAAAAGTCAGGAATAGACTACTTTGATACTTATGCCCCTGTGGCTCGTATCAGTACCATAAGACTGCTGATTGCTATGGCATCTATTCACTACCATAAGACTGCTGATTGCTATGGCATCTATTCACAATCTGCTTATTCATCAGATGGATGTGAAAACAGCTTTCTTGAATGGTGAATTGGAAGAGGAGGTTTATATGAACCAACCTCGGGGCTTCATCATGCCTGGCAATGAAAACAAGGTGTGTAAACTGATTAAGTCTCTTTATGGACTGAAGCAGGCACCTAAGCAATGGCATCAAAAGTTTGATGAAGTGGTTTTGTCTAGTGGTTATGTTCTTAACCAAGCTGACAAATGTGTATATAGCAAATTTGATGAATCTGGTAAAGGAGTCATCATTTGTCTATATGTTGATGACATGTTGATCTTTGGCACTGACCAAAATCAGGTTGACCTGACAAAGGAATTTTTGTCATCAAGGTTCTCCATGAAGGACATGGGGGAGGCTGATGTTATCCTTGGTATAAGGATTAAACATGAAAGTAATAGAATTTCTATTTCTCAGTCTCATTATATTGAGAAGGTGCTGAGGAAATTCAATTACTTTGATTGTACTCCTGTGAGTACACCTATGGATACTTGTGAGAAGCTGATGCCTAATAATGGCAAAGCTGTATCTCAACTTGAGTATTCTAGGGTAATTGGCTGCTTGATCTATGCCATGACTTGTACAAGACCTGATATTGGCTTTGCAGTGGGAAAATTAAGCAGGTATACTAGTAATCCTAGTGCTCATCACTGGCAAGCTGCTCACAGGGTACTGAAGTATTTGAAGAGAACTATGGATTATAGTCTCTCATATACTGGTTATCCTTCAGCGTTGGAAGGTTACACTGATGCAAGTTGGATCAGTAACACTGAAGACAATTCGTCTACCAGTGGCTGGGTATTCCTACTTGGTGGAGGTGCAATTTCTTGGGCATCCAAGAAGCAAACTTGCATCACCAGTTCAATAATGGAATCTGAATTTGTGGCCTTAGCAGCTGCTGGTAAAGAAGCTGAATGGTTGAAAAACTTGCTTCTTGAGATTCCATTGTGGCCTAAACCTATAGCACCTATTTCTATCCGGTGTGATAGTGCAGCTACATTGGCTAAGGCTTATAGCCAGATGTACAATGGTAAGTCTAGACACTTAGGTGTCAGGCATAGCATGATTCGTGAGCTTATCATGAATGGGGTGGTATCTATAGAGTTTGTGAGATCTCAACAAAACTTAGCTGATCACTTGACGAAGGGTCTGGCTAGAGACTTGGTTATAAAGTCTGCTAAAGGGATGGGTTTAAGTCCAACTTAGTCTCTGAATGCTAGGACACCCAACTCCCTCCTGAGGAAACTTGGGAGCTGAGTTCAATGTGGAAAGCTGAACATTCAGTGGACTGGAGCACATGTTTTATTTTCATCCCAAGGTTGTGCTCAGAACCTGCTGAAAGGAGGATGAAGTCTTTACTTCTCAATGGTTAATTTTCTTTGAAAAAGTGCTTGGCAGGAGCATGAATAAAGAGGAACCACCTATGTAAATGTTGAAGTTTTGCCGCTTCAGGAAGCTTTGGACTTTTAGCTTTTATAACATTTATGAATTTGGATATGGACACATGGCTTGTATAGTGTCAGGAGCTTTTAAGTGTTTGAAAACTTGTGTGTATTTTATCTTCAGGTATTCAAATGGGTTGAAGGGTTCAATTCTTAGAACACCCTGATTCTCGAATATTTGAACGTGTAATTTACTAAGATGAAAATTCAATCCTCAGGACATTTTCGTTTATGCACATGTTTTGATTGATGTTTATTTTTTATGCAAAGGAAGTGAACTAAATTTGGGGAGGATTGTTGGAAAATTTAGAGCACTTGTGGGATTAGTTCACACCTTGTAATGGGTTAGGAGGTACGGAGTGTACACCCATAAGGTCCATGAACACCCTGACTCTAATAGTGGTTTGTATTGGTAGTGCTAGTAGAAAGTACTGCTGGTGAAAGTACTGCTTGTAGAAAGTACTGCTTGTGGTTTCCACTGATAGGCAGTGTTTCCACTGATAGGCAGTATTTCCACTGAAGCAGTGTATCCACTGATAGCACTATGAAAGTACTAATGCTATGAAAGTACTGATAAGCAGTGTTTCCACTGATAGGCTGTATTTCCACTGCAAGTGGAAAGTACTGCTAGTGGAAAGTACTGCTTATGGAAAGTACTGCTAAATGGCAGTTACAACTTCATTATGACCACGTTTAATTGGTCATGTAACCACTAACGGCTATAATGGGGATAATTATGAGGCTATTAATGGGCCGATTAATACTCATAATTTCATGGGAATAGCTCAAGAGTAACCTCCTATATATAGGAGATCTGATTATGCATGAAAGACACACAGAAAACACTAAACACTTATAAGCGCAAGGGTTATAGAATTGTGCCTAATTCCATAACTACATTTGGTCTTATCCCAAGTAGATATTCGTGTAACCCAGGCATTAGGGTCGAATAGTTTACTTTGGAAAGTGATCACACGATTCCAAGTGATATCCGGTAACCACCTAGTGGTATTGCTACTGACATTGATTATCTAACCCTGCTACTGGGCTCACCAAACCAACACAATATACCAAACGAAGAGTCCCCGCAGAAAATGGAACCAATGGAAAGAACCGGCGAAAAATTTATTTGACGGAAGCCAATGGAACCGGCGAAAGAACGACGGCCAGTGACAGTGAAGGAGATATTCATGTGAGGCGGCTGTGGTAAATGAATGGCAATAATTAGGGTTGTAAGTTGTAACTTAGGTATTTATATTTTCTTTTACTTTTTTATTTATGTGATAAATATACTTTTGGTTTTGGGGGCAAAATGTATCAGCGAAAATATCAAAATTTGGGAAAAAAGTTAAGTTTAGTATTTGCGGGAAACTAATGTTTCTTTTGGAGGGATATATTTTTGTTATTTGCTACTACAAATTATTGTAGTTTTTATTTTTGTAAATCTAATTTTTTATTTTGAAACAAGATAACTAAGTGAAAAAAAAATAAAGAGATCAAGTCATGCTACTATAAATCTATGTTAACCCTAACATGTTTACAAATAACCCGAACCTGACCCATTTAACTCGTATACAATGTTTTAAAAACCGGGTTTTTAATCAACCCGGTCGTGTCAAAGGCACCAGTTCGACCGGGTCAACCCGGTTTTCCATTTAATATTATATTTTTTTTCCGATCGGGTCAACCGGTTCGACAGCCGGGTCAACCCGGTTTTTATAAAAAAAATTGAAAAAAACCAAACCCGGTTTGACCCGGGTGACTCAAAACCCGGCGGGTCTAACCGGTTAACCCGGTTTTAGAATCCCAGGTTTTTTTTACCCGTTTTTGTGGTCGGGCACCTGTATGACCGGTTGAACCGGTCGGGTTGACTCGGGGTTTGAAAACATTGCTCATATATATACTTGGGTTAGCGGGTTAAATAAGTTACACGGGTTGAATAGGTTACGGGTTTCGGGTTAACCCATTTAACCTATTTTATATGCAAAAGTAGGCACAGTACATGAGTTAAAAAGATTAAACGGGTTCGCAAGTCGACCCGTTTAACCCATTTAACTCGTATAATAAAATATCAATAGCTTTTAATTTAAGTATAAGATCTTAAACAGGTTGGCGGGTCAACCCGCTTAATTTATTCCTATCCCGAACATGATATGTTTAATATACAAGTTAGTTGGGTTGACCTAAACCCGACCCGAAATCTATTATAGACTCAACACGAACCTGTTAATTTGAGTGTCGGTTTCAGGTAGGGTTCCGTGTTGGGTCAGAAATTTTCATACCTATATGCCGCTATAAAATCCCGTTGCTATGCACGGTACTTATCTAATTATGTTATATACCGGTCTTTATGATTAATTATGCAAATGTATATTTTTCGTAAAGTATTCACTCTTCATAAGTGTTTACGTAAGGTATGTATTGGAGGGTTGAGGCGGTTATCCGGTTTGGTTTCCCACATTCGGTAAGGATCCCAAGGTATGACCGGAGTCATGAGCTGGGGTAACACTTATCGAAGTAACCGGAGTGAATTGTGATAATTCACTCAGTGCATGTGAGGTGAAGCTAAGTTGGTTCATTCGTGGAATTTAACCTTCTATTAATAAAGGCATCTCGAGGGTTTGGCGCCCTGCTTGGGAGCCCATACAAGTTTCCAGGATGGTCCACGTGGTGGACATCCAACGGAGAGAAAAGGGATGACACGTGGCGTGCCTCTTTTGGTTTCACTAATGCCTTTAAATAGATCTTCAAGACACCCTTCACTAATGTCTTTTGACTTGACTTCTAGGCACCCTTCACTAATGCCTACAATACGGACGATCGACACCTTTCACTAATGTCTTCGTCTTGACACTTGAGACATCTTTCACTAATGTCTTCAACACTACACTTCTTAGTAGAAAGAAAAAGAACCATCAACAAGAGGACTTCAGTAGTCTTGATGATGAGGAAGCATAACAACTCATGGACTTGAGCTTGCTTGACTTCAAAGGTGGTGATCTCGCCTTTAGGAGGAACCTAAAGAATCACACAAAAACAAAACTACAAACATAGATAACTTGGATCTGGGGTTAGAGAGTTTTTAACTCAAAGGGAAAGTATGTTAGAAAGGTGTGTGAAACAATGAAGAAATTGCTCACTATTTATAGAGAGAAAATGCCTACTGTTCCCCGGATCCCACGGATCCCTCCCACAAGGGATCCGTCTAGCGTAAAGCTAGGGATCCGTGGGACGCTCCTCTTTGCCCATGGGTTTTTTGGTTATGGGTAATGGGTTATGGGTTATGGGTTGATCCATGGGTCTTTTACTAGATACAATGTATCTTATGAGTGCAATGCACCTAGTCACATGGGTATGGGTCAATACCATGGGTTATGGATATTATCCATATATGATATAAGCATGATGTCATACAATGGGTTATGGGTCAAGCTCCATGGATATGGGTCATGGACTTTGGGTTGTACCCAACTACATTCAATGTGTTTGGTCAATGGATTATGATACTTAAGTTTCTACCTATTTATATTACCCAATATCATACATACTAGTTATGTGTATATTTTACCCAAATATGTAAATACTAGTTGTTGTACATATGTAATACTAAATCATAAAATCACTTATACTTGTTTTAGTGTTTTATGTGAAAACGTAAGTGTGTTAGAAAAACTATTGTCCATGAGTTTTAGTGTCCATGAGTTTTATTCAACTTTTAACACATTATATGTTGACATAGTTACATTGTTTTGGTGATAATTCCTTAATACGAAATCCGCTTCTGAAGAAGCCTTAAAACTGGGATAGAGATAACTACAACTTTGGTTTTGGAGTTGAAATCTGAAATTGCACCCAATTCCCGTTACAAGTCAAATCACCAAAAAGTTTAGTTTTGACGCTAATCAAACACTCACGATGCGGGTAGCTGCATAAAGTGAAGAAACGAAGAACGAATGATGAATTAATGATAACACATCATATGCTGACAAGGTTACATCGTTTTGGCCATAACTCCTTCATATAAACTTCGCTTTTAATGATTAAAGAAGCCATGAAACTAGGAGAGAGAGAGAGAGAGAGTTCTACAACTTTGGCTTTGGAGCTAAAAGCAAAAAAATTAAACCCGTTAGCTCACGAGTCAAATCATAAAAAAGTTTAGTTTTGTTAAGTGCGTCAAACACTCGCGATGCGACTAGCTGCATAAATATGATTGTATCTCCATTTGGGGTTATATGCGGAGAAATGACCAAGAAACGATGACCATATGATTAATGTTTCATAAAAGATGGTTAATCAAGTGAATAAACGATAACAAATAAAGAATTAACGATAACAGATCATATGCTAACATAGTTACATTCTTTTAGTCATAACTCTTTCACATGAACTCCGCTTTTGACGATTCAAGAGGTCATGGATCCGGAAGAGATAGTTTACAAATTTCATTTTGAAGCTGAAAGCTAAAATTTTATCCTATTTGCCTTACGAGTCAAGTAACAAAAACAATGTACATTATTTATTTTATATGGATAAAACCATAAATTACATATTTATTTATGTAATGGATTGCATGTAGTAATTAGAAAGTATTTTATTTATACTTCTCTATACTTCTTCATAAATGTAGTAATTAGAAAGTAATTAAAATAAAATTGGTTAACTTTTTTCATGAAAAAAGACGCAAATTTTCCCTCCATTTTTTTATTGATTCAGCAAAAAGAATGTTCAAAAAGTTTGACCAATAATTTTTGCAACAAATGATTCGTTGCTGTATTTGCAATTTTGTTGCTAATAATTGATAGTTTGATTGACAAAAAATAAAACTCCGTTGCTAATTTTTTTGCAACGAAAATTTTAGAAAAGTCGTTGCTAAAATAGATAGGGAATGTTCCCACCAAATTTTCAGAAGATAGCAACGAATTTAGCAACTAAAAATCGTTGCTAAATGAAGATTCAATTTTTGTTGAATTTTGTTGCTATATTCGTTGCTAATGTGTGAATTTAGCAACGACTTATTGGTTGTTGCAAAATTTTCGTTGCTATTGGCACTTTTTCTAATAGTGTTACTGCGTATTTTGACAGAAAAAAATAGAATAAAAACCTAATTTTAGCTATAGTATAAACTTTTGTTTTAAAATTTTTGTTTACGTGAATTTTTATAGCAATTTGTTAATTTATTTATGCCCGTATCCAATAGATACTATGGAATTGCGTATCAAAGAACAGGAATACTCCTTATTCTGTTACATGGAATTGATTGTGTATTAACTTCGGATTTATTTATAGAAAATTTGTATTTGATTATAAATATTTCATTTCCAAATGCCTTCAAGATTTTGTTATTTTTATTCTTCTTTCCCCTATAAGATACAATCACTTTAACATTGTGGTGTGTTGTTATATTGTACATTCTTCTTTCTTCTTTATAACGCGCGATCAGTTTTCTTTGATTCACTTTTTGGGTTTATTACTGGTTTTTGGTACGATTTTCGGTTTTACTGTTAACCACTTATATATACCCTCGGCCCAACGATAACTTTTTGTCCAACAGAATATGTTTTTTTTTCCCTAGTCTTATTAACTTGTACGAAATTTCAACGGAATTCAGTTATTGTGTATGCTAGAAGAGATTTAAAAAATGGTTCTTTTTTATATTGGAATAGATCATGATCATTTACTTTTCATTAAAAAAAAAAAAAAAAAAAAAAAAACATAGTTTTCTTCTTTCCTTAAAAAATTTAACATTTCTCACAAACCCCTAATATTTACGCGGAACGAATCATATTGACATGACGAGAATTACATCATTTTTAATTTTTTATCATATGATTTTCGAAATCATATGTGAATTTTAAAATAACATATCAGACGTGATTTTTAAAATATATAACAATCCAAAAGTGGTTTTACAAATTACACGTGATTTTTTATGGCGGAAATTTCAACACTAAAAAACAAAAGCTCAAAATGAAAGTTCGTCAAAAATATATCGAAATGTCCGTCTATTAAAATATAAAAATTATTGTCGCAATGATGTATTTATTGTCACTTTACAATTTACCGTTTACTAAATATTTATTTTAAAAGTGAAAAATGTCTATATTTTTTTTATTTTTTTTTTTCTCTTTTTGATGAAAAACTGAATGACCAGTATTTGACCATCTTATCTTTAGAGAATTTTTTTGATCTCACCTGTATAAATGAAAAAGTTACAAAGACGTGAACGTGACGAACAAAAACGTGAATACAAAATTGATGTACAAAATCTTTACACATTTTTTTTTTATCACAAATCTTTCTGTTGGAACTTTTTTCTTTGTTCATCGATGACAGGTGTGTGTCTCCATCTCTAAATTTTATTTTTGATACTTTATAGAAATTGAATACTTTAATTTTATAGGATCTTAACCCTATTATGTGTGCCAAATGGGGAACTCTAAGCCCAAACTAATTAAGTAAGAACCTCTCGGAACATGCAATATGTTATCAAGCTTTTGAGCTTGTAATGTAATGTTGCTTTTTGTGTTCTCTCTAGCTCCTTGCTAGTTAGTCTTTTTCATAAAAATGCCGCTCCAAAAAAAATCTAGCTTTTCTCTTTTTTTCGTTTTTATTTTGTTTGGAAAGATGAAGTATATTACACAACTAGCATTACTCTTATAGCAATTGGCTACAAAATATAAACAAGAAAATACATACGAAGAAGATCACCTATGAATATTAATAGAAATTCTGCAATATTATGCAAAAAGATAGAAAAGGAAAACCACGCATGTCATTAAGCATATAGTTCTATTACCCTCTCAGTGAGAAAAGAAAACATACTGAAGTAAAGAAAAACTTAAGCTGTCAACGAAGTTTTAGTTGGTTTTGACCTCGAAATTGTCCATGTTTTCCTCCCCGTTTTTCAGCTTAGGAAGAGTTACCGTTAACTCTCCATCATCCATTTCTGCTACGATACCACTATACTTGATGTGTTTTGGTAAGTCAAAGCTGCATTCGTATTTTATACGCTGGTAATCTTCCTGCACTACTTCACCATCAATGTTCAGTTTGGGATATCCATCACATTCAACATATGACTTTACATTCCCCTTGTTAAATCCAGGCATTTCTATGATTAAGTAGCAGTTTTCATCATCCTCCTTCCTTTCGTGGGTGGGCTTTTCTTCATTATCTTCCCTAAGTTTAAAATAGCTCCTCCTTCCAAAGGTAGATGAGAATTGATCAAACACTCCTGAAATCATAAACAGACATATTCACTCATTTTGTATAAAGAATTCGAATGAGATCATATATGGTGTTGATAAAGCAAAAAAGGCATAATATACTAATCATACAAACATATCTGCTTTAGTTACAACTTATCAATATAAGATTAGACAAAATATGCACACACTTAGGATATAGAGTATACAAAATAAACTCACACACACTTAAACATGTAAAGAATAACTGGTTACACTAAATTTTGTGAAAGCTGATTCTAAAGATTCTATCTATAATTCAATACAAGTTTCTGGTTATTTTTCTTCTAATATTGTAAGTGCAAATGGTTAATTGTGTTTTTTCTCTTCACTACAAGAAAAATAACCATGCACCATAAAATACATAACATAACAAAAACATAACTTCAGGAGAGTAAATCAAGGCCAAATTAAACAACTCAAAATGAAACACCAGAATTAGCCAAAGTTGTCTTGAACTGAATAACATCACCATAAAATACATCATAAGTAGCTACTCCACACACTACCAGTACCAAGTAGACTAATAAACCACATAACAAAAACATAACTTCCCCATGATACACTCTAACGAGGAGACAGGAGAGTAAATCAAGGCCACACAACCCAAAATGAAACACCACAAACGTGTGTACATTTATAGGTACGAAGAACTTGAAAAAAGTTTATGCAGTTTCTACAAATGTGTAAAGAATGTGTATAAATTACGTATATGTTGTATCACACATTTTTTGCAAGGAAAATGAGTGATCGATTCACCTGTTGCAACCGCTGGACGAAACGGGACTGCAAATTTGCTGAGGAGAGTGGATACTAGAAACGGCTTCATAACAACTGGGTAAACCATCTCCGATTTTATAAAATCAAGTGTAAAAAGGTTTATGATCGAGTAATTATATATATAGACTAACCCCACTGGATCATACCATAATGAAATCTTTTATTGTTAAATATACTGCGTATTTTCACAGAAAATAAAATACAAACACTAACTTAGCTATGAAATTGACTTTCCGTTTTAAAATTGTTTTTGAAGCCAAATTCATACTTACGTGTACGAAATTTTCTACAGAAATTTTATCCCATAATATACTATGGAATTTGAACCAAGAGCAAGCATATTTTATTTAATGGAGTTGATTATATATCAACCTTAAATCTTCTAACAATAAAGAAAAACACTCATTCCACACCAATTTTGTAAAAGATATATTTGAAACAATTTGAACCAATAGGACAGCAGAGAAAAGTTCAATTTATACCTCAAATTCTTTATAAACCCAATGAACCAATCAACTTTATTCTTTTTGATAAAAAAAAAACTCACTTTCATCCTTTTTTATAAAAAATTAAATATATCATAAACCGTTAATTGTTACGCGAAAAGAATCATACAATCACGACGTGAATTAAATTATATTTCTATAGAAGGGCACTACTATATACTTTCGACAAACTTTTATTTTGACCCTTTTTTTAGTGTTAAAAATTTACGTCTACAAAAATCACATGTGATTCGTTATTTTAAAATCACATGTGGTTTTATGAATCACATTTGATTCCTGACATACAAATCACATGTGATTTGTAAATTCACATGTGGTTTCTAGAATACAAATCACGTGTGATTTTTGTAAACACAAATTTTAACAATAAAACAAACTTGAAAAAAAAAAGTTTGTCGAAAATATATCAAAGTGTCTGTTTACTGAAAGATAAAAATAGTCGATAGTATATTTTTTGTCACTTAACGATGTACCGTTTGCAAAATATTTTATTTATAAAAAAATGGTGGAAAGTAATTTTTTGTAATCTTGCTAAAAAAAATAGATAGGTAAGATTAGTTCATTGGGTATAGACAATATTGTGTTTATATTGAACTTAACTCTAATATTCTGTTCCCAAGATTTTGAAATGAAAGTAAAGAAGTGAAGAGTTAAAAATGACAGAAAAGAGGAGAAGATGAATGAAATTAAATTTTTTATATCATGTTCCCGAGTTATGAGAGAAAAGAAAATGATAACAAATTATTCTACAATTATACCCCTTAGTAATATATAAAAGTTATGTTTTTTATTAGGTCATTTAAGTAATTTTGTTTATTTAGAGCTTCCTAATATAAATTCTTTTCAAATCATCCCACTTTTGGGAAGAAAGTTTTGGAAGTAATTTTAGCCAAAATTATTCTCCTTTTCTTTTCTTTTATGTCCTTAAAAAAACTCAGAAACAAGAATTTATTTTGTTTTCTGCTCACTTTTCTCTTCGTTCAAAACAAAACTCGAGAACACAACCTAAGAGAGTACATTTTACCATGAGACAACACTAAGCCTTCTGATTGGAAAATAAAAATCCTAAATTAGATCTCGTTTAAACAAAATTGAATCAGACTAATTTTCATATATAAAGAAAAAGTATGCACAACCTTAAAAGCTTCTTTTTCTTTCTTTTAGACTTAAGTGTTGTTTTTCCCACTTACTTATTACTTAACTACTAATGAGCTAACTAAACAAGTTATATGCCTAATTAATATGAGTTTACACTTATATGATAAAACAAGAAAGTAATTTTCTACGTTCAGCTCTTAATTGATATATATCAAATAATTATACTCCATTGTTTACGGAATAACAATCAAGATTGAATGACAATGTATGTTTGGTGATCTCCTCACTATAATCAAACACAAATCAAAGTTAGTGTTTGAGTAAGAACTATGTTTTACCAAAAGATTCTAAGATTTAGGACTTAGTTCTATTTTGAGGAATATGAACTTCTAAAAGTGTTAATAACTTTTAACACAAGAGATACATATTCCTTCATTATAACACGCAATATGTATACCCGTGCGGTAAAAAGGTTCGTGTCAATATTTGATAGGTAAAAAGGTTCTATTGTTTGTACATTTTTACCAACTATAGTATATCTTTGACTTTTGTTAAGTACTTTACACTTATATTTTTAAGATATTTCCCACCCATATATCAAAGACTTAAATATCCTACTAAAATGTTTAAGTCACAGAATGTCTTCGGTTTGTTCAGGAGATCTTCAAAGAGTCAATGAGTTATTGTCATCACTCACTGACTCTATCAGCTTGATCTTGGTTCTTGTCTTCACTCTCTGAGATTCGTCTCAGTTTTGTGATGAGCCTTTCTTTTAGACTCTGCAAAAACTTCTTGAGGATGACCCCCTGAATGTTTACATACATTCATGGACCTGTTCTATACTTAGGTTATTATTCATTCAATCCTATACAAGAGATCATTGGGCACTGAATTGACCCAACAATCTTCCCCTATTTGGATTAAAAAGAAAGAAAAAGAAATGAACAAATAAAAATAACTTAATTGTTTTATTGTAAGTGAGCTAAACCACTTCATCTTACGACTAACCTTAATGAAACTAAACATTGGACTCGTACTAAAACATAAAAGATAGATATTATTATTCAGAATTACATATTACAAAAGATTACAATATTTATCTATTCAGCTACTTCCTCCATTTCTATCAGTTCTAGCTTGGCTTTCTTTGTCAGGAAGATGTGTTTGTCTTTCCTTTGTTCAATAAGATTGTCTAGTATTTCAACGAACCTATTGCTTTTAGGGGGTTTTGTTTGTCAGAGCTTTAAACTTGTAGAAGAGTAAATTTGAAGTTTCCACAATTCCAATATCTAAGAGCCTCTTAAAGGCAGGCTTATCAATTGCATCTATAAAGAAAAGTCCATGCTAGGGTCTATTTAATGCGAGCCCCATCTTTGAACGTGACTCCCTGAGGAAGAGCCCTGTTACAAAAACCAACCACAAATTGTTTAGGTTCAAGTTCTATGGGCTTCCCTTTTTTTTTTTTTTTTTTTTTTGTGCACTGATGATTGTTGTGATGGATCCTATAGAGTCAGTGGCTCCGTAGGATCAATTCCTAGAGACTTTTCAACTTTCCTTAGCTTTTCAAATCTAAGCCCCAAAGTTTTTGTAAGCTCAGTAGCAGCGTTGCCACTTTTCTTCTTAGGATAGGTAACATCATGTCTCATTCCTTGAGACCAAGCAAGTTCCACTTGAATTCCCTGATGGTCTCATAGTTTGACTCATCATTGTCTCTGATAATTGTTACTTAGACTCACTTGGTTTTGGGATGGATATTGATATCAGTGATTTTACCTTATTCCCTTTTGAAAGTCATCTTCCTCTAAGACTCATCAAACAAATTATTTCTTTTGTCATTTTTGGCCTTAAGCTTTTCCTTGTAAGATAATAGTTGCTGATGTTGAAGTTCCTTGAACCCTTTTCCAGTCTTGATGGGTTCAGTAGTGTTCTGAACTTCTTTAGTAACCACTTTCCTGATTTCTTGCAGAGTTTCCAATTCTTGTTTTTTTGGTCTTGAACTTCACAGGTGTGAGCAATCTCTTCAGCAGTGCCTCGGATCCATTCCCCTAATTCAAGTTGAAATGGAATTCGTTCAGGACTACATTGGTGGTGATGGGTGTCTGTTGGATCAGCTATGTTGGTTTTATGGATATAATTTAGTAGTCGTGAGTTAGGATCGAACTCGAGACCACGGGATTGCACACTTTGCGTATGAGAATTAAAGTTAATAATTAAATATAAAATGTTATATTTATTTATTATTTACACGGAAAATATAACGAACGTTAAGTTAATTAAACGTAATGGACTAACGATCGTTAAATGATCGTTAAATGTTAAAAGGAAGGACTAGATGTGAAATTAGAGATTGAGAAGGTTCTAGAAACCCTTGGGGATGCATATACATGATCGGCCAAGGGGTTTCCAAAACCCAATCCAAGTCTAACTTGGACTCCAAGTTTCCTTGGGTATATATACAAGGCCTAGGGTCTTTGTATTCCATCTCTTGTACTCCTAAACTAAAACCTAAAATTGTTTTGTGTGTGTTTTTTGTCCCAACCGATCGTACACCCCTTTATAGGTGTCGATACCTTTGTTTTTCTAAAACAAACTTTTACGTGTTCTGAAAACTAGCATTACTTTAATTTGTTATAGTACGTGTGTACAAGAACGTGGTACTAACACACTATTATTAATATCTTTGATTGAATTACAAAACGGTAAGGGGTAATTCACATAATCCTTATAAACGAGGGTTCATCCACTTGCTAGTTTAAGGAATTGATTCTTGTTGGGCTAGAATCAAAAGGTACGCATACTTTATGTTTATGTTAATTAGTTATTTATTAATTTGTTCCTATACGCTTCCGCATGTTTATTTGATGTTTATGTGTTTTATATATGATTGTCATGCTATATAATTCCAACAAGCTATACCATTTCCCTTGTCCATCTTTGGTTGAGGTTCAAGAGATGATAGTTCAGTTATCCTGGTGGACTGAAAAGGTATGGAAGTGGCCTTAAAGTCTTCCCATGCATGCTCCCCTCAGTTTCATAGGAGGGTCCTTTATAAACAACCAGTGTGGTTATTTCATTTGTGACTAGTTCAGGACTATCCTCGAATAGAGATGTCAGTTAAGGCTGCTCGTCTAATACTGATGCTTTTGATAGTGATGCATGTTGGTTTTATTTCTCAGACCCTGATGCTTCCTCTCCCTCAACAGTTGTTGCATCTACTAATGGAGGAGTTGTTATAGTGGCAGTAGGGATCTAGGAATTCAGGAAGTTGAACTTTTCTTGAAGTGTAGACTGAATCTCTAAAATACCCGTCTTCATGGAAGAGATATCCGTTGTCATTTTTGCTTGTTTTGTTTCAACTGTTGAGAGTCTTGTGCTAGTAGACCATACTAGAGACCTATAGGATTGAGTTAGTGGATACCAGTGCCTAGGGGTGGAAACGAGTCGAGCCGCTCGTGAAAAGCTCGGGATCGGATCGGTAAAAAGCTCGAACGAGCCGAGCCTAAACGAGCTCGAGCCCGAGCTCGAGCCTAAGTTTGGGCTCATTTAATAATCGAGCCCGAGCTCTATACAAAAGGCTCGTTTAGGCTCGCGAGCCTAAACGAGCCCTAGAAATATATACGTATATATATTTTCTATAAGTATAACCGTGTTAACGAGCTCGAGCCTTGTGTTAACGAGTCGAGCTTTGTGTTAACGAGCCGAGCTCGAGCTTGTGAAAAATTTCACGAGCCGAGCTCGAGCTCAAAATGTGAGGCTCGAAACGAGCTCGAGCTCGAGCTCAAGCTTTTTATATATAAACGAGCCGAGCTCGAGCCTAAACGAGCTCGAGCTCGGCTCGGCTCGTTTTCACCCCTACCAGTGCCCATCAAGGTCTTGTAATCAGATGTGATGGTGGTGATGTTTATCTTGATTTCATTGATGGAAACTTTGAGTTCAGGCACATTGATCTTGGAGAGGCCTTATGAGAGCTGGCCAGTTGCCTGAACAAGTGATGAGTTGGTGGTGTCCAAGTCCTTCAGCCCTTGCTTAAGTAGTCGAATTTCAATCTTGAGGGTGTCACTCATAGAGTGCAAGTCATTTGTGATGTTTTAAGATCCTCGGATTGAAGCTTTTGTAGTTGTTTAGTGCTACGAATACCTTTTTGAGTCCATGTAAAGGTTTGGCTGACATTATGATCCAGATAGTTGTTTTGCAAGAGAAGGCATTATGATCCAGATACCTTTCTGAGTCCATGTAAAGGCTCACTGCGGATGTATGATTGTTTGGTTGATAGTTCCTTTATCATTTAAGTTGATGGCAGTATTCTTAAGGGTTTATAGACAGATAGGTTACCCAACTTTCCAACTTTATTCGTCTAAGTTACCAAACTTTTATTTTGTTCACTTAGGTTACTAAACTTTAGTTAAGCATTCAACCTCAATTTTTTCAGTGTTAACAAAGTAACCCGAATGCATTTTTTAGGTAAGTTAAGTAACCTAAATGTCGTGTTTTTAAAATTCAGTAACCTGAATGTCAACACCGTGTAGTCCAATACCCCGTTTGCACAAAAAAAAGTTTGGTAACTTAGGCGAATAAAGTTGAAAAGTTGGGTAACATATCTGTCTATAAACCTGTATTCTTAAAGTGGGTAACTGTTTTCCCTTTTTGTTTTTGTTTATGGTTATTGTTGGATCATAAACTTGATTTAGTCCAATAAAGATTGGACTATCCATATAAGCCCAAGCCCGTGATCAAGAAGTTTAAGTCGAAGAATGATCATAGAAAATATCTATGTAAAATATCTATATGTGTGTATTTCATGGTTTGGTAATATAATGCTTGTAAAATATCTATAGACTGTAGTTCAACAACAACAACAACTAGAACTTTATTTTGGAATTTAAAGCATGTGATTTCAACACCCAGTCACCTAAAAAACAATTGTACGTACTGAATCAAATAAATAGAAAATTAAGGTATAGATCGATCAACCCATAGTAATTTCGTATATGACACCATCAATGATATGATGTTTTAATTTATCTTGATCTTGATATCGCCGGCATTAAGCATTTTCTCCTTTTTCAGTTTGGGAAGAGTGACAGTTAAAACTCCATTTTTCATCTTTTGTGTAATACCAGTCACCTTAATGTAATCTAGCACATCTGTTTCGATTTTGTACCTTTTACGCTCATAACCAATCATCCTTTCGGCTGTAATGGACAGCGTAGGACTTTTGTTTAAATTAACAGTTGCGTTGACATTCTTCTTCTCAAGTCCAGGCATGGTTACAGTTAAGTAGATGTTATCAGCATCTTCCCTCTTGGATGAGTATGGACATCTCTCCTCTGGTTCCAATGAAACTGGCTCATTATCATCTGAATCACTATGGTACAATCTCCTGGAGGTGGTTGAGAATCGATCAAACAAATCTGAAATCATACGAACGCATATCATTTCAGTCATAATATAAAAATAATAATCAGAAAATACGTAAATATTATTATTGCATGTTAAAAATGTGAGACACCTGTTGCCATTGCCGGACGAAAAGGAACGACGAGTTTGCTGTGGAGACTCGAGGCAATTAGCTGCCTTAGAACAACTGGGTAAGCCATTTCTAATATGATCAGTCTAAAGAAACTTGAGGACTGAAGAATTATATTGACGAGAGACCATGTATATATACTATTTCATCGGATCATACCATATCATATCGTTGTGGATCATTTAAATTTATATTTTATTTTGCACAATCTTCATTAAGAATAAAATCAGCTGTAAAAAAAGACTTCCATTTTCTGTTTAAAAAAGAAAACGCTTTCCTTTTTAGAGTTTTGTATCAAAATTATTAACCATGAAAATATTGTCTCACATTTGAAAATCGATATACATGCCAAAAATAATATAACTTTTGATTTAAGGAACACAATAATTTTAAATTTTGCATAGACTTGCTTATACTTTCGAAAGTGTATCACTAACTTTGATAGAAGCAAAGTGTATCACTAACTTTGATAGGTCAAGTCATACCATCATTTAAGTGATACGTCATAAACTCATAACACATCAATTTTTCTTTTTTAACACAACCACATAACTCACATACCCCAAATCAAATGTTTTCCATAACCCTCCTCTTGGAACCTAATATTTTTTTTTTTTAAACCAACTGGTAATTTTTAATTTATTAAAAATAGGGATTGAGTCGTAAAATAACAATGTACTTTTTCAAATGTCTTGTTTTAGTACTTGTACTTTTTTAAGTTGTAGAATAGCAATATACCTTTTCAAGTGTCTCGTTTTGGTACGTGTACTTTTTTTTAAGTTGTAGAATAGCAATATACTTTTCATAAGTGTTTCAATTTGGTACGTCATACTTTCCATAAGTGTTTCAATTTGTTTCAATTTGATACGTCATTAACGTACCAAAATGGAACACTTATGAAAAGTACATTGCTATTATACAACTTAAAAAAATACACGTACCAAAGTGGAACAAAAGATGAAAGCACACTACATAAAATGGAACAAAAAATAGTACACATACTTAAATGACACATTTGAAAAAGTATATATAGTTATTTAACGGCCAAAACCCTTAAAAATAAAACTACAAACTACATAAACAAATAAAAGTAAAATCAAAAATTAAAAAATGCGGAATTTTTTTTTATCAAAGAATGAGAAATTACGTAAAATCATCAATAAACTAATCTTATTGTTATTGCCAAAGATGCTCTCAATAAGAATTTTTTTGAAGAATCTCATGTGTATGTTTATCACAAAATTCTTTTTCTTTTATTCATTGTATAGTGCATCTCACGATCCATATATGTTGTATATTTGGCTACAGACTAGTACACAACTTGTTGAATTCACTTATCGTAAATGTTTGATCTTTGAGAATCATGTTATGCAATATGATGTAAGTGTACATGATTCTTCTTATATTGTTGATATTGTAAGAACGCATTGGTTGTTGTATCATACCCCAACGTCCTTGGAAGAGACCAAAAGCTCGTTCGACATCTTTTCTTGCACTTTCTTGTCTTCTCTTAAAGAACAAATATTCCTCGTCTCTTGCCGCATAAAATAATTTGACAAAAGTAGCTTACTGTGGATAATCATGTTGGCTAAGTAATACCTGTTGTCGTATGTAACTCCATTCACTTCAAATGAAGTCATGGGATCGTGTCATCAATAAGGTCATCGAATAACGGTGAATATTTTAAAACATTAAGGTTATTATTCTCACCCGTTACATCAAAAAAGGCATGTGGAATTCACAAATCATATGATGCAACAACTTCAAGCAAATTAGTCAGGACAATCACGTCCCGCGTGTTCACCTATTTGCAAATATTTATCAAATGTATCCAATTTATGCCGTATGCCAATTGAGAATTACGAGAAAAAAGTGACTCGTTCTGTAGCAGATAGTATGAAGGCCCTCATTGATGACCGCCTATCAAACTTTTTTTTCTAGTTATGTATTTTCTTTTGATATGAATGGCACAACATATTTTTTCTTACTATCTACTAAAAGGCAAGTCGCTTGATTAGTTCGAATCAACCAGAAGAAAGGTTCGTGTAGAGAACCTCGAGAAATGTTATTAACATTGAGCATACGGCTTAGAGGAATTCCTCTCTCCGCTTTTAAACCACTAATATGGAGTCCTCTAGTTTAATGTCATTTATGAGATCAACTCTTTGCCAAATAAAGCAAGGCAAAAAGAGACATATTGTCCCTTAGAAAAAAGACGTACATTACACACTCAACGCTGACTCTCTAAACACTCCATGAAAGTTTTTACAAAATTTGTAAGCTCGTGACATGGCATATCATTTTCCATTAAAAAGGATTTTATTTGCAATTTACTGTAAATTTGCCATTACATATTCTATTTAGGATACTATATCCAGATTACCTATAGGTGACATTTTGTGCCCAAACTAGAAAATGAGCTGATTTATAAAAGATCCGGGCATTTTAGCCTATGTTCTTGAAATGGGCATTTATAACTCATTGAAAAGTTAAATGTGCACTAACGAACACAAATTGTATCTCAATTGGAGAACATTACAATCGTTTTAAAATATATATATATACATATAATATATTTGATTTTGTAAATATAAATTAGGCGTTACGTTTAAAAAATTTATTTCGTCGTTTTGGGTCTTTTCTAAAACGATTTGTATAACATGAACTCATTTGCCCCATACCTGTTTAGCCATGCTCATTTAAGCCCGTGCCCGTCCAACCCGCCCCTTTTACCACCTCTAATGATTACCTCACCCAATCCAACAGTTAGCCCATTGAATTATATATAAATGGTCTTGAACTCTTGATAATGATAACAAGAAATGATAGATTAGAATTAAGGTATAATTACCTTGGAGCACTGATACACGTGCAAATTTAATTGCAACTGCAAGTGACTCGTCAGCTACATCCAATAGTTTTTTTTACCAAGATCAGTGGCAAGAGCATTCCACAATGACACAACTTTAGTGTCTTCTTTTTTGACGAAACATCATTGTGTGAAACTTTTTCTAATTAGACCCTTCTAGGGCTATGTTTGGCACACAAGATTATGAAGAGATTATGCTTATTTTTTCAAAAAATAAGCTACTTCAAAAATAATCCTTGTTTGGCAACATAACTTATAAGAGATTATAAAAAAAATAATCTCTCATAATCTCTGAAAATAAAAGGTTACTTCATGTAGCTTATAAAAATAATCTCTTTTTATAATCTTTTTCAGCAACAGCAACAGCAACAGCATCAGCAACAACACCAGCACCAGCACAATCTATTTTTGCCAAACATACCCTAGGTAGTATCACATACACTAATTAGGGTAAGTTTGACAAAAAATAAATATTGCTGGTGTTGTTGCTGTTGTTGTTGTTGTTGCTGTTGCTGACGTTGAAATTATAGCTTTTTTTTTTGCAGTAGTGTTGGTGTTGTTGCTGAAAAAGATTAAAATCGGTTAATTTGTGAAAAATAATCTCTATAATCTTTTAAAAGTTTTGAGAACTTATTTTTTGGGAACTTATTATTCTAAAATAATTCACAATCTTAATTTGCCAAACAAAAATTATTTTTTAACCAAAGCTTATTTTCCAAAGAAAATAATCTTAAGCTTTCATAATCTTGCGTGCCAAACATACCCTTAATCGTATCCGAATAAGTCCTTATTAGTTAATTGGGTATACGTGTATCTAACTCATTGAACATATACCTTTATGTCACAAGATTCATTAAAATAAGAGTAAATTACACCGTTCGTCCTTGTGGTTTGCGTTGACCGCATGGTTTCGTCCTTTGACCAAAAAAGTTGCACCGTCCGTCCTTAAGTGGGAAACGTTATGCATCGTTGGTCCTTTGACCAAACTGACGTTAAATTTGACCGTTAAACACCCTCATGTGCGAGTCACATGAGGGTAAATTAGTCTTTTTCTTTCTTTATCATCTTCACCACTACCCCTTTTTCATCTTCATCACAAGTATATACTAGCTTCTATAAGGGCTGATTTACACACATTAAAATTTAAAACAAGTCAAAAAATAAAGTTCCTTAATTTACATTGCCGTTTATCCATCACTATCTAAAAGAAACTCATTAGGCGACACATCCCTCTCACTTACGCTACTTATCATACATGATGACATATCAAGAAAACCGTTAACACCTACAATTCAACACAGGATTACAAAATGCATTTACAGAAATCAGAATAAATGTATCGCACACTGTTGACTATCACATTCTTGTCCACTGTGTATTAATCTTCAACACACAACGAAAACTTTCTAATTTTCGATTTCAAACTCCACCCATGTAATCCTACATGACTTACAAAACAAAATGCCAAAATGTATCTAGTTTTTCACACTATAACTATAACCATCTTCATCTCTTCAAGCCACCACCATCGTTAACCCAAATCACCACCACCAAATCACCACCGTCACCATCATCAGTCCACCACTCCCATTAAAAAACCAACACTAAATCAGTGTGTGGCCGTGGATCTGGTACAATTATGAGCCTGATGCGTCTTGTGTGATTAAACCACGAGAACTTGCCACATGATTATTATTCGAGACATAAAAAAAATACAAGATTAGATGTGACGGGGTTATGGACATACCACACGACCAAAACAAGAGAGGGCCAAAAGAAGATAGATGAGTGGCTGTGGAGATGGCTGTGGTGGCGGCTGCGACCACAGTGGCGGTGGTGGCTCCCGTACGCAACCCAAACAGATTCACAACCCTTAATATAGAAAACCCTAGAAATCCGAACCTTTAACTCGAGATCTAAGGAGCGTCGTCATGATTTTTAGCGCGTGTGTTGCAAAAATGGAGTCACAAGGACCCGATCTACCACTTTGGAAGGGTGGTGAGATTTGGTGGTGGCGCGTGGTCGGAATAGTCGCCAGAGATGGTGACCGGAGAAAGATTCTGGTGACCGGATATTAAGTGAGAGAGAGAAGTAAATTTTTAAGAGAGAGAGTGAATAGTGAAAAATGAGGGGAAAGGGGAAGAGTGATGCTCTATAAAGAAAGAAAAAGACTAATTTACCCTCATGTGACTCGCACATGAGGGTGTTTAACGGTCAAATTTAACGTCAGTTTGGTCAAAGGACCGGTGCATAACGTTTCCCACTTAAGGACGGACGGTGCAACTTTTTTTGTCAAAGGACGAAACCATGCGGTCAACGCAAACCACAATGACGAACGGTGTAATTTACTCTTAAAATAATTACTATATATACTATTTGTCGGGGAAGAGAGAGAAACCAACCACATGCATTAAATGCCAAGTTTCTCAACTTGGCAGAAACAGCCCCTGAGGTTCAAGTGACGCTGCAAAGTAAGTCCAAACATTAAATGCAAAGTTTCACAACTTGGCAAAAACAGTCCCTGAGGTTTAAGCGTCGTTACAAAATAAGTCCAAACATTAAATGCAAAGTTTCACAACTTAGCAAAAATAGTCCTTGAGGTTCAAGTGTCGCTGCAAAGTAAGTCTTTTGAAGCCAATCCCGCTGCATCGCGCGGGGTTCCCACACTCGTTTCTTACTAAACATATTCTACAATTGCTTAATTTAGTGTTCTCATGAAATAATTAGCAAAGATCTTAATGTCATTGTGGCATGTCAATACGCATTGCCTTGCGCCCTTTTGAATGACGTAAAAACACAATTGCGTTACATATGATCAAACTTTCTACATAATCAATAACCAGAGTTCTTAAAACACAGTGACGGAAATTCAACTAGACTCGTTAATTTAGAATGAAACCGAAAAATGATTCCTTTGAAAATGGACCGAAATGGAATTTAGCCAGTATTCAGTGATCTATGAACTTTAGCCAGTATTCAGTGATCTATGAACTTGTATTCTGGGTGCGCATTCTGCAATCAAGAGCTTGTTACTTACTACTCCGTACTATCTATTCTGATAACTGATAAAGATAAGAAGCAGTTAACCAGTATAACACGTGTATTGTCTCCAAGCAAGGTTTAAAGATTATCCGCATGTTTGTCATAATAAAAGTTAAATTACCGCATCAATGGCTAGTCACATTAGTAGTAAATATGCATCCTTGTCCCGCCCCCATTTAGATGATGGAGTAGGAAAAATTGCATTGTACATATTATAAGTAGTCGCAAAGCTTTGGTAAAATGCTAAGAAAAAGTCCAAAGTTGATCACATTCTTCAGTTAGTGAGACAACTCTCTCCAACACAAAGAAAAAGCTTAACTCACGCTTCTCATTTCTTTATTACTTAATTTCTCAACTGATACAAAAAGAAGAAAAAATCAAAATATCGCAAAATGTTGGTTGTGTGCTCTCTTTGTAAGTAAATCAACATAACACAAAAAATATGAGCCAAAAAAAATGAGTTGCTATTAATCCTGTGTCTTTTCAACCTTAAACTCTGGTGTGCTCATTCCGTCCCCATTAGTTATGAGCAGAGGAGGAGACTTAAAAGGGGCTAGAGCAGCAAAACGTTCGGTATAATGGTTGATCATTGGATATACACGTTCTTGGTTTATCATTGGATAAACACGTTCTTGGTTTATCATTGGATAAACACGTTCCTGATACGGGTAATTCATAACTGGAATATAAGATAGCATTGGAGAACAATTAGGATCACTGGAACTATGCATTTGTCTGATATTATGATAATTCACCTGCAAAACAAATGATTCAAACTTGGGTTAATGGCTGGATATATCATCGGAATTTGAATGCAAATCTAGTCCTACCTTTATTTTTCTTTATGACTATTGGCTTGTTAGATTTTGATATCAGCTGAGCTTAACTGGGAGTCTGAATAGCTTTAAATTATTCAAGGGGTTGTTTAGTTTTGTGAGTGAAGGGATTATTGCTAGTAGACAATATTCTTTTACCTATGAAAAACTGAAAATGACTTATTTTTTACGTAATAGAAATGTTAAATAAAAAATATACATAAATTTACGTAACTAATAATAGCTACTAATTACAGTATTTGATTCTGAGGCCTTTTTGAAATATGTTATGCAAGTCTCTGTGTTTCAAATAGCAAAAATCACTTTGTAAACTCACATCCTAGCACCCTTTGAGTTGCCATATAATTGTAAATTTAAAGAGTAATTTCATTTCTGACCAAGGCTAAAGCCTTTGATATCACAAGTCTAAGTCTTAAATCAGGAAAGCAAGTTTGGGCATGGCTTCTTGCTTCGGATACAGAACTAATTCACTTACCGCGTATGACAATCGATTGAAGTCTTCAATACTATTAGATCGAACTATGGGTGCAACGGGAGGTCTTACAGTTGTAACAGGTGTTACTCTTTGTGCTGCAGACTGCATAATAATCAAGAATAATCGAAAGTATTAGTGCCATTTACAATATAAAGACAATCACAAGATACTTTGGACTAGAACCGATAGAAGGTCAAATTATCACAAATTCAATACAGTTTCATTCAGAAACAGCTAATTACCGATTCATTGGATGGCATATCAAATAGGCTTGATCTGCGTTTTCCTTTCTCCTGTTTTGCGTGCATTCTAATGAAATACTTCTGGGCATGGCTAGCTACTTGAGTTGGGGTTCTTGATGGTACGTAGTTCTTTGAAATCCCTCTCCAATCACCTTTTCCGAGTTTTTCTAACCCGATCAAGAATGATCTATGCTCTTCTTCGGTCCATGTCACCCCTGATTAAATAAAAACAAATCAATGTACCACAAAAAAATACCATAACTTTTATTACAAAAGACGGAACCACATATATAACAACACTAAAGACATTTACATATCTCTCAGCATAACTTGTTTTAAAGAATTAATGAATTGCATAAAAAGGTATCTCTGCTACTCCCTTTAGTCAGAAATTACTATCACATAAAAAAATTTGCATAACATTAGGAAAGTTCAATTAACAAATTTAAGGTAAACTTTATAAATTATTAAAGGCACAGATATATTAACTGTGACAAAATAAAAACAATGATTACTTTTTGTAGAGAATATATAACTTATATCTAATATCTCATAAAGGATAATTAACAGATTTAAACCCGTAATGATGGTAATTACCTTTTTAAAATGTTAAAAAGGAGTAATTTTAGAATACGTTTTTATACAAAGATATATTTACGGAGTAATAAATTAGTTTGTTATCTTTTAGGTCAAACTTACCTTTTTTTAACCATTATATTAAAAATGGCTCCTATTATTGAGTTATAGTTATATCCTTACCCATTATCCATCTCCCCTATGTAAAATTAACAAGGAAATGATGGATTGCATACAATAAAATAGTTATATTGCTAAAATCTTAATATATTTACAATGGGTTCTGAATAACAGTATTAAAAACTAACTACATCTAGATGAATAGATAAAATATTGGTAATTCATTCAAAACACTTGAAACAAGATTTCGAAACTAAACGATGAACAAAACAAACGTACCTTTTTTTCTATTCTGAGATCGAACCTGTGGGTCATCCGATTGATACCCACGTTCCGGTGAGCCAGACTCGTCATATATATTCAAGATCTCCATACTTTTCGACTTACGTAACAAACTACCAATGTTACTAGCAACCGGAGGATGACGTTCGTCATCTTCGTCTACTTTTTCTTTCCCATTAGATTGATCTGGTTTTGGATCAATCTGAACACCAAAAAGATTAAGACTACCAACTGTACCATTGTTGCATGCTATTGTGGAGTGACCAGTTTGTCCACATGCAATACATTTTTCCATGGTTGATTGATTCGCCATTGTTGGTTTTCTTGAACTTTTTTTTTTCTCTAGATCTCTATGTAAATATGTACATTATTATGAGAAATGGTGTAATATAAGGATGTATATATACAAGTCAAAAGTAAAGATAAATGGTAACACAATCTCTTTTAGGGTAAGCATATCATAGGCGTATTTAAATGGCTTTGATAGGATTTATAGGACTTTTTGTTTTTCGATTTATTTACTGATTTGCCCCTCTTGTTTTATGAGTTTTTGCTTTCAGAATCACTATTGGCCCATTTTGTTTTTTCTTTTTTGTTTTTTTTTTTTTTTTTTTTTTTTTGAAAGTGAATTTCATATTTAATTTCCCTAACAAAAGTTACAAGTTAAGGGCGAGCAGAAAAATCAAAAAAATCAAAAACAAAATACCGAAGCCAAATAGAAAATTGAAAAAAAATGAACCTAAACTTGAAAACCGATGGTTTGGTTCTTACTCTTTTCAAAAACAGAAAATTTCGGTTCATTTCGGTTTTTGTTCAAAAACTGAACCGTAAAAACCAATCATAATTGATAAAACAATATTATATATCAGAAAAATATAAATATATAACTAAAGAAATGGAAGTTACACGTTCATATTCATTTTGTAAGTAGATTTAAAATATATTAGTTTTAACGTTTAAGTGCTTGCTTAACGTGTAGGTGTGTTTACTTGACAATATATCAATACGTATCGGACAATAAGCATACTATGTGTGTTTGACTTGCATGTGTTTTATTTATATGTGTGTATGTGTGAAAATTTAAAATAACATTATTAGGCTTTGAATAAAAAAAAGTAATAATAAAGAAGAATAACCCATTTTGTTATGTAAAACAAGTTTGTTAGTACAAATAGGCCACGGCCAAATCTAAATGGTTAAAAATCAAAATATCAAACCAAAACCAATAAAAACCTGAAAAATCGAACCGAACTAATAAAAAACCAAAAAACCAAACCGACGAAAACTGATCGGTTTCAATTTTGGGTTTTATAAAAACCGGATATTTTGGTTAGGTTTTGATTTTGGCTAAAAACCAACCAAAACCGAAACATACTCACCCCTAACACAAGTATCAAAATGTTACAATGCTACAAGTAAATAATACATAATGTGCAAACATTTTAAACATAAGAAACAACTACATTTTGGTGTTTTAATTTGAGAATATACGAAAACTGATCGGTTTCAATTTTGGGTTTTAAAAAAACCGGATATTTTGGTTAGGTTTTGATTTTGGCTAAAAACCAAGTAAAACCGAAACATACTCACCCCTAACACAAGTATCAAAATGTTACAATGCTACACGTAAATAATACATAATGTGCAAACATTTTAAACATAAGAAACAACTACATTTTGGTGTTTTAATTTGAGAATATTAAATTGACTTGTAGAAAGCAGCATCACAACTTTTTAATGTCCCTCAACTTACAAGCGAATAATACAGGAGAGGGATCCTCTCAAGTTATATAAAACAACTTGACTCAAGTTAGACAATTGTGAGCCATTGGATTTGATCAAATGGCTCACATCAAAAGATGTTATTTTGATGTGAGCCATTGGATCAAATCCAATTGTTCATAATTCCTTAACTTGAGTCAAGTTGTTATTACAACTTGAGAGGATCTCCCTCCAATAATACATGATGCGCAAACTTTTTAAACCTTAGTAACAACGACAGTTTGTTGTTTGATTTGAGAATATGAAATTAACATGTAGAGAAAAAAAAATAAAAGAAAAAATCAATGTAAACCCCAAATTATTCAAAGATTTAATAAACTGAGACTGGTCATTATTTTTTTTATCAAAACAAAAAAACTTACTTTCAGTCTTTCAAAAAAAATTAAATGTCTTACAAACTGTTAATTGTTGCGCGAAAAGAAACATACCATTACGATGAGAATTAACTCATCTTTATATCGAGTGACACTTCTATATACTTTCGACGAACTTTTTTTTGACTATTTTTGTGGGTGTGTTAAAAGTTACATCTGAAAAAATCACATGTGATTTGTTATTTTAAAAACACGTGTAATTTTATGAAATCACATAATTTATGAAATCATGTGTGATTCCTAACATATAAATCACATGTGATTTTTACATACGCAAATATTAACACTAAAACAAAATTCAAAAAAAAATTAGTCGAATATAGAAGCGCTCATTTACTGAAGGGCTAATAACCTTTTAAAGCACTATACTTGTCAAAAATGGCAATTCTACGTAGCGAACTAAAAGAATAATTTTTTTAGACATTAATGTTGACATTTTTGCTTTTCTTTAAGTATTATGGCCATATTATGACCATTTTACCCTTTCTGAATTTTTTTCGAAATACATTTTTTTCGAATTTTTTTTTCCAAAATATTTTTTTTTTAATTTTTTTTTCAAAATACTTTTTTTTCCGAAATTTTTGTTCCAAATTTTTTTTTTAGAATTTTTTTTCGAAATACTTTTTTTCAATTTTTTTTTAAATGTGTTTTTTTAGAATTTTTTTTGTGACAAGGGAAAAAAATTAATTTTTTTTTTGTAATATTTTGTAATAAAAAAATTCACTTGTGACAAAAAAAAATCAAAAGTGAATAAAAAACAAGTGAAAACGTATAAAAACTAAGTAAAACGTATAAAAAAATTTCTGAATTTTTTTTCGAAATTCTTTATTTTTGAAATAATTTTTTTTTTAGAATTTTTTTTTGTTTCATGCGACTTTTTTTTATTTTTTTTTAGATTAAAAAAAATTTCTGAATTTTTTTTTCAAAATTCTTTTTTTTTTTTTGAATTATTTTTTTTTAGAATTTTTTTTGTGACATGCGATTTTTTATTTTTATTTTTTAGATTAAAAAATTTTCTGAAATGTTTTTTCGAAAATCTTTTTTTTTAAGTATTTTTCGAAGGGTAAAATGGTCATAATATTTAAAGAAAGACAAAAATGTCTACATTAATGTCTAAAAGAGTTATTTTTTAATTTCGCTACGCAGAACTGGCATTCTTGACAAGTATAGTGTTTTAATAGGTTATTAGCCCTTTACTGAAAGATAAAAAAAATCTCGTCGTGATAGTGTATTTTGTCACTTAATGATTTATTGTTTCTAAGATGTTTTATTTATTTTATTTTATTTAGTTTGGACATATACTTGGTTACAATTGATTATGTGGTTATTCTTCATTCTTATTTCATTTTATAACTAAGTTTTCTTTTCTTTTTCTTTTTTTTTTTTCAAAGCTAAATAAAAAATTTGTAGGTTTAAAATCAACTTCTAAAAGAGCAATTTTCTTATAGATGAAGTTAAGAAGTTTAAAACAAGAGTAAATTGCACTTTTGGTCCCTGTAATTTGGCCAGGTTGTAGGTTTGGTTCAAATCCTTTCGAAAGTGTAATGGTAGTTCTTATTTTAAAATTTGGACTGCATTGTTTGGTCCCTGGCTGTAACACCCCCAAATTTGTTTAGCGGAAGCATACGTGTTATTCGGGAGCGTTACGGGATTTGGTAATCATAACACAAGTAATAAAGAACGGAATACATACTCCGTTTGATTTCATAAAATAGTTTTAAAACATTGTCCTACAACATAATTTAAATAAATGGGTACATCCCATTAGATTTAGTGGTCCCAATGTAAAAACATCATTTTTGTGTAAAAACACTTCTTTAATACTACTACGACCATACATCCGCTTCTTGCCTTGCCTTCATGAACAAATCTTAAACACCTGAGAAAATATGCTAAAAGGTCAGCTAAATGCTGGTGAGTTCATAGGTTTAATTTAAAATAGTAAGCTTGGACCATAAGCAAAGTCATATAATCATTACAACGAATATAATGTTATATGGATGAATGTCTAATACGTTAGCTCTAAGTTCATGCAACCGATACTACGACAGTTTCTGTATGCTAAAAGATGTCATACAATATAGGGGCCCATAGCAAGTGTTTTGTCCCTCAACACTTGATTCCGACATGGTATACGTTTCGCCTTGGCCTAAGCATGGCCAACCGAACGGAGGAGTCACCCTCAATAGATCTATTTATAACATTCGCGTTTCCCAATGGGGAATTGAAGAATGGAAGAAAAAAGAAAGAAAACAAGGCTTACACGAATGGAAGAAAAAAGAAAGAAAACAAGGCTTGACCAACATGTATTATTACAGTTTGTGTTAACCAATAGTTTGAAGTACTTCTCATTCCCAGGTTGTTGTCGTCAAAAGAATTCCCAATTTAGTTATAGGAGTTTAACATAAGCTACATGACTCGAGGTGTACTTAGTTTGTTCATGCTCTAACTTATGATGTCAAATCTCTCGACTAGTGAATACGATTCATCACCATGGTACTACCAAGATGTAGTTGTCGACTCGTTTACATAGTCTCAAGCATATCTATTTCGATGACTACTAAGTACTTATTAAAGATGAGCTAACAAGGGAAGATGACTAAGTATGAGACTTGACTCGAACGAGATTTGGTTAACATCATTAACTAGGACATGAGAGCAAAAGGGGTGAAGGTACCTCTTGTTAGTAGAGTACTACTCGACTTGGTTCTAACCGTCAACCATTTTACTCTTACGGACTAGACAAGTATAGATTTCTCGAAATACATTTTAACACATGAGCACTCTTGACTTGGGTTTCTTCCTAGGCGTACATAGAGGCTTAGACACATGGTTCACCTCTAAGATTTGAGTCACAAGACAATGAAAGACTAGCATGTTTCTCATATTCAAGCAAAGTTAAAAATCAAGGTTCGACATACTTTTAAATGACATGAATGTCGACGGGAAAATGTGAGTCTCGACATGGGTTACTAGTAGACTTGTAAAAGCTTGACTCATCTATCTTGTTCTTGTTCCTGACTCGACAGAAAACCAAACGGACCCTTTTTCGCAAATGACCACTTAAGCCTAAGTTAACATAGTTTGTTTATCAACACACAAGTATTATCACATCGAGAGTACTTAGTTACATAGTCAAATTACCATGTTTCTATAAGACTTAACTCTCATTTTCTTGGCTCGTTTACCTCGACAGAAAACTATTTTCACAATAGAGTGACCAAATCAAATTTTCAAAGTGACAAGTTTATACTCATTTTGCAAAGTTGCACATCCATAACTTACAAACTCAAATAAAGCAAGACATCACCATTTACCACTTCATTAACAATGTTTATATTACAACAAAGCTATGAGAAAGAGAAAGACCATGAACCTTATCAAGAGTGAGATGTGAAAACGTTGATGAAAGCCAAGTCGAGGGACCCCACACAAATCAAACCCGTATACCGATTCCGAGCAAACCCAACAACTTCTTGATAACCTTGAGAATATTACTCTTGTGGTGTGTTTGAGTTTTGATTTGTGGGTGTCTTTGGTCTCTCGAGTTGCTTAAGAAGAGGTTAAGAGAGGAGCCTTTGACCACCTCTTTTCATCTTGAAACTTTGTTTGAAGCCAAAAATGGCTTACTTCCAAGACCCACGAATCTTTGGACATAAGAGATAGAGTGGTGAAAGGATTTTACTTCTCTCTTGTGATTTACTTTGATCCTCCTTGGATTCCTTCGAAGGTAGTGGCGCATCTATGGAGATTTGGGAAGCAAAGTTTTACATGGATTTGGGTATGAGAGAGATGGGTATGTTGGATGAAGGTGTTGATTTATCTCCATTTAGAAGATTCGGCCTAGGAGGATAGCAAGGCTAGAGGAGGAAGAAGAATATCTTGAAAATCTCTTCCCCTGGTTTTGTGTTTGGTTTTTGTCGTGAGTGAGAGGTGAGAGGACAAGAGTTATCTTCAAAAATTTTTATTAAGTGTTTTTCTTGTATAACTTTTGTATATGTATTTATGTATTATTGTACACATGGTGTTACTTGTGTAAATGTTTGTATATACATTATACTTTTGGCCTCAAATGCATTTGAGTTTCATACAAGTTATTGTTTAAGTGATAGTATGTTCATTATTTTTGTGTCCCGCGAAATTGTATTGTGACCAAAGTATCATTGTTTGTCAACTTTTTATCCGTGGTATTTTATTGTTACGTGTCTGAAATATTTTATTTTTGTAATATTCCAAGTCGCGGACATTGGTTAATTGTTTTAGCGAGTCCTTATCATAGTGTCGGTACGCGTGCAGTGTCGGTCACTGGTGAGGACGAGATACCCTCTCGTCTTATAATTTAAATCATAAGACAAAATGAAAATATTCATAAAATGATATGAATGAAAAAGTGATGCAGTTACCTACTGTATGCGAGTTAACTACTCAAATGATCAGGCAAAGCTTGTGTATGCTTAATGACTTAGGCTTAGTAATAATAAATTACTAATTATCAGTTAAATTTTGGTGAAAATTTACCGTGTGTCACATCCTCTCCGCCTTGGAAGAGAAAACCGTCCTCGGTTTTCAGTTAGGATTACTTGGTGAAGTAGAGAAAAGGTGTGGGTATTTGAGCTTGAATTGGTCCTCACGCTCCCACGTGTATTCTGGACCTCTTTGAGAGTTCCAACGGACTTTGACGATCGGGATGCGGCTTTGCTTAAGCCGTTTGATTTCTCTATCCATAATTTCAATGGGTTCCTCGACAAAATTCAATCTTTCGTCAACTTGGATTTCTTCCAAAGGAGTGGCAAGAGTTTCGTCGGAAAGGCATTTCTTTAAGTTGCACACGTGAAACACGTTGTGTACAGAGCTGAGTTCTTGTGGTAATTCGAGTCGGTAGGCTACCGGTCCGATTCTCGCGAGAATTTTGAAAGGTCCAATATAACGAGGATTTAACTTTCCACGTTTTCCGAAACGGATTACGCCCTTCCATGGCGCAACTTTGAGCATAACTTTATCTCCCACTTGGAACTCAAGTGGTTTCCTCCTTTTATCCGCGTAGCTCTTTTGACGGTCACGAGCTGCTTGTAGTCGGCTTTTGATTTGTACAATCTTCTCGGTAGTTTCTTGGATTAACTCCGGACCAGTAAGTTGACTTTCTCCAACTTCGGGCCAGCACACAGGTGATCTACATTTCCGACCATAGAGTGCTTCATATGGTGCGGCTTTGATACTTGTGTGATAGCTGTTATTGTAAGAAAACTCAGCTAGGGGCAAGTGCTTATCCCAGCCATTTCCAAAGTCTATCACACATGCTCTTAGCATATCCTCCAGTGTTTGGATTGTTCTCTCGCTTTGTCCATCAGTCTGAGGATGGTAAGCGGTGCTCATGTCGAGGTTAGACCCTAAAGCATCTTGAAGTGATTTCCAGAAGTTTGAGGTGAAACGGCTATCTCTGTCTGAAATGATGGAAATTGGTACACCATGGCGTGCGATGATTTCCTTCAGGTATAATTGTGCAAGTTTTTCCATTCCATCACTTTCCTTCATCGGTAGGAAATGTGCTGACTTGGTGAGACGGTCAACTATTACCCAAATAGTGTCGTAGCCTTTAGAGGTTTTAGGTAACTTGGTGATAAAGTCCATTGTTATACGTTCCCATTTCCACTCGGGGATTTCGGGTTGTACTAGTAGGCCTGAGGGTCTCTGATGTTCAGCTTTAACCTTTGAACAAGTTAAACACCGGCTGACATATGTTGCAATGTCGGCTTTCATGTTAGGCCACCAGTACAATTTCTTCAAATCAAGGTACATTTTGTCAGATCCTGGGTGGATGGAGTATTTAGACTTGTGGGATTCATGCATAATGATGTCGCGAATTCCTCCGTAGAGTGGTATCCAACTTCGCTCTTTGAAACACAAAGTTCCATCCGACCTTTTCACGAATCCATTTTCACTTTCTGGCATTCCGTAAAGGTTCTCATTCGGACGATTTTCCTCTTTGAGTGCTTCCAATTGAGCCTCAAGAATCTTGGTTGGAAGAGGTGAACTAATTGTCATACCCAAGGATCTGACTCTAAGAGGTTTTGGTCGCTCTTTCCTACTGAGAGCATCAGCTACTACATTCGCTTTACCCGGATGGTAACGAATCTCGCAGTCATAATCACTGAGTAATTCCAACCATCGGCGCTGTCTCATGTTTAGTTCTTTCTGATCCAGAATGTGTTGTAGACTTTTGTGATCGGTGTATACGACACACTTTGTGCCATACAAGTAGTGTCTCCAAATTCTGAGTGCGAACACAACTGATCCTAACTCCAAATCGTGTGTCGTGTAGTTCTTCTCATGAGTCTTCAATTGGCGAGAGGCGTATGCTATCACCTTCTCTCTTTGCATTAACACTGCTCCGAGCCCCTTATGTGAAGCGTCGCAATAAACAACAAAGTCTTCACTACCTTCAGGTAAGGCCAGAACAGGTGCACTACACAACTTTTCTTTAAGGAGTTGAAAAGCTTCTTTTTCTTTTTCTCCCCAGTCAAACTCGGTGTTTTTCTGGGTTAGCTTGGTTAAAGATTTGGCAATCTTTGAGAAGCCTTCTATAAATCTTCTGTAGTATCCAGCGAGTCCTAATAATTGGCGTATTTCAGTAGGAGTTGTGGGTGTCGCCCAATCCTTTATTGACTCGATCTTAGCGGGATCTACATGTATGCCCTGACTGTCGATTACATGACCTAAGAATTGCACAGTGGGTATCCAAAACTCACACTTTGAGAACTTCGCATACAGTTCTTCCTTCTTCAACAATTCCAAGATCAATCTAAGATGCTCTTCGTGTTCTTTCACACTCTTGGAATAAATTAGGATATCGTCAATGAATACGATCACAAATTTATCCAAGTAGGGTTTACACACTCGGTTCATGAGATCCATGAACACAGCTGGTGCGTTGGTTAACCCAAAAGGCATGACTTGGAACTCGTAATGTCCATAACGAGTTCTGAAGGCGGTTTTGGGAATATCTTCTTCTCGAACTCTTAGTTGATGGTATCCAGACCTTAAGTCGATTTTTGAATAAACACTCGAACCTTGTAGTTGATCGAATAAGTCATCGATTCTCGGGAGTGGGTAACGGTTCTTAATGGTTAGTTTATTCAACTCACGATAGTCGATGCACATCCTGAAGGTTCCGTCTTTCTTCTTGACGAACAGGACTGGTGCTCCCCATGGTGATGAGCTTGGTCTAATGAATCCTTTTTCCGCAAGTTCCGACAACTGGTTTGATAACTCCTGAAGTTCCGTTGGAGCTAACCGATAAGGTGCTCTTGCCACTGGTGCGGCACCAGGCACTAAATCGATCTGAAATTCAACCTGTCGGGTCGGCGGGAGTCCTGGCAAGTCTTCGGGAAAGACTTCAGGGAATTCTCTTACTATCGGCACGTCCTCCAGACGTTTTTCTTCCCCTTATTTTTCGTCCTTTCCGGTGACTTGTGCTAGGAAGATATGACATCCTTCCTCGATACACCTTAACACCTTGGTACAGGAAATGACATGCAGTCTTGAAGCGTTTCTTCTGTCACTTCTGTCTCCTTCTATTGTTAGGACTTCATCTCCATAGGGTATTCGAACGAGTTTCTCGTCACAAATGATGGCAGCATGATATTTTGCTAACCAATCCATTCCGACAATGACATCGAAACTACCCAATGCTACTGGTATCAAATCGATATTGAATGGGTGGTTTAACAGGTTAAGGGTGCAACCTCTTATGATGGTGTCTACCCTTTCTATGTTACCGTTAGCTAGTTCCACGTTGTATGCATTTCCTAATGCAGTTGGGGCAATATCGAGTAGTGGACTAAATGTATTAGAAACAAAACTCCTATCGGCTCCCGTATCAAACAATATGGATGCATAACGGTTATTTATAAGGAACGTACCCGTCACAACATTCGGGTCTTCCTGAGCTTCCACTTTGGTTACGGCATAGACTCTCCCACGAGCTCCTTCTCCATTTCCCTGATTGCTCGTTTGTCCAACATTTCCCTGAATCCTGCCATTCCCATGGCTTCCTGGATTTCCTCGGTTTCCTTGATTTCCTTCACGGCCTTGGTTTCTGGTCTTTCGGCATTCATTCTTATAATGCCCTTTTTCACCACAACCAAAGCAAGTTATATTAGCTTTTGGGTCCTGAGCTGGAGCTGTTTGAACTGTCGCCAATGATTTGGACCTGCAGTTCCTGGTTAAGTGTCCGATTTTCTGACAATTACGGCACTTGACGGTACACTGCCCCTTGTGATGCAGTGTGCATCGATTACACAATGGTGCAGTCCCTGAGTACGGTTTTCTTTCCCCGACACTCACTGCATAAGCTCTAGCAACATTTTGCCTCTTGTTTTGATTGTTGCGGTTGTTCCTACTGTTGTTGCCACGGTATTCATAGTTGTTGTAACCTTGAGAATGGTCATCCCATTTCCTCTTATTGTCAACCACTTTGTCCATGGAATCCTCAATCACTTGGTCCATGAGTTTGTTGGCTACTTCGATGGTTTCATGAAGATCAACAGCCTTAGAAGTGGTTACATTGCCCTTGATAGGTTGGGGCAATCCTCCGATGTATCTCTCCAACAATCGGGTCTCAGTGGGAACCATTTCAGGACACAATAAGGCTAGCTCTTGAAATCGCTGATTATAAGCAGCCATATTGGTGCCTTGAACCTTGAGGTTCCAAAACTCATGTTCGAGCTTCTTGATCTCATTACGAGGACAGTACTTTCGAAGTACCATTTCCTTGAAGTTTTCCCATGGCATGGCATAGGCAACATCGATACTAGCGGATTTCAGAAAATTGTTCCACCAGGTCAAAGCAGCATCCGTGAAAGTGAATGATGCATACTTAACCTTAGAATCTTCTTCACAATTGCAGATTCGGAACACAGTCTCGAGCTTTTCGATCCATCTAGTTAGACCGACAGCTCCTTCGGTTCCACTAAAGCTTCCAGTCATGGTTTTACGAAAGTCTTGATAAGTACAAGTGCGGTTGTGAGTGGGTGGTCTTGAAGTTCCAGCATTAGTAGACGAGTGGTTTGCTGCAGCTAAAGCGGCGTTTACCCGCTCATTGACTAGTTGGTCGATCATGGCTTGATTCATGATAGGTTGGATTGGAGTAGCCCTAGCAGGAGTAGTGGCTTCGGCAGTCTGGTCGTGTGTGACTCTGTTTGGAATAGCAGTGTTTGCAGCTTGGTTGCGAGTAACTCTTGCTGGGATAGGAGCATTGGGAGCTCCACCAGGGTTGGTACGTTTAGATCTTCGTTTTGGCGGCATTTCTGCAGTAAGAAAGGTGATAAGATATATGACATTTTAAACAAGGTAAGTGCCACGTAATGGTGTGGTTATCGTAGATAGATCATATGTGCAATCTATAAAAGCAAAGACAATTGGATAGGAAAATAAGTTTGACATAGATAGAATTTCGGTTACAAGGTTTCTACGGTACATGATGAGATACTAGCTGGAGTACAACCGAAATACAACGGGATACAAAGGAAATACAACGGAAATACGCTGAAATACGAGGATAATAACTAACACTAACTGTTATAGTTCAGTTTAGTGTAATACATCATGTAATAGGATCTAGGGATGTCCACGCTCGGTACGGAGTCGCTCAATGGTAGCAATCAGCTCTCGCTGTGTATCCTCCAAACTCGCGATACGTCTCATCTGAGATGCTAACATAGACTCTAAACCAGTAGTCCTCTGCCATCCCTCTCTGACAGTATCTCTAGCAATCCACTGGACGCTCTCTAGCTCCTCTAGTCGTCCGTGTATCTGAGTCTGACCTCTACCCAAGGCTCGTACTCTGCTGTCCAACTCTCTGACGTCCTCAACCTGAGTCTCAACCCTAAAACCTAGTCGCATCCTCTCCTGTCTCTCGAGCCCCATGCTCTCAAACAACACATCATTAACTCGGTCTAAACCCTCAACACGCTGCTCGCAAGCTTGCAAGCGTGTTGGATCGATCCTCTCTAGCTGATCAGAATGGACTCCTAGCAGAGTCTCCTGAGAGTCCAACTGGATAAATATCCTCTCAATGAGGGTCGGATCACCATCTGGAGATCCTGACAGGTCTGGCTCGGTCTGTGCCTCAACTGGTGCAGCTTCCTCAATGGTCTCAAGCTGTCTAGTGGTGCGCTCAAGGCGCTCCATGTCTGCTGCAGATGGTACAAACGAAGGTGATGACGGACTATAGCTCGGACTAGTGATATGTGGTACTGAACTGATCAAACAATCAATATATCTCCAATCAATCTCACTACTCTCCTCCTGACTGTGGAGAAAAGCGGCTCTCTGCCCTAATCCAAATGGTGCATCAATATCCATGTCATCGCTCAATCTCTGAGCCATCCTGGAGCTCTGTCCTAACTCCTGTATACTCTGGACAATCTCCAGACCCTGTGTACTCATATCTGCTGCTATGCTAACCTGTCCAGGGACACTCTCAGTCTGTATAGGCTCTGGTAATTCCTCCTCAGGATCCTCTTCCGGGTCTTCCTCTGAGTAGGAATCAGTAGATCTCCTGAGTCTCTGATGAGGTGGTGACTCAGTGGGTGATGGTGTCAGTGACTCTGAAGTAGTAGAAGGACCCATGTAAGCAGCGCGGGTCATCCGAGAAGCTAGTGCAGGCACATATGAATACCGCTCTCGATATCCAGGTACTCTCACAATCATGCGGGGTTTTTGCCTGCGCGTCAATAGAGCTGATGGAGTGGTAGTGAGGGTAGGTATAGGTGGAGTAGGTGCAATAGCTGGCTGGACTGCTAGTGTGGCCTGTACGTATGGATCAGTGGCTAAGTGTGCAAGCTGGCGGATGGTCGGTGAGTGAGCTAGTAGGATGTCCTCCTGAACATCGTGAGGAAAGGCTGGGGAAGGCATAGTCTGTGACAAGACGGTGCATATGTGTAAGTATGTGGAAAAATACGCTCATGATGGATATGAAATAGTGCATAAGTAAATAGGAAATAAAACATGTAATCCTATTAAATGAATTTTAAGTAAAATGGCAAGTAAGGCAAGCGGCAATCGGCGGTCGTAGTATGATGTTTTTGGTGAAAAATATTTATAGTTTAGGATTTATATGTACCTAGTTCTCTATAACTTAGGCTCTGATGCCAATCTGTAACACCCCCAAATTTGTTTAGCGGAAGCATACGTGTTATTCGGGAGCGTTACGGGATTTGGTAATCATAACACAAGTAATAAAGAACGGAATACATACTCCGTTTGATTTCATAAAATAGTTTTAAAACGCTGTCTTACAACATAATTTAAATAAATGGGTACATCCCATTAGATTTAGTGGTCCCAATGTAAAAACATCATTTTTGTGTAAAAACACTTCTTTAATACTACTACGACCATACATCCGCTTCTTGCCTTGCCTTCATGAACAAATCTTAAACACCTGAGAAAATATGCTAAAAGGTCAGCTAAAAGCTGGTGAGTTCATAGGTTTAATTTAAAATAGTAAGCTTGGACCATAAGCAAAGTCATATAATCATTACAACGAATATAATGTTATATGGATGAATGTCTAATACGTTAGCTCTAAGTTCATGCAACCGATACTACGACAGTTTCTGTATGCTAAAAGATGTCATACAATATAGGGGCCCATAGCAAGTGTTTTGTCCCTCAACACTTGATTCCGACATGGTATACGTTTCGCCTTGGCCTAAGCATGGCCAACCGAACGGAGGAGTCACCCTCAATAGATCTATTTATAACATTCGCGTTTCCCAATGGGGAATTGACGGTTCATGAAAAAGGGCATTCTCTAGGGACATAAGGGCTTAGACTAAACCACGTAATAGTAATCATGTAATAGTTTTGGTCCATAAAATGTTTTGCATATTTCTCACCCCAAAATGTATAAAACAATTTATCAAGTAAAAGTGGGGCTATGAAACTCACCTTAGCAAATGTGAAATACAAATGTGGGATTAGTGATGGTTGTGGAGCGGCACCGACACGCGACCTAGATAAGGAGGGCAATGTTTTAGTTCATCGTTTTTAAGTATTGCTTACTTAAATAGTTCGATTGTTTTTATAATTGAGATAAAGCTAAACTTTTATTTGTAAAAAAAAATGATCATGTGGTTTTAATAGTAAGTATATGAAAGTATATTTATACTTTTCATGTTGACATTATAATGGTTTTAAAAATCCAAAGTTTGATTTAATACAACTAATTACAATGTTCCACTAGTAAGTATATAAATGTATATATACTTATTTAAGTTGACACAAAATGTTATTGTCAAAACCAATATTAGTTTATTTATTTTCTAATTGTATTTAGAAAATACTTGAGTTAATTTTGAAAACTCTCAAGTTTATAGGTTGACCAAAATGATATAGTAGTCCTTATTTATTTGTCAAAATTTGTTTTTAATACATATAGTTCTCAACTAGAGATTTTACTTGACATGTATATATATGTCTACCCATTGTCGTTAATCATTGTTATAGACATTATCAAGTGTGTCAAGTTTTTAAAACCTTTGTTGTCTCATATATATGTAGGAATATAGTTTTTGCACTTGTTTACTTGGCAACTCGCGTAAGTTTAAATATAACTTATGTAATATATTTCGTGTATGCGTATATAGACTCATTCGTCGTTGAACAACTGTCTTACGTTTAGATCTTTACCCCGCGAGTTAGCTTATTTTACTCAACCGGACACTCGAAGACTCGTGGGCTGTGGCCCGGTGTTGGTAGCAGTTGGGTACCCAGTTTGGGTTTGGGCCCAAACTAGCTAATAACTCTTTCAATGAGACCAAGTTTTATGACTTGGGCCGTGGCCCATTTTGTGACTTACACGAATGGAAGAAAAAAGAAAGAAAACAAGGCTTGACCAACATGTATTATTACAGTTTGTGTTAACCAATAGTTTGAAGTACTTCTCATTCCCAGGTTGTTGTCGTCAAAAGAATTCCCAATTTAGTTATAGGAGTTTAACATAAGCTACATGACTCGAGGTGTACTTAGTTTGTTCATGCTCTAACTTATGATGTCAAATCTCTCGACTAGTGAATACGATTCATCACCATGGTACTACCAAGATGTAGTTGTCGACTCGTTTACATAGTCTCAAGCATATCTATTTCGATGACTACTAAGTACTTATTAAAGATGAGCTAACAAGGGAAGATGACTAAGTATGAGACTTGACTCGAACGAGATTTGGTTAACATCGTTAACTAGGACATGAGAGCAAAAGGGGTGAAGGTACCTCTTGTTAGTAGAGTACTACTCGACTTGGTTCTAACCGTCAACCATTTTACTCTTACGGACTAGACAAGTATAGATTTCTCGAAATACATTTTAACACATGAGCACTCTTGACTTGGGTTTCTTCCTAGGCGTACATAGAGGCTTAGACACATGGTTCACCTCTAAGATTTGAGTCACAAGACAATGAAAGACTAGCAAGTTTCTCATATTCAAGCAAAGTTAAAAATCAAGGTTCGACATACTTTTAAATGACATGAATGTCGACGGGAAAATGTGAGTCTCGACATGGGTTACTAGTAGACTTGTAAAAGCTTGACTCATCTATCTTGTTCTTGTTCCTGACTCGACAGAAAACCAAACGGACCATTTTTCGCAAATGACCACTTAAGCCTAAGTTAACATAGTTTGTTTATCAACACACAAGTATTATCACATCGAGAGTACTTAGTTACATAGTCAAATTACCATGTTTCTATAAGACTTAACTCTCATTTTCTTGGCTCGTTTACCTCGACAGAAAACTATTTTCACAATAGAGTGACCAAATCAAATTTTCAAAGTGACAAGTTTATACTCATTTTGCAAAGTTGCACATCCATAACTTACAAACTCAAATAAAGCAAGACATCACCATTTACCACTTCATTAACAATGTTTATATTACAACAAAGCTATGAGAAAGAGAAAGACCATGAACCTTATCAAGAGTGAGATGTGAAAACGTTGATGAAAGCCAAGTCGAGGGACCCCACACAAATCAAACCCGTATACCGATTCCGAGCAAACCCAACAACTTCTTTATAACCTTGAGAATATTACTCTTGTGGTGTGTTTGAGTTTTGATTTGTGGGTGTCTTTGGTCTCTCGAGTTGCTTAAGAAGAGGTTAAGAGAGGAGCCTTTGACCACCTCTTTTCATCTTGAAACTTTGTTTGAAGCCAAAAATGGCTTACTTCCAAGACCCACGAATCTTTGGACATAAGAGATAGAGTGGTGAAAGGATTTTACTTCTCTCTTGTGATTTACTTTGATCCTCCTTGGATTCCTTCGAAGGTAGTGGCGCATCTATGGAGATTTGGGAAGCAAAGTTTTACATGGATTTGGGTATGAGAGAGATGGGTATGTTGGATGAAGGTGTTGATTTATCTCCATTTAGAAGATTCGGCCTAGGAGGATAGCAAGGCTAGAGGAGGAAGAAGAATATCTTGAAAATCTCTTCCCCTGGTTTTGTGTTTGGTTTTTGTCGTGAGTGAGAGGTGAGAGGACAAGAGTTATCTTCAAAAATTTTTATTAAGTGTTTTTCTTGTATAACTTTTGTATATGTATTTATGTATTATTGTACACATGGTGTTACTTGTGTAAATGTTTGTATATACATTATACTTTTGGCCTCAAATGCATTTGAGTTTCATACAAGTTATTGTTTAAGTGATAGTATGTTCATTATTTTTGTGTCCCGCGAAATTGTATTGTGACCAAAGTATCATTGTTTGTCAACTTTTTATCCGTGGTATTTTATTGTTACGTGTCTGAAATATTTTATTTTTGTAATATTCCAAGTCGCGGACATTGGTTAATTGTTTTAGCGAGTCCTTATCATAGTGTCGGTACGCGTGCAGTGTCGGTCACTGGTGAGGACGAGATACCCTCTCGTCTTATAATTTAAATCATAAGACAAAATGAAAATATTCATAAAATGATATGAATGAAAAAGTGATGCAGTTACCTACTGTATGCGAGTTAACTACTCAAATGATCAGGCAAAGCTTGTGTATGCTTAATGACTTAGGCTTAGTAATAATAAATTACTAATTATCAGTTAAATTTTGGTGAAAATTTACCGTGTGTCACACTGGCCAAAGTTGAACGACTAAAATACCATTTACTCCTTTTTTTATAATAAAAAGTTGTCGTTCAAAAAAAATACCATTTACTCCATAAAGAAGAATACAATGGTAATTTGGTTATTTCACATCAGTCAGTAACTTTTTTACAATCTAAATTTTAAAATAAGGACTATCGTTGTACTTTTAAAGGATTGGGACCAAACCTGCAATTTGACCAAATCGCAAAGACCAAAAATGCAATTTACTCTTAATACAATATTTTTATCGCAAACAAAATTTCACATATTTATAATCCAGTTGGTAAATAAAAAAGATATATTTATAGACCAATAACAAAGCACATATTATCTCGAAAACGATTAGCGCTAAGAGGCTGTAACCAACATTTTAAAATCGCACATGTCTTAAAGCATATTGGAAGTCTCCTAAAATAAAAAATTGGCTAAATAGACAATTTTTTTAAAATATCTGAGCATATTTAGCCTCTTCTTTTTTTTAAATATGCATATATTGCCCATTTAGAAGTTAAATGGACATAATAAGCACATGTTTTTCTCGAACATTAAATTTGTTTTAATTAAAAACTTATATATATAGTATATTTAGTTACTCAAATATAAATGTTGTGTCGTTTTAGGTATTTTCTAAACCGATTCGTATAATATAAGTCCGTTTGACCCGTACCCATTTAAGCCCGTGCCCATTAAGTTAGTGCCCGTTTAACCCGTTGCCCGTCCGGCCCGCCCATTTTACCACCTCTACGGAAGCCCATTGTTTAACCCAAAGCCGAATCAAGTCCACATCAATTTGTGGCATATCTATATGCTTAATAATTCAATTAAATAACTTGTCTTATTGCTTAATGTCACATGTAATAATTTTGGGCAAAACGCATAAAAGTGTACTCAACTTATATCCGATTTCAATTTAATGTACTGTACTTTTTTTTCCTAATTTAATGTACCCAACTTTTTTTTGGTTGCAAATGTAGACAATCAATAGGTTAGAAGGTCACCTTATACTAGCTAGCAGGTCACCATCTTCTCCACCCCCGTTTTCCGGCGAACCATTTTTCGGCGACCCATTTTTTCGAAAACAAATCTTTCCGACGTTGATACTTCAAACAGGTCACCATCTTCTCCACCCCTTTTTCCGGTGACCCATTTTCAGTGTGAGAGTCACAGTATATAATATCTTACCTGTCGAGCTTTAAGGGGCTACACAAAATCGGTAAAAATCTCAGAAGGCACGCGCATGCTTTGCCAGTGCCATCTTTATCAACACGAAGAATATATAATACCAAAAAATAAAAAAAATAGTCAACTCAATTTACTAACTGATATATAAAGGAAGATGCCCCAACCATTTCTACCCATCCATTATACAGCATAAATCTTTCTTTCAAGAAAAAAATGGAGAGAAGTTTAAATTATTTTTGTTCTTCGCCATCTAGCAAAACCCCACCCGGGTTTTTCACGCTATACATAGGGGAGGAGAGATGTAGGTTTGTTCTCCCAATGGGCTACCTTTCCCATCCTGTGTTCAAAATGTTGCTAGAGAAGTCGTCAAATGAGTTCGGGTTCACCCAAGAGAATGGATTAGTGGTTCCATGTAGTGTTAATGCTTTCCAAGAGATGGTAAGGGTTGTGGAATCTCGTAGTGGAAGATGTGATTTAAGTAATTTGATAGGGGAGCTTGTTTAGATATTTTAAGCATGCACTTATAAGATTAAATAAATGGTAGAGAATTATGTATTGGTCGCTACAAAGTTTGCAAAGGTGTTGGTCTTGGTTTTGATACAAAATATACAAATTATGTAAATCCTTTTAGTTGTTTACAAGATTTAAAGGACAATATTATTTGGTTTAATGAATGGTATGTTATTTAACAGTGCATTTAAATCCCTTTACTCCGTAGTTGTTTACATGATTGTATTTGGTTTAATGAATGGTAATGTTATTTAACAGTGCAATATTATTTGGGTCACCGGAAAAAGGGGTGGAGAAGATGGTGACCTGTTTGAAGTATCAACGTCGGAAAGATTTGTTTTCGAAAAAATGGGTCGCCGGAAAAAGGGGTGGAGAAGATGGTGACCTGCTAGCTAGTATAAGGTGACCTTCTAACCTATTGATTGTCTACATTTGCAACCAAAAAAAAGTTGGGTACATTAAATTAGAAAAAAAAGAGTATAGTACATTAAATTGAAATCGGGTATAAGTTGAGTACACTTTTATGCGATTTGCCCAATAATTTTTAGTTCAATATACGCATATCTTATCTTATTCTCTTAGAACTTTATATTTTATAAATTATTTTGAATAGCATCCATTATCTAGTTAAAAAATTAACAAAAATCATTTACATTTTCACGACTTTACCCTCAAACTTATTATTGTAATAATTTTATTATTAAAATAAATTTCATAGTATTTTTCAACGTAATTCAAAATCACCAATCATATTACAAAGACATTCACATCATTAACAAGTTGCTTTGATTTTATATTAGTTATATACCTCCGTGCACTTATCTTGTTTGCGTAATTTCTACATAATATGTTTTAAATAAATCACAATATATTTAATTTTAATTATTTGTGCATAAAAATTGTCTATAATCTAATTTTAATAATACAATTTCTTATAATTGTTTTTTTTTTAACTTCTTAGAACTGTTTTTTACTATGTTGGCTTGCTAGAGCTTCTTTGGTGCATTACATAAGGTTGCTAAAATAATATTTATGTAAAATATCTATATAGTTTAAATTTCAGTGCATGCTCGGGTCTTTACATAAAATCTTTATTATATATTGATATCGATTAATATGTTGTATATAATTTTGTTGAACACATGATTTGATTTTGTTTGATTGGAAAAATGTTGAGATTGATATTGTTTAAATTTAATTATGACAAAAATACACTGTTGGTCCTTAAACTTGCCAAAAATCATCGTCTGGGCCCGAAACTTAAGAAAATCATCGCCGTGAGTCCAAACCTTGGGTTTTTTAGGCCAATTGTGTCCTTTAAGGGTAAGCGCGGTTCTGGAACCGCACGGAACCGAACCGGAACCGAAAGAACCAAGAACCGAAAATTGCATATATTAGGAACCGAAAACCGAACCGAAAAACATGTTTCGGTTCCGGTTCGGTTCTCGGGTTCGGTTCGGGTATTTCGGTTCTACCCGATTGGAACCGCGAATCTCTAAAAAACGCCCAAAAATTCAATATGCTTTATGCGTTTACACTCGTTTACGTCTAAACTCTAAAGAATATCGAATGATTAAAGTATATAGTATATTATCCGAGCTACGACATTGTTTGTTTATAAAGAATATGGTTATTTGTTTCTTCTCTATTTGATAATCGCCTAGTCTTCTTTTGATTTGTATGTACTTGGGGATTGCATGTGGCGATTTAAATGGTTTCCTAAATTACTCAACATCATGGAAATTGAGCCATGTTTAGTCTTAAAATCCTTACATTGACATTGTATTATACGAGTAGTTTTTTATGAAAAAGAAGTTGTATGTATTGGCTGCTCATGTTGCATTAGGAGGATTTGTAGGCTCAAATCATTTCCCTATATCTTATTCTTGATTTCAGGCATTCTTTTCTAAATAAAATATAGCATGGCATTATGCCAATAGAATCGACGAAATACACAAGATCTATTGACTAATAACATACCAAGGATATATAACCATGTCAGAAAGAAATGACATATATATTTCATCATTTATTTGAAACTACATTTATTAGTTCTTAACTAACAATTTTATTGATGAAAGTAACCTTTAGATATCAGTTGAATGCCAATTTTATATCTACCTCAAAAGAAATTTACTAATTTACTTTAACAGTGGCCATGTTAAAAAGAGTGTAATTGGTACTTTTCTTTTATATATAGACTAAAAAGCTACAAGCTATGGAATTCATCTTTATGTTGCAAATTACAATACGTATCATACCTATAAATGGGGCGGTTCTTCGGTTCCGGAACCGATACCCGCGGTTCCGGACCGAACCGAACCGAGAACCGAAAGTTTCAATATTAAAGAACTGAGAACCGGACCGCAGTTCTAAAATTCGGTTTGGGTTGGGTCGGTTCCGGTTCGGTTCTCGGTTCCAGTTGGGTTCTCTGTCCATTTGCTCACCCCTAGTGTCCTTTGACCCGTAATGCTCAAGTCAAAGTCTCGTTAGATGTCCAAAAATCTTGTTATCCATTTTGTTTTGAGGGTATACTCGTCTTTTAACCAAGAAGATTTTTTCTCTCTCTCGATGTACTATGTAGCAGACGTCTAATCCATTTTCTCGCCATTATGTCTAATATAACTAAGTTGTGTACTCACTAGTCATCCCCAAACTTGTTTTGAAAGCCTACCCAAAAAACCCTAATGCAATGTCACTCATGAAATCTAATAATCCAAGTAACAAATTAACAAGCATCAACCTTAGATATACTCTATGGCAAATTAGAGAACAACCTTTCTTTGATAACCATGAGATAGAGCAAAACTCTGCAATCAGGAGATATAGTAAGTGTTTTTTGGTGATAATCGTTTATTCTAATATATTTGTACGATTGTTTAAGGTATTTTCCTTTTAGGTAAGATAATCGTAACAGTGTTTTGTTATGTGTTTCAACAGTTGGTCGATCGGGTTCGTCTAGCATTAGGTTTCATCACAATGGTACATTCAAAAACTGGCCAAGGAGAATATACGAAGGAGGTAAGGAACGTCAAGTTGATTATGTTGAAATTAATGAGGTATTTGTTGATGAAATGGATGCTCTCGTGACCGAAATCGGTTATGCAGAAGGACAAACCAATTACTACTACTTTGTTAAGCCTGGTAGTAATTGGATGATGGCTTGTTTAGTTTTTGTGAAGCTGTGAATCTTAAGTTGTTGAAAGACATTGTAAAAGACCATAAGTTGATAGATGTTTATGTTGAAATAGGTAAGACAAGGTTAGAGTTGTCTAAAATGTCCCCACAGTCTATTAAGACTGTATTTTGAGAGAAGGATGAACAAGGTAGAAAAGTAGCTAGTGTTGTATCCAATCGTGTTGTAGAAGATTGGCTTTAGATGACTTTGATAATGAGCCTGTACTAGAGCCTTTTATGTGTCACACCCTCGCCGGAGGCGGAAACACGAGGTGTAACGGAAGGGAACATAAGCACAAATTAATAGAACATGCCAACATTAATAATTAAAAGAAGGAATACACCATTACAATACCAGTTTAGCCGTCATCGGCAAATATATTACAAAGTTTAGTTCCCAAAATATTGAGTTCTATTACATAATAATTTGTTGTGACAAGTGAAAACTTCATTATGCAAGACCTGGTAGAAAAAGCTTACTAACGATCACCTGAAATGCATGAGAGAAAAACGGGTCAACTATGAAAATAGTTGGTGAGTAAACACTCTTAGCAAAGTAAGAAAACTAGTAAGAAATATTCAAAGCTTTCGGTCGACGAAAAATGGTCCGCAAAGCAAAGGCATTGTAAATCCACTCAGTTCCAAGTTCCGCCCATACAAAACTTGCAACCTGTGTGTTCACAACCCACTGCCAAAAGTAGTGTGTCTAATAGTCAAGTATAAGCGGTCATAATAGTTCACAATATAGTACCACGAATATAATAATTCAGGGATGCTCCGAACATGGGAGACTTTGCACTGCTCCAACAAGGGAGACTCCTTTGTCACTCGACCACCTAGGCGAGAATTATTGAGAACGCTCCACCAATAAGGCGAGACTTTGCACACTCCACCGATAAGGCGAGATTTATTGAGAACGCTCCACCAATAAGGCGAGACTTTATAGAGATGCTCCGAACATGGGAGACTTTGGGACAAGGTCATAACATGTACGGTTCAATAAATTCCAACAAGTCATAAATTCGTAATTAAGTTCAAGGATTTTATTCGAGTTCACAAAAGTAAGATTCAATTTAATTCAAGTATAGTTCATGCATTCAGCCCCAAAATGTAGTAAAACGGTAAAAGAAAAGGGATGTGATTACTCACGTGGTAAACTGGAATGATGACAAGAGTGAGTACACCGAGGTATAATGTGATGTGTTAACCGGGACCTATTACGAATGATATGATATGCAATGAGTTGCAATGTAATGTTATGCATGCATTTCGTATGTTATTTATACCATTAGCGAGTTTTGAAAATATTACTAATCGTCGAAAAATACTCTCTTGACGTCTAGACCCTTCAAAAATGACTTTACAAGTATTTACGTCAAAATGTCATCCTACAATGGTTTTATAATGATTTATAGTGAAATTATCACTTTTCGTCGCAAAACAATGTCGTCGGAAATTTCTTGAAAGTGACAAAAATGACTCCGAAAAACTAGTCGTAAAATGGTGTACGTCGATCGTTAGAAAACGAACTCGACTGTTTTGGAAAGTTTGTATCGAAATCTAGAAGTTTCAGTTCAGGAGTTTTCGTCCAAAAGGTCTCGAACATAAAGATAATAAGGGTTAAAGATGGTGATTTTGTCTAATTGTAGTTCAAAAAGTGAGTTTCGGCCAAGTTTAGACAACCATAAATAATTTACTACAACTCCGCTATACAAACAGCTAATTGTATTGAAAAATATGCTCGGTGAACTTGATTTTATTAGAAGACAATTCGTTCCAAAAAGTTTTGCATCATGGTTAAAAACAGCCCTCAACATGGACGTTACAGCTACCGTAACACTTGTATCGTAGAAATAATATAGTTTTTCAGAAAATAATAGTTACGGCAAGTTTATGAAAACGTGTATATCTTTGTCGTTTCAAATCCGTTTTCTACGTATAATACGTCCTTAGCTTCGTATCAAAGTATACTAATATATTTTTGATAAGTCGAAATAATTTGTGAAGCTTAAGGCTCGTTTTTGACCCGGACAAAGTAAAAACAACAAGCTGAAATTTCTGAAAAGTATATTTTTCGTCGTCAAACTTGTAAAATCCATAACTTCTTCGTTATAACTCCGTTTTAATCCGTTCAAGCGGCCACGGATTCGTTTTAAAGTATATTTTCTAAATATCAAGGCCAAAAAGTCGTGCCTACTGTCGGTTTTTCCAGAAAATTAAAACAAGGACAGAACCTATTTTATAGTTATCGAAAATAGTTTTTCTCGGACAAAACCTATTCTAATCCCTTCAAATCAACTCCAAAACTAATCTAATCCTACCATACACCTTCTTAGGGTGTCATAGGTTCCTAATCACCATCAAGACCAATGAATACCAAGGGGATAATTATAGGATGACCATAATATATATATAACTCTAAAATCAAGTAAAAATGGTATAAATCACATATGTCTTGCATGTTGCTCCAAAAATGAAAAGATACACATGAAATGAAGAGGAAACATGAAAAATGATAGAAACATGCTTACAAGTGAATATGATGAGGTGCAAGTAACAAGGTTAAACCTAAACACTCTTGGTTTTTATTTCAAAACCTAATAAAGAGAGTTATCTAGATTGTAATGCTTGTGCTTGCAAAATTTTTGTGATGATCCCTTGAAGAACCCTATGATGGCCGGTTTGAGGATGAAAGAAACAAGAGAGAAAAGTGATTTTTATCTAACTTGAATGATTGTGAAGTATAAAAGTGAAGTATATAATTTGAGGTGAAGTGTAGAACTAGGTTTGTAGAAAAATTTTACCATCAATAAATGCAATCACTCCACTTGACTCACCCCCCCCCCCCTCAAAACCGGTTTTGGGGGGGATGTATATCAATAATACATTTTTTTTTCTTCTTGTATATATTGTGTAATTTTGTTAAAAGAAAAGTAAGTGAATTGTTTATGTATTTATAACTTGTATATAAAATGTTAGTGTATTTAAGGAAATTTTTGGTGAAAGTAATTTTTTTTAATTGATCAAAATAGAGTATGATGATATCATAAAAATTGTAAAAATACATTCCTTGTAAAATTTGAGTGATAAAATAATTATCGTACAGTTTTTTAAGAAAAACGTCGTAATAATATAAATTCAACGATTTATATACGAAATAAATTCAAAACACTAGGTAAACTCAAAATATAGTTTATATAACTAAATGTAAGTATAAAATATGTCAGGATCATTTTTGAAAGTAACGGATTAAATATTCAAAATAATAACTCACGCGATAACGTTTATTTAATATAAAATTTACGCGTTTAAATGTGAAATGCAATGCCATGAATGAACTAATATGATACATATATAATTTAAGAAATGACCGGATTTTGAGAATTGTGACATTATGCAACTAACACAACTGCCTATAGACGTTGATAGTATTGGGGAATCTAGCTAGTTGCCAAACATTGAGCCTGTTTTTATACCCTTGACATATTCTTTGCCAGCCAACCTGTTGATAACAGCGATCGTGCATTAGTACTTACTGATGAGGACAATACTATTCAGGAGCCTGATAATTTTAAGGTTAATCTGTTTCGAGTGACTCAGGACAAACACTTAGAGAAAGTAGGAAGAGTAATTGTTGATGGCAATAACAGGTTTGAGGATCCTGATGTTGATGTGACTCTGTTCCAAGTGACTCAGGATAAGCAGTTAGACAAAGTATGAAGAGCACCTGTTGATGGCAATAAAATGGAAGAGGAGCCTGATGCTGATGTCACTATGTTCCAAGTGACTCAGAATAGTGACTTAGGCAATGTAGGTGATGACTCAATTCTGGCAAATGAAGAGATTATTTATCAGGAGAATGATGTACAACTTGCTTTGGTCCAAGGGAGTCAGAGTACTGAGTTAGGCAATGCACGAACATCTACTAATATAAGTGATGACATGAATTTGTAAAATGAGTTACATGTGCTGGATGATGATGCCTTTTACACTGCTTATGCTTCTGACTCAGACATAGGTAACTCTAGGGTGCCAAGGGTTATGACAGAGTATGATTTTGGTGTTTAAACCACATTCTTCTACCGTGGTCAAGACTTTCCTAGTGCAAAACATGTCAAAGAGAGGGTAAGAGATCATTCAATAGAAACTAGAAGGGAGTTGCTTTTTCTAAAGAATGACAAAGAAAGAATAAGGGTCAGATGTGTGGGTTGTGTTCCACTTTCAGGCCCAAGTGAAAGTGTTGGACTAGGTATCGGCCCAACTAGAGTGCCATTAACTAGAAGGGGTTTAAATGCATTAATTGCAGGAAAAATGACCTTTCCCAAATACTTTGCCCATGGTTGTTGTTTGTCGGCAGGGATGGTGAAAAGGTCATTGGACAGTCAAAAAATATAATGATCAACACACATGTTTGCAATCAAGGGCGGTCAGAGCTTTTGACCTTAACTTTATCTCAAAGAAAATAACAGAACAAATTCAAACCAATCCATGGATTCCAGTCAAGTTTGTTCATAATCAACTTAGCAACCAATTTGAGCTTCAAGTGTCGATGCAGACGATTTTAAGGACCAAAATAATAGCAGTAAGAGGCAGTAGAGGTGAATTCAAGCTACAATTTACCATGTTGAGAGATTATCTTCAAGAGTTGCAAAGGAGAAACCCTAATACAACAGTTTTGATGAATGTGGAACGGCCTGCATATGAATACTCTTCCAACAAGAGAACTCAAGAGAATGTATGTTTATTTAGATGCATTGAAGGAAGGATTTAAAGCTTGTCAGAGACAGTTGTTGGGGTAGATGTTTTTCCTATTGATGGTCCTTTGAAGGGTAAACTTCTAATAGCTGTGGGAATTGATAGCAGTCATGGTTTACACATTATTCATGTTTCATATTAGCATATAATGACCTTTGAAATTTGCTTTTTCAAATATCCTTATTTAAACTTTAAGAAAGAATTCCATGAGTTATTGTTATATGTACAATTTGGTGTATTTATTTTCATCTCACGGTAATCCGTAAAGTCGTGTCTTCATTTTGATATTTGTAATCATGTTAATAATAATTTTAGCCGCATTTAATTTTCAAACTCGTGTATGCATGTGTTAAACTTATAAAGAGAAATAACATGAATTGTTATTGAATGTGAATAGTAAAAAAAATACTTATTCGAACATCCTTAATTAATCTCATAAAAAGGAATAACATGAGTCATTCGTATATGCACAATTTAGTGTATTCATTTATATATCACAGCTACTCATGTTTTCATTTATGTAATTTTTAAATAATATCTATAGATAAAAACATATATGTAGTTAAAAATAACAATAAAAAAAAAGTCAATGGGTTATATATTAGATTTATAAAGTTATTAAAAAACATGAATACCGATAAATTTATGCAAATTCATATAGTTTATTTAAGTCTTAACAACTAAAGTTTATTAATTATCCCCTCTTATTTTATTTTTTACAAACCGACACATGTGTTTTTCTACATTTTTTTTATGTTGGATAAAATTTAAATGTGTTTGACCAAATTGTTTCAATTTTGAGTTTCTATTGTCTAATGAAATAACTTTATTTTGGCCTACAAGACAAAAATGAGATTTTCTTTTAGTCTAACCGGAACCGTTTGAAGAATTTGATTTCATTGTTAACATGTTCTCTTATTATATAAGAGATTTTGTACATAATATTATTAGTTATTGTACTAGTTTTAATCACCCCTTGCAAGGCCGGAGGTCTTTTTCTACCTTTGGTAGAACCTGAAGCAGCATCTCTACCTTAGGTAGGGGTAAGGCTGTCTACGTCTCAACCTCCCCCATACACCGTGAAAGACGGTATTGTGACCCATAACCCGTGGAAGACGGTATTGGTAGTTACTTTTTTTTGTGCTAGTTTTAATCACTCGCGCGCGGCTTCGGTACATTTAAGTCACTTGACCTCCTCAAGAGAGGTCAAAGATTCAAACAACACATACTACACATCTGAGGTGCTTAGGAAATGGTCGGAAACAGTCACAGAGATATCCTAATTATGCTGCGTACACCTGAGTCAAGGACTCGCACTTCTATGATATTGAGACATGCTTTGGTTGATTGTATATTAGTAACAACCACCCCGATGACCACACCACCCCTTAAATGTATCATTATTTATGCACAAACTTTTTTCTTACACATGTCACCGAAAACCGCATCCGACCGGATCGAAAGTATAATAAACGAACCGAAAACCGCATCCGACCGGACCGAAAGTATTTCGGTCCTGTCCTCGATTCACCCTTTTCAATAAATTCGGTATTCAGTCCGGTTCACTCTTATGCATAAATGGCCATTATGCTTTGTTGGACCGGACCAGACCACCGAACCAGACCAGACCAACCCGGACAACCGGATATTTCAATCCAGTCTTTGGTCCAATGTTTTAAACCAAATGAGTTTTCAGCCCGGTATCCAGACCATGTGCAAAATCCTTGAATTACAATGTATTATGTGACAATATTACTTATAAGTACATTTACGAATGTTGCTAGAGGCAGGTTGTTTTGTGCTAGTGCCACACCCAATAGGAGTTCAATGAACAATGAAATGTACCGTAACTAACGGTCGTTAGTTAACGACCGTTATCTACCAACGGTCGTTACTTTTTTTAATTACTTTTAAAAAACCGAAAATGCGACAAGAGTCCTTGAGGTTTAATTTGCGTTGCAAAATAGGTCCTCTAGGGACTAATGATGTAAAAGTAACTAGCGGTCGTTAGTTAACAACCGTTATCTACTAACGATCGTTACTTTTTTTTAAAATTCTTTCAAAAAACCGAAAATGCGACAAGAGTCCCTGAGGTTTAACTTGCGTTGCAAAATAGGTCCTCTAGGG
>BPTQ01000006.1:82848018-82998872 GCA_019973895.1 Chrysanthemum seticuspe | reverse complement strand
ACGAGTGGTCAACTCAAATTTTGCACGTTGTTCATAAATAGCAACACGTTCTTTATAGGCATTTAGTTCAGAAACAACAGAATCATCAGAGGCACATGCAGTGAATTCATCAAAAACATAATCATTATTGACTGCAGAAGATGCATCACTTGGTACAACTTCACTTTCACTTTGTTTCACATATTGATCATATGGGACAACATTAAAACTATCCATATTTTCAATATTTGATTCAAAAGTTTCAGTTGATTGTACTTTGTCATGCATCTTTTGCACATCAGCATCATCGTATAATTTTAATACCTCTGAGATGAGTTTGTCTTTGGATGGGCCAGCTTGTGGTGAAGAAGAGACCTTGGGAGAAACCATTGGAGAAATGCTAGCCATAAAAATTGTGTGTGCAGTAGGTCCATCATCCATATCAAAGTCGTATGCATCACAATCAGCGACTTGAAAGGCATTCTGATGATTGTGACCTATCTCCTGAATAGGCTGCTCATCCACATCTGCATCATAGGTCTTGGCATTGCCCTCAGCTAGAAACAACAATTCCTCTTCATCCAAAGCAGCACCATTATCTTGAGCTTGTACAAGCAGCATCTTATCTCTGAAGTAATCAGCATTCTGTGGACGCTTTGGAGATGTGCAGTTCCCTGCAATGTGTCCCTCACCACCACAGTTATAACATTTGATCGGCTTAGCTTGACCTTGATTACCATTCCTTCCTCGATTCTGATTGCCAACATAACCTCTACCAACTCCACCTCTTCCTTGACCAAACTGCCTTTCTTGAACTGACTGCCCCATAATTTTCCCATCTCTGATCAAAGCATGGTTGTGAAGATTGGAGGCGGTTCGGATCTCATTGCAGGTGTGAAGTTTGTTGGTGTGAGGTGAAAGTGTCCTGTTCTCTTTAACCATGAGTGTCAGTTGAGTGATGAAATGTTCCATGACAGCATTTGCATCAGGTTGCTTGAACCTTGGATCAGAAATGGGTTTGTGATTATCATCTTCCGTAGGTACAACTTGAGGAGCATTGGTGGTAATCCCATCATTTGTGAAAAAGGCAGTTGACTCATTTGTAGAGCTTGTTTCTCCCTGACCTTTGAACTGATCAAGAATCCTCTTTTCAAACATGGCATGTCTCTCATTCTGAAGGAGGAAGGCATAGAGTTGCTCATAGTTTGTATTCTTCAATCCTTTAGTGAGCTTCACAGAGGTGACAAACTTGTGCCATTCGGGATTCATGTTGTTCACAAATTTAGAGTTCAGCTGAATGTTAGGCATAGTCATTCTGATGTTCCTCATATCATTCACCAACTTATGAAATCTCACATAGTACTCATAGACACTCTCATCTGGTTTCATCTTGAAGTGTTCAAATTCGTCATAGAGTTGTGATACTCTGTCTTCCATAGTTAATTCAGAACCTGAGAGAAGCATCTTGACATTATCCCATACTGCCTTTGCTTCGGTGTTGTGATTGATCGGCTTGTAGATGTCTTTAGGAAGACCTTGAAGAACAATGTTAGAAGCCCTGATATCAGCATCGAATCTCTTTTTCTCCTTATCATCAAGCTCATCATACATCTTTGGTCTGTCCATTCCGTAAATCAAAGTTCCATCTTCAGCAGTATCAAGTACATCTCTAGTCGTCTCAACTCGATACGGTCCTTCATCAATGGATTTGAGAATGTTGACACCATTTTCCTTTCCAAGACAGTACAATCTGATTCGTTGAGCCCAAGAATCGTAGTCAGTTCTGTCAAGCATGGTTGGACGAGTATCTGAACCAGCTGTTTGAACATCCTCGGCAATAGTGGAGATGATAGTAGGAACATTGGTAGACATGTTAACAGATTATACGGGATTTTATAACTCTATGATTAAACCGGGAAATAGATTCTTTCACGGGATTTTACTAAATCAAGAGAAAACCGTAAAAAAATCACCCAAGTCGCTAGAAGATAATGCACCAAGTCGCTAACACCTAATTCGCTATACCACCAAGTCGCTAAAGTCCCAAGTCGCTAAACAAAGGCAAGTCGCTAAATAGTAACTCGCTAAGCCTCAAGTCGCTAGCAAAATTTTGGCAGCAATTCGCTAAGATTCAAGTCGCTAAAGAATCAAGTCGCTAAATAGCAACTCGCTACTCACCAAGTCGCTAACACCAAGTCGCTACCCGTAGTGGAGAGTCCACTACTTGTACTGTACTCACCAAGTCGCTAACACCAAGTCGCTACCCGTAGTGGAGAGTCCACTACTTGTACTGTAAGTCGCTAAGCCTAAGTCGCTAGCTCCAAAAACTTCAACTCGCTACAAAAATGTAAAGCAAGTCGCAAATGAAAACCTAAACACTTGTGATGATTCTAAACGTAAAAGTACTAACAAAATCCAAGCTTTAACACAAGAAATCAACCAAATGATGCACAAACCACTAAACTTTTTCAAACTCAAAAACCACCTAAAAACCACTAGAAATCCAAAGATGTGCAAGATATGATCTAACCATGGCTCTTGATACCAATTGTAGGATATTAGTTTTCACTTACACATCAAACCAAAACACCAAGTTGGCGTATAAATGGAATTCTAGAGAGAGAAAGTTAGAGGTTTAGGGAACTTAGTGAGAGAAAGTGAAAGATATTATTATGAGCTCCAACTCTCTACCTTGCAAGGTAGAGAGTATTTATAGTCTTACATAAAACGCCACACAACGGGCTGTGGATCAGGCATACAGTGGGTAAAGACCCGTCCGTCCTCCACGGTGTTACATAACTAAATACTACTTAGCTTGAAATAACTACGACTACGAGCTTTCTAACGATTACATATACTTGAGGTGACCGACTCTTTAATACCTGGAATTTCTAATTCCTAACATCCTTGTTGCTGAATTCAGGGTACTCAGCAGAAATGGCGTAAAACCTATAGTCTTCACTGGTCTGGATACCTATTAACACAAAGAAGAAACAAGCAGTTAATATTAGCTGCTGATAAATTCATAAAGCATTTACAATTTACCATGAATGTAAAACCAAATAACTAATAATGGGAATACCTTTATCATTGGCATCTCCATTCCATTGACCGGAAGTATAATTCCATTCCCCAGTCATGTTCTCATCTTTCTTCCAGTCAGATTTAACCCACCGACTTTCCCATCCCTCTGAAACAAACATGTAACATCAATGTAAGTGAAACTCATGTAACGATATCAATACTCTACATATAAGCATAGCTTATAATTATAAACAAACTAAATCTTGCTTAAACGGACAATACTACAGCTACATCAGTTTATAAACCGCGAAAACTGTCGGAAAAAAATTCTGCACAAGCCAACATATGCCGTATACTGATTAACCCTATATGTGTTTGTCATTTCCTAAATCTACACTCATTACAAGAATGAGCAACTAAAGTCATAACATGATACACTAACAACATCACATTACACATAACATTGATTATATCACAACTACATACAACCACTAAGAAACTGAATCAAATCAACAGATTATCACAACAAAAGTACAACCAACTTAAAAAAAAAAAAAAAAAAAAAAAAAAAAAAAAAAAAAAAAAAAAAAAACCTACTAGTGTAAAACTCGTTATAAATACAGCTAAACTTTGAAAAAGCCACATGCTGAATGCTGATAAATTATGAATCCTAAAACTGTCTAAAGTCATACTAGATAGATATGCTAATCTATCATTATAATTCTAAACGGCAACCGCAATCTTAATAACACTCTTCCCCTTCAGCTCTGATTCCTTTAAGCTACCCACACTCTTCTTTTCCGCCATCTTAATAACACTCTTCTTTTCCATACATTTCTAAAATGAAATCCAACCACAATTTCTTTGATTATGGATAGTTGAATACAATAGCAGACGAATTATAGCCAAGTAATTGATCAAACTGATTTTCCCCAAATTAGTTTTTAGGGTTTTCATTAAAAAGAAATTATTTGAACATAATCAATGGAAATATATCATATATTTTAAGCAAAGCAAAACAATTACTTTAAATAATAATTCAAAACCCTAAATATTTGAATTAAATCTACTTACCAGCTAAAGATGTTGATTGATGACAAAGCACAAATGATTGGCAGAGTGATGTAACATAAATATTTTCTTTATTTTGTTAGTGATTTTGAATGGGTGAAAATCGAATTGTAGATTCAAACTGAAACTTGAATTTGTGTAGAGGAGGCTTTAATGGCAGTTGTGTGTGTTTGAATGAAGAAGCAGTATTATGAGAGTGGTTTGAAAAATATGTATTAGGAAAGCAGTGGTATGCAAAAATATGTATTAGGAACACAGTTTTAACCAATCTTTAGTATATAGAATATTTTATTTATGTTACGTAAAATGACCAAAAAATCCTTTTTAAAAAATACGGTTGCCCAGCGCTTTTTGGTTGCCCAAAAACAATACCTTACACATACGGGATACTTGTCACAATTTCGATGAGTTGCCCAATGACAGCGGTTGCCCTTGGTCCATTTTCAAGTTAAAAATAAAAGTGGTCCGGAAAGTGATAAGCCTCAGGGCGCGCGGTCTATTTGCATCATTTTCCCTATAGTAATTTATAAGTTTATTTAATGTGTGTTTAATGCATTTTTTGGTTAATTAAAAACAATTATGTTCATTAAATACATATTAACCTCTGCCCAATGGGCACTTCAAAATCCATTTTCAAATTGAGTGGTTTTGTGCGGGTGTTGCTATATGCACTCCAATACTACATCACATCATAAGTCATCTCACCCATTCACTTGTATTATTTTACGAGTATTTGTTTAATGACTTTAATATACTTCGTATTTTTCTATTTTTTCCTCTTTAATTACTTACTTTATTATATTTTATAACTTCTAAAAAAGGTTTTCCTCTTTCATTTCTCAACATAAATTTTTGATGGCATTTTTTTATTTATATAAACATATTGAAAGTATATATATTTATATAAATTCAGTTTTTGGTTTACATTTTGTCAATCCCAATATTCAAACAAAAAACCGAATATCTAATTCTGTTCGGTTCGTTTTTGATAAATTTGTTTCAGTTACAAATTCAGGTCAGTTTTTTTTATTCGGTTCGGTTTTGTTTTATAGTTCCTGTGGGTACTACCCGAAACATGAACACCCCTCGCCCTCGCTATAATGTAACCTTTGATTCAAATATCGAGATAGGAGTATTACATTAATAATCCAAAAGGGACAAGATATACAGACCCTCCCGAAAATACAAACGGTACCCCTTACTTTTTTGTTTTTGTTTTTTATTTTTTTTATTTTCATAATTTTGTTTATATTATTAAACTATAAACGTGAAAGTACGGAATAAAAAATATTAAGTTTAACTAGTCAAAAATATTAAACTGGCAAAAAGTACGGAACATAAACTGATAAAAGACTGTGTTGTACTGTAAACTGGGGAGACAAAATAAATCTTTGGACTTTTACCCTCTTTTCAAATGAGCTAGGGGTACGTGTAACATAACCCAACCCAAAATTACGGAGTAAATAAATAAATATGAATGTCAAAAATTAAATGGGACTGATTGATGGACCGTGGGTCATTTGTCTTTGTTTAAATAGAAGATTTGGAGTGTAAATAGACTTTCCTGTTTTATGCGTGCATAGGGCTGGGCATCGGTTTAAAGACGACCCGAACTGAACCGACAAATCCGAAAACCATAAATCTTAAAAAATCTGAACCGAAACCGAACAGACGTATTCGGTTCGGTTTTGTGTCACGTCCGTCTGTTCGGTCCGGTTTAGGGGTCTTTATGTGTGCTTTTTGTTGGTTTTCGGTCAAACAGAACCGACCCAAAATCGAAAATCGTGAAAAACCTAAACCAAACCGAAAGGCTGTCGAGTCCGGTCGATTTTTGTCGGTTTGATCGGTTTTGTCGGTTCGGTTCAATTTTGAACCTTCCATGCTTAGCCCTGTGCGTGCATATAGACTCAATCTAACTGAAAGATTTGTTCGAAAAAAATCTAACTGAAAAATAGTAATGAGTGGTTGTATGCCCTACCTATCAAAGACACCCTATCCTAGTTCTATGTGAGATGTCAGGGTTCAAAATGACATAATTATCCTTTACAATCTAAAAAATAATTAGGGGGTGTTTCTTTTTCTTTTTAGACTAAGAGGCTTATAAATATAAGTGGGTCGTACGTCTATATGAGCCACTTATTGGGGATGAGTTGATATTTCATGTCTTGTGGATATAGAGGAAGTAAGAGAAAATAAGTGGATCGTACTTAAGAAAAATACTATTAAATTGTTTGTGGACCTAATCCCTTAGCTAAGGGTAAAAAGAAACACCCCCTTACTCCGTCAGTCCTAAAATAAGTGTCTAATTTGATTTTTTGGAGATTTTTTTGTTCAACTTACCTTAAATATTTTTATTTGTGTTATATAATACTTTGAAATTTATGTCAATGAAATTACATTTAAAAGCCTATACATTCATATATTTGCATAAAGTATTATATAACACAAATAACATTATTTAAGGTCAAAGCTGAAAAAAAAACTAAAAAAAGTCAAACCAGACACTTATTTTGAAATGGAGGTAGTATCATTTCATATTGATCTAAAAAATAATTAATATTTCAGTATTAGCTAGAAATTACACCAGTTATATCAATATATACAAAGCATATGTTCTAAAACCATCGGGTGTCCATATAATGAAGGATCTTGTTGTCTGTCACATAATTGTATTTTAAATATGAAAAATGAAATATATTTCAACATTTTTTTTGGCAAACTATAGCAACATCAATACCCTTTGTTTTCAATATGCCATTGTGCCACCTAAAAAAGGTAATACGAGTAATAATTTTACCAGTGTACCTTCTCACAAAAACCTTCACACAAAAGACAGGGTGTGCAGAATTCGGGTTTCACCCACGGAAAGCGAAAATTAAAATCAAATCGAATCGAATTTGTCAAAACCGAACCAAACTGAAATAGTTATTTGGTTTTCGATTCGAATACGGTTATGTCACAATGAATCGAAAACCAAACCGAAAACCGAATTCATATAAATATATATAACTTTTATATATTTATATAAAAAATGACATTAAAACTTTTTCCCAGTATAATTCTAACATCTTTTCAGCTTGATATTTTTTAGAAAGAATATATATAGTTGCATAAATAAATAATTAAAAATATGTTATTCAAGTTATTCGGTTTGATTTTCAGTTATTCAGTTTGGTTTTTGGTTTGGTTCGGTTCTCGGTTTTACTCAGAATTTTTTTTAACCAAACTAACCGAACTGCCCAATAACCGAACCAATAACACCTAAAAGACATCAACCAAGTTCATTGGAGATATCATATTAGCAAATCTTAACTACAGGAATGATAACCGTGAAACCCGACCATTTATAGTTTACTGGGGCCGAGGTTGGGATGGAAGTCATTTTGCAAAGCCGCTTTAGAACCAACTTGAACCAAAACCAACACGGAAACATGCATACTGGTTTGCAAATCCGCAATACAACAACAACAACAACAAGATACCCAATCCCACCGGAGCGAGGTATGGGGGAGGTAAAATGTAGACAGATCCTACCCCTGCCCCAGGGTAAACCCTGAAGTAGGGAGACTGCTTCCAACGAGACATCCGGTAAGTGCAGGTGTGCGGATGAGAAAGAGAAGATAAGATAGCACAGTAAACAACAAGCACAAGCAGCAAAGCAAGCAGGCAAAAACAAGGCAAGGCAACAAAGATAGGCGCAAAGAAAAGCAGTCAGACCTACGGGAGTCACTGAGAGCCAAAAAAAAAAAAAAAAAAAAAAACGATGCACTGGCCCAAAGCAAAAGTAGAGCAAACAAGGCACCATAAGCCAAAGCAGGTCAAGAACAGCAGGCAAGCCCAAAACAACACAAGCAAAGCAAAGCAACGCACGGGGCCTAAAACTACGGAAAAGCAAGGCAAAAACAACAAAACGCCTAAAAGCCTAACCCACCAAAACTACCTAAACCCAGCAAGCCCCAAGTCAAAAAACTAGCTGCAGATCCTAATCCTATCTCTCCACCCTTTCCTATCTGAGGTCATGTCCTCCGACATGTCATGCTTAAGTCTCTCCTCCCACCTGAGTTTGGGTCTGCCCCTTCTTCTCACTCCATCTACTACTAGCGCCTCTACCCTTCTAACCGGCGCTGATTGTGGCCTCCTCTTGATATGGCCGAACAACCTCAACCTACCTTCTCTCATCTTCGAAATAATATTTCCGACTTCAAGTTTAGATCTGAAAACTCCGTTCGGGATCATGTCAAGCAAAGATTTTCCACAAGTCCACCTTAGCATTCTCAGTTCTGCCACTTCTACCCTGTTAGCATGGGCCTTGGAGATGGGCCAACACTCGGACCCGTACAAGATAGCCGGTCTAATCGCCATCCTATTAATTTTCCCCTTTAACTTTAAGGGGACGTTCCTGTCACAGAGGACTCCCGATGCCGCCCTCCATTTCGCCCAACCAGTTCTGACCCGGTGGGTAACGTCCTCATCTATCCTCCCTGAATTGTGAATCATCGATCCCAGATATCTAAAAGACTCTTTGGGAGGCAGGATCTGGTCGCCGATACGAATATCCTCATGGTGACCAACTTTGTTCCTACTAAATTCACATCTCAGGTATTCAGTCTTCTCTCTGCTCACCCGTAGTCCGTTGTCATCAAGAGCCTCCCTCCAGACCTCCAGCCTGGAGTTTAACCCTTCCGCCGATTCTGCCACCAACACAATGTCGTCAGCAAATATCATGCTCCAAGGGATGTCCTCTTGTATCCCACGAGAAAGGTAATCTAGAATCAAGGCGAAAAGGTATGGGCTTAAAGCAGATCCCTGGTGTAGCCCAACTCTCACAGGGAAAAACTCAGAGATCCCCACTGTAGACCGTACACGCGTCATAGCCCTCTCGTACATATCCTTAATGACTCTTACGTATCTCCTTGGTGAACCTTTACGAATAAGGGTACTCCATATCAGCTCTCGGGGGACACTATCATAGGCCTTTTCAAGGTCTAGGAACGCCATATGCAGATCCTTTTGTCTCTCTCTATACTTCTCCATGAGGATTCTGAGAAGGTGTATAGCCTCAATCGAAGACCTTCCCGGCATAAAGCCAAATTGGTTCTCAGACACCCTCGTCTCCCTTCTCAGCCTCCTCTCAATAACTCTCTCCCACAGCTTCATGGTGTGGCTAAGGAGCTTGATGCCCCTATAATTGCTGCACACTTGCACATCCCCCTTGTTCTTGTAGATGGGGATGACTTCACTGAGTCTCCAATCTTCCGGCATCTTAGACCCGGAAAAGATCTTGTTGAAGAGGCAAGTCAACCAATCTACCGCTTCCTTCCCAAGGCACCTCCAAGCTTCTATAGGGATTTGATCCGGCCCTGCCGCTTTGTTTTCACCCATCTTCTGTAGTGCAACATTCACTTCTTGTTGACTAATCCTCGAATAGTAGCATTCAGGACGTTGGGTAAAGATCTCTTCTTCCCCGCTTCCTTCGATGCTTCCTCCGTTGAAAAGGGAGGAGAAATACTTTCCCCATCTTTTCCTAATATCTTCTTCGTGCACAATTGTCCGCCCGCCTACATCTTTGATATATTTGATGTTACCTAAATCCCTCCTCCTTCTCTCTCGGGCTTTAGCAATCCTGAATATATCGTTTGCTCCCTCTTTGGAGTCCAATTTCTTGTACAAATCTTCGTACGCCTTATCCTTCGCCTGAGCTACTGCCTTCTTCGCCTCTCTTTTAGCTACTTTATACCTCTCCTCCGCGTCAGTAATGTCAGCTTGGTGACCTTCTCTACACCGAAGAAGCTCTATGAACCTTGATTGTTTCTCGGTAACTGTGGATTGCACTTCCTCACTAAACCACCAAGATTCCCTGTTGGGTGGCTGGGTCTTAGTTGTCCCGCTAGCCACGTCGAGGCACTCTTTTGCCGCGTCTTTAATGATGTCGGCGAGAAATGTCCACAACTGGTCCGCATCTCTAGCAGTCAAGTCCTCCGACCGTGAAAAGAGTCCCTCGAATACTTTCATTCTAAAAGCCTCTGCCGTCCCCCCGTTCAAATTCTTCCAAAGGATCCTCGCCAACCTGGAAGCCGCTCTCCTAGGTTGTTGCCTCACGAAAAGAGAATCCAAAGCTAACAATCTGTGTTGGGATGAGCATGCCTCGCCTGGGAAAACCCTGCAGTCCCTGCACGCTCTAAGGTCACCTCTTCGCACCATCGGATAGTCAATCTGGGTGTTTTGACCCCCACTCTGAAAGGTGATCAAGTGAACATCTCTCTTCTTGAAGAAAGAATTTACAACTACCAAGTCGTGAGCCAAAGCAAACTCTAAGATCGACCGACCTTCCTCATTCCTAACTCCAAAGCCAAAACCACCATGAACCCCCGCATAGCCATCCGAAGCCGCTCCTACGTGGCCATTCAAGTCACCACCTATAAACAAACGTTGGTCCGAGGGGCACTCCCTAAGAAGCTCGTCAAGGGAGTCCCAGAAGTTCTTTTTCTCTACTTCACTCTGACCCACCTGTGGTGCATATGCACTAATTACGTTAACGGTCTCTCCATCAATGACCAACGTAATCGCCATGATCCTATCGCTCCTCCGGATCGCTTGCACAACATTATCCTTGAGGGCCGCTGCCAAAATAACTCCAACTCCGTTCTTCACTGTCTTAGAGCCCGAGTACCAAAGCTTGAAACCGTTAACCTCCCTCGAGCTGGAGCCCTTCCATTTAGTCTCCTGAAAGCACGCAATGTCAACCTTATGACTCCTCAACACATCCGCCAGCTCAAAGAGCTTTCCTGTCAAGGACCCAACATTCCAACTACCCACCCTAATCCTACGAGAGGACTCCGCCCTAGCAAAACTCCTACCCCCCCCCATGCCCTCCTGACCCTCCTATACCGCCAAGCCCGATCCCCCCACCTACTCCCCTAACCCCGCCTACCCCATCTACCCCACCCACCCCGCCTAACCCCTCTACACCGACTACCCCACCTACCCCATCTACCCCGCCTACCCCGACTACCCCGCCTACACCACCCAACTCGGCAAGACATGACCTCAGGTAACCATCGCAAACCAAATCGTCTATCCTACCCCAACAAGCAACACCAAGGCCAAAGAAAACAAACCTACACTAAAGCAAAGAAATACCACAAACGAAGGAAAAGAGGGCACGCCCAAGAAACGTTAACACAACCACCAAAAGAAACAACAATCAGCCAGGTACACGATCAGGAAACAATCAAAAGAAGCGCAAAAATATGTGAGAGTAAAAGGATAAAGAAAATCAAACGCTGCTGCTGCCGGAAAAATTCGGACAGCAGTTGTGGCGGCAGGAAGCGGCCGACGGCTTTTCCGGCGAGAAACTGTCGTGGTCCAAGAGTCTCCAGATGAAACAGTCCACAGGTCTCCAAAAACAACCTGAAAAAAAGGAAACAGTAGCAAAAAATGGAATTCCGGCCAATATCGACGCTGGCGCGTGGCGGCGCGTCGGCGGTCCGGCAGCAAATCGATTTATACCGTATAGCTCGCTTTGATATGAGGAAGATGTTAATGGTGTTTAATTGTAACCAAGCTTGATGGTTAAAGCTATGAGATGGGAGAAATCGTTTGGGAGGGGAAGAATAAAAGGAGGAGAGAGAAAAAAGAGAGAGTTGCAAATCCGCAATATTATCACATAATATTAATGCAAGACAACATGCCTATGAGTACAAGTAGTGAATAGTGATTAACAGCAAGGCCCAAGGGTACATATATACTAATATGCACTCAATAACCAACACATCATCAAAGACCATAAATTCATCCAACCAAACCACAAGTCAAATAGAGTATCAATTCATCCAACCAAAACATGGACATCCATTATAGTTCAACAGTAATAGCTTAAAGCAAGGTTCACAAATATCATAGAAACACAAAAGTTTTGTAGCCGGTTATGATTGATTCAATGGTTGGGGAAGTCCTGACTAAGCCCATTTGACAATGAAAACCTCATTGGCCATAGTATCCTTTGAGCCCTTTTGGAAAGTCGTCATCCATCAACCAATTCTCGACTACCCTTTTCTACATCATAAAGATGCCTAGGATTAACTTTGACCACTTCATCTATCTCTTTTAAATCGCCATCAAGCATGCATTTGCCCATTACAAATAGCAACTCCTCCTCTACTCGCAAGCTCAAGTGATTTTTTTGAACCCACAAGCCACCATCTTTATGACCAAATCACCTTCCTTGGTGAACTTCTTTGTCACCTCAGTCTTCTTTTGATCTTGATTTTTTACATCAATATCAAATTTACCATTCAAATCAAAGCTGCCTGTCCAACTATCTCGTGGGAAAAGTCCTCCAAAGGTCATCGCTTGGTTCAAAACCTTCACTAATCCAGAAACTTTCTTTAGTCTTTCCTTGATATGCTTTGGTAAGGAGGGCACTAAGACATACACAGATTATATTACCATAAGATATTTACTTTAAAGGATGTTTTTTCATTTTTAAGATTTGTTTTAACTCATAGATCCAACACCAAAAATGAAGAGTTTTTTAGTAGCCCATGCAACTAAAGACTTGCTTCACGACTCCTACTCACCATGGTCAGATTTGTTTTTTCATCATTATTATAAAACTTGCTAAAATTTTCATTACCATACCATACCAGATCTATTTTTCATTTTTGTTTATTTTCATAAATGTATGTGAAGGGTACGTTTTTTTAACTGGGAGTTAAAAGAAGCGAATATAGCAGAATACAGTGTACTATTTGCCTTTATTTTTACCAACTTTTTTTTCTTCTTCTCATGAAATAGATAAACAGACTATACTATAGACCAAGGTCAGATCTATTGTTTATATTGTGCATCATAACAAATTGCTACTTTCGTAAATAAAAGATATATTATCATTAAATGTAGAAACATATACTATAGATTTCATAAATAAATGATTAGTTTTGTCTCATTTGTTTTCTTATTTAATGTTTTATATCATGTCTAATCATCTTTAAAACCTGATGCACAAGATGATACAATGGATGCTGCTGAAGAAATGATATTTCAGAAAGTGATGAGACGTCCGATTTTGTTTGTTTATTAAATTAACTGATTTTTGTATTATTTTCGTGTTTCATTAGCTTACGTTTTTTTTTTTTTTTTTTTTTTTTTTTTTTTTTTTTACAGATATTGTTCTTTCTATCTTACTGACGGGCTGAACAAAAGAGCCACATGAATACGAAGCTGAAATAATTGAACATTTTCTGAGGGGGCAAAAAATGTTAGATGATATCACAGGTCAAAAGGTGGAAGAGGAGGGGGAGAATAAAACCACTAAAAGACCAAGGTTTATTTTTAAATTTTTCTTAAGGTTTTTTTTTTTTTTTTTTTTTTTTTTTTTTTTTTTTTTTTGGTTGTTCAATTTACTCTTTCACTCACTCTACGCCTAACCCTTCTTCATTTATACGTGTGTGTGTGTGTGTAGATTGTTCATCCGCCTCTCTTCTCCTCTCTATCTCTTTCTATATTACTTGTGTTTGTAAACCTAGTGACCTAACAGTGGTATCAATCGCCTACTAGTTGGGTGAATCGTGTTTGTTTTTTAAGTGGGTTTCGGTCCTACGCCTAAAACGCACCTTGATACTTTGGTTCGCTTAAAAACGTGTTTTTTACACTTTTTAATCCAAGATTCTTGTACTTTCAATGTTTTAAGGTGTTAAAATACTTGTTTTTGGCAAAAAGTTTCAACCTTTACGCGTGGATATACGTTTTTAAGCTTGTTTTTGTTCTTGGGTGTCGTTCTACGCGTAACCCGTTTAGCAGTTTTGGTACATCAAGTTTCACACTTTTGTGTTCTTTTGGTACTATTGAAGTTATTCCATAACAAAAATCTGGTTTAGAAACACATTTGGGCAAAATCAACATTACGAGTAATCCTACGCGTATTGAAACCCTAAAATTACGCGTAAGATTATCCTTGGTTTGATCTTCATTTTCGTGGTTTATTCCGTGTTTTCTTACTTAGATAAGTCTGAAAATACGTCGACTTTGGATATCTTTTGCACTGTGATAGTGTAAAAGATCATTTGGGCAAAAACCCTAAACTTACGCATAAGCATAAGCTTACGCGTAGAAATCCTACGCATAAGATTCACTTTACACGTAAACTTAGTTCTACGCATAAGGTAATCCTACGCCTAACTTTCTACGCCTAACTTTTGTCTACGCATAACTTTAGTGTTTTCCCTACTTACGCGTAAGCTAAAACCTACGCGTAACTCCTTATTGTTACGCGTAACTTTTGGTGTTTTTACGCATAAGTGCTACTTGGTTCTTGCCTTTTCTACGCCTAAGGTCACTTCATCAACAAAGGTTCATTCGACTACAAAGATCCATTTTTACTACACAAGTTTATCAACATGTCTCAACCACCATACTCTAACTATTTCCCTCACACTTATAATCATCAACAACAACAACAATTAACTCCACAACATCAACAATGGAATCAACAACAAGCTATTTATCACCAACAATTTAATCAACAACATAATCCACAAATTGGTGCAATTCCACCACCACAAATGGTTCAAACACCACCAAGCCTTCAAGTTCAACCCTACACAAATGATTTCAATCAACATCCATCAAGGAACACTATGAAGGAACCCACTTGGTTTGCAAAGATGTGTGAAGCTTTAAGCAGCCAACAATCAATTCATGAAGCTGGATCACTTGATAGACCTCCAATGCTCACTCCAGGTACGATCAATGGGTGATACGGTTCTTTAGGTTTTGTGATCTGAAGAAGCCACATGGAAAGTTCTTAAAGAAGGTTATCTTGGAAGGTCCATTTGAGATGCCTAATGTCATTGTACCCGGAGATCCAACTGCTGTTCCACCAAGAGATGAACAAACCAACATTGCTACTGTTGCAGATCTAAATGCTACAGAACTTCTACACTATGAAGCTGATGAACTTGCAATGGAATACATCCTCTTAGGATTACCAAACCCAATTCTTCGTAGTGTTGATCCTCAAAAGACTGCACAAAAAATGTGGGATCATATTCGTCTTCTTATGGAAGGATCTGTACTCAATCAGGAGGATTTGGAATCCAAAATTTACTTGGCTTATGAACACTTCATGATTGAACCTGGAGAGACACTAGAGTCCTATCATCATCGATTTTCAGACATCATCAATGATTTGGATAAACACAACATCATCATGCCAAGAGTTAGTACTTCACAAGTATTCGGTTCATTTAAAACCTAAGGTTTAGGAGGACTAACTCATGTCTAGGAAGGTATTCTTCTGCTTATACTAGGGTGTAAAAAACACGTCAGAAAACTCCTAGTTGTGATGCTTCTTAACCCAAACCATTAGGATTCTCCTACATAAGGTAATTTATAATATGGATTTTTTGTTAGAATCCATGGTATGAAACTACTAAAGTAAAACCTTTTTGTTTTGTTAAAAAGTTTTTCTTACAACAAGCTGGTTATTAAGGAATAAAGTGTTGTTTACCTTGGGCTTATTATCACTGGAAACTTTTTCATGGTGGGTTTCTAGCTCAGTAGTTTAAGTTATAGTCTGGTTTGCAATCTTCGATGGTGGACAACATATCTCCAAAAGTATTTCTGCCTTTCGTTTTGTGTTTTGTATATGTTTATGTTTACAAACAAGTTTTGTATCTCCATGTGTGTTTTGTGGATTTCAAATCTTTTTAGTAGTCTTTAATAGTAAGAAGTTGTATTGGGTAGATATGAAATTCTTCCTTTAAAGTAATATCTTATAGTAATATAATCTGTTTATGTCTCAGTGCCCTTCTTACCGAAGCATATCAAGGCGAGACTAAACAAAGTTTCTGGATTAGTGAAGGTTTTGAACCAAGCGATGACCTTTGTAGGACTTTTTTCCCATGAGATAGTTGATCAGGCAGCTTTGATTTGGAAAGTAAATTTGATATTGACGTAAAAAATCAAGATCAAAAGAAGACTGAGGTGACAAAGAAGTTCACCAAGGAAGGTGATTTGGTCATAAAGATGGTGGCTTGTGGGTTCAAAAAAGATCACTTGAGCTTGCGAGCAGAGGAGGAGTTGCTATTTGTAATGGGCAAATGCATTCTTGATGGCGATTTAAAAGAGATAGATGAAGTGGTTCAAGTTAATCCCGAGCATCTTCATGATGCAGAAAAGCTAAGTGCAGATTTGGTTGATGGATACCTTAAGGTGACTTTCCCCAAGGGCTCAAAGGATACTATGACTACTGAGGTTTTCATTGTTAAATGAGCTTAGTAGGACTTTACCAATCATCATGAACTAGGTACTAAACTTTTGTGTTTCTATGGTATTTGTGAACCTTGCTTTAAGCTAGTACTGTTGAACAATAATGGATGTTCCATGTTTTGGTTGGATGAATTAACACTCTATTTGACTTGTGGTGTTACCGTATTTTTATTGTTTCTTATCATGCTCTTTGATGATGTGTTGGTTATTGTTGTTTTATTATTTTATGTACCCTTGTCTGTTAATTATGTGATAGTATGGATGTTGCAGACTTGCGGACCAGTATACCTGTTTCCGTGTTGGTTTTTGGTTCAAGTTGGTTCCAAAACGGCTTTGCAACATAACTTTCCATCTCAAACCTCGGCCCCAAAATAACTTCCGTGTTGGTTTTTGGTTTAAGTCGGTTCTAAAATGTCTTGTGTGTGAAGGCATTTGTGAGAGAGTACACTGGTAAAATTATTTGTAGTATTATTTTTCTTAGGTGGCATGTTGAAAACAAGTGGTAAAAAAGTTGAAATATATGTCATTTTCCATATTTAAAATAAGATCCTTACTCATATATGATTTTAGAACATATGGATTATGGTCTGTATATGTTGATATGATTGGTACAGTATAATTTCTGGAGAACAATAGTTTTGTAGCCGGTTATGATTGATTCAATGGTTGGGGAAGTCCTGACTAAGCCCATTTGACAATGAAAACCTCATTGGCCATAATATCCTTTGAGCCCTTTTGGAAATTCGTCATCCATCAACCAATTCTCGACTACCCTTTTCTACATCATAAAGATGCCCAGGATTAACTTTGACCACTTCATCTATCTCTTTTAAATCGCCATCAAGCATGCACTCACGGACTTGAGCTTGCTCGACTTCAAGAAGTGGTGATCTCGCCTTTAAGAGGAACCTAGAGAATCACACAAAAACAAAAGACAACATACATAAAAAGATCCCTTAGGATCAGTGGTTAGAGAGTTACAATACTTGGGGAAAGTATGTGTGAGAGTGGCAAACCAAAAGGAAGAAATGGCTCACTATTTATAGAGGAGAAACTACTATTGTTCCACGGATCCCACCCTCAAGGGATCCATCTAGTGTAATGCTAGGGATCCGTGGGATGCTCGTCTTTGCCCATGGGTATTTTGGTTGTGGGTCATGGGTCATGGGTTATGGATCAGTTGATCCATGGGTATTTCTTTAGATACAATGTACCTAATGGGTGCAATGCATCTAGTCAAATGGGTATGGGTCAATACCATGGGTTATGGATATGTTCCATGGGTTGTAGTTTTTACCCATTATAATACATACTAGTTATGTATATATTTGTCAAATATGTAAACACTAGTTGTTGTACATATGTATTACTAAATCATAAAATCACTTATACTTATTTTAGTGTTTTATGTGAAAACGTAAGTGTGTTAGAAAACTATTGGCTCAAACTATTTACGTAGTTTATTTGTTTCGTTAAAATGATTTTACGTTTGTAATCGACAAAACATTAGAAGATCGTAAAATATAAATAAACGTTTTTACGGCTTATTTGTATTAACAGCTCTGTTTTTAACTTCAAATAATCCACCAGCTTCTGTGAAACCAAATTCTCCATGCTACTGTTATCCACGATCAGGTTACAAACCTTGTTTTGAATGGAACAGTGAGTCTTGAACAAGTTTTTTCGCTGCCCTTCATCTTTTTACGTTAAAAGAACCCTCTGTAACATGAAATTAACTCTCTCATCATATTCCTCCTTTACGAACTCCACATATGCATACTCATCATTCTCTAACTCATGGTCCTTACCATCCTCATCCAAAACAGTTGTTACTCACTGAGATGGGCAAATATTGGACCTGCGACCCTTGTCGTTACAGCGATAGCATGTGTCTTCGATGGGTTTAGTATACGAGTTATCCTGCTTTGGAACATGTGTCTTACTCGGTTGCATGCTGCTAGACCTACCTACCCTTTTGTTTGCAGGGTTGTATTCTTTAGCAACCGTACCCTTCTCCTAATCTCCTACTGATTCAAAGTTATTCTGGGGCAAGTATCTTCTAAAGATGAGAAATTTCAAGGGGGTTTCTCTATTAGTTATGCTTTCAAGGCTAGACTTGATGCTTCAGCCACCATCCACACAGTTTGCAAGCCCATCTTCTCTTGCAGTGAACCCTTCAAGCCGCTAACATAACGAGCCACTTTCTGATTCTCCGATTCTCGCAACTCATTACGCTCTAAAAAACGCAAGAACTCCGTTGTGTATTCTGTCACAATCCTCTTTCCTTTAACACACTCGATATACATCTTGTATAAGATCTGTTCATAATCCTTCGGCAAAAACCGATCCAGCATTAACTGTTTCATCCTTCGCCAAGTCTTGACTGGCCCCTTCCATTGCCTTTGTCTCTGCGCAACCAACTTATCCCACCAAACAGCAGCAGTACTTTTTAACCTAATCGCCACCATCTTAACTTGCTTATTTTCAGGAACCTCCATAACTTCAAAAAACCTATCAACTTCAATCTGCCAGTCCAGAAAATCCTCCACTCCCATGGTCCCTTGAACAATGTTTATTACCATCTTCACCTCTTTCTTCCTCGAGGGGTTCTTCTTCTTCAGAACTCGAACTATCATCAGTAATCTTATGTCGGTTCCTCCCTTGTGGAACCCTATTCGGGCTCCGTCTTTCATTCCTCTAATGATTCACATTATTCTGTAAAACGTTCATCTGCGTTGTTAACGTTGTCACCTGATTAGTCAAAGCGGTTATGGTCGTGGTAAAAGCCGTGGTAACCTCCTCAAGATCTGCTTTGGTCACTGATTTGTCCATGGCCAATCAAGATAAGAAAAGAAACAGGAGAAAGCCTGCTCTGGTACCACTTGACGCAGTCGGACGATAACTCAAAAAGCAAGCGCTATTTGTTAGAGCGAACAAACAGATTTACAAGCGATAAATCTATAGAACTTCGGAATCCACCAGAAAATAGATAAACTCTCAAAATTTTAATAATAAAAGGATAGTTGATTTCTATTGATGAAAATAAAGTGTTTAAATAGTTAACATAAAACCCTAATACGAAAGAAATTAAAAACTCGAATGGCTTAAAAAACAAAGCCCATCAGGCCAGACTAGCCTCTTTGTCGAATCGTGCAGCCATCCTTCCTACGTCACAAACTTTTTTCCATGGAGTCTTGTAATGGTAGAAATCCGCAGTAAGAGCATAAGGTGTAATAACTTGAGTTACACTGCGCCACGTCAGCGTCACATCAGCTTTAACATTTCAACATTAACATTAAAAAACACCCCTTATCATAACACCATCTAAACACCACCTTTTGAGACCCACTTTTTTTCTTCTTTTCCATTTATAAAAAATACAAAATAAAATTTTCTTTAAAGTTACAAAATTAAAATTTACACTAATTATTTTTTTTACTTTTGAAAAAAAAAATAAAAAAATAAATAGAGACTACAAAAGTAAATGTTCAAAACTGCTCATCTGCTTCCCCTTGAAAAGCCGCAACACTCCACCACAAACCAAAACACACACTAACACACACGTTATACAAACACACACTGAAAGCACACACATGCTATCAAAACACTAGGGGTGAGCGAAAAAACCGAATAAACCGAAAACCGAACCGAACCGAATTTGCTAAAACCGAACCGAACTGAACTACTAATTCGGTTCTCGGGTTGGTTATGGGTTTGGCAGTTTGAACCGAAAACCGAATTCATATAAATATATATATATATTTTATATATTTATATTTTTTATGTATATTTATATATAAATAAATACTATTAAAAGGTTATCATAATATAATAAAACACTTTTTATGCTTAAAATATATTTTTTTGCTAAATATCTATGTAATTATTAATTTTTTTTTTTAAATAGTGAACTTCGGGTTATTCGGGTCAACCCAAAAAACCGAACCGAATTAGAATTCAACCGAACCGAAACCCGAATTTGAATTTGGTTCGGTTCGGTTCTCGGATTGACCTAAAAAGAATTTAACCGAACTAACAGAACAACCCGATAACCGAACCGATAAACACCCCTACAAAACACACACAAAACAACATTTAAATTGGTAAAAAAGAATAAAAAATAAATTAAAAAAAAATCAGTTTCAACATGCGTTGCCACACAAACGTGGAAGGAAATGGCGTTGCTTCTTTTGTGAACCCGATATGATAACGCCGACCAGGTCAGCATAACGCCACCTCCGGCGTTATTGCAGCGTATGCTCTAACTGTCTACACAGCTTTGTACGTTATTTGTTGATAGTCATATTGTGAAAGAGAAAATATTTTATAAAGGTATCATATTTGTCACCAATTCTTTTTTGGGTATCGAACAAATTTTTTTTCTTATACAGATACTAATCTTTCAAATTTGGTCTTTTTATGGTATTTTGTGACATTTTTGCCTCTCGCAACTAATAGAAGATTTCTTTTTTAAATTGGTCGTTCAATGAATTTAAAGAGAGTTGGGGTTATAGTTGAAGCCACCAAAACAGAAATAAATAGTTATATTCTAATAGGCATGAATGAGCCAAATGAGATACATTTTTATATAGTTATAATAACTAGAACTCTTTTAAAAAACTTACCTAAGTTTCCAGATACGAGGATAATAAAAAATAGTTTTAATAATATGAATAGTAAAAATGTCACAAAGTACAAAAAAAAAAAAAAAACGAATTTGAAAGATTAATACTCGTATAAGGAAAAAAAAATTGTTCGCTATCCAAAAATAAAATGACGTCAAATATGATACATTTATAAAACATTTGCCTGGAAATAAGTCTTAGTTGTTTTAGAATTGTTATACAAACTTTGGAATGATCGTTTCACGTTTGTTTGTGTATATACAAGTTTACTTTGGGAATAGGTTAACTTGGAGAGTTACTTGGTATTCTAATAATAAATTTGTGGAGAGGAAAACAAACAAAAATAGAGGACTCGTAAGAGGTCTGTGAGAGACTCCCTCCGTTCATGTATGTGTCTCTGGACATAGTAGCTTCTTTATTGTAACATACCCATCGGGGACAGTGGTAAGGGTAATCAAGAGTGTTGAGAAGAGTCGATATTTGTAATCCCGTTTATTATAGTGACACCGTCAGTAGAGTTGGCTAAAGGACTGTAAACCTTCTTTTTTCTTTTTCTTTTTTTAATTTTCTTTACAAACTCGAGAACACAACTTAAAGTATACCATGTTATATACAGGCTAATATTGAGTTTAAACGCCACCAAAACTGATCCTCACTAAGTCGCTGATTCAACCAAACCATATTAGTCTATTAGTTTAGCTTGTCTCGGGTGTTTTATTCCTTCACTACTTACGACCACTGGGAGCATAAACATAAAAAATGGCCAAACTTAGGCACCCTTAAAACCTGCCCAGATTCATATACCTATCAACCAAACACCTAAATAAAAAATCTTACTAATTCACCCATTCTCGCACCCTTCAACCCAACACCACCTAATTTTATCCAAACAAACCAATTAAACATGACCAAGAAAAAACAAAAAACCCACAGCGTTGAAGATGATATGTATAGATGCCCACAAGGGATAACATATATATATTATTACCTTTTTACGAAAAATGATGTATAGATCACTAAATTCCACTGAAGATGGATTTACCTATCGATGTTCATATGATCTACCTCTTGGTTTTGACTTTGACTTCGGTATTCTTCTAAGATCACATTACAGCTATTGAGCATTCGTGCGTCTAGGAGACCATGATTCCAAAGTTTAATCATGAACAATTTCCAGCACCTGCACCAAAAAATTTGGCAATATTAGAAAAGTACAAGAACATTGATTTTTTAGCTAATGGTCTAAATAGCTACTTGGCAACTTCAGCCCAGATGAGTCTAGTGGCGTAATGTATGTTTCTCAAACAGGTTTAGTCAATTTTTTTGAGCTAAACGTCAAACATGCTATATGAGTTGAACAGGCTGAAAGTTGCCTACGTGTAGCTATTAGCATACAACTCTTCCTCAATCTTTTTATTCAAAAACTAATACTGATAATGTGCTAATTATTTAACAACATTTAGAAACTGGGCCAGCCTCTCCAAAAAGATTACCCTTTTTTAAATATTTACCCCAACCACTCATTTTTTCACCTCTACTATGTGTGTAGAATGAATAACCAATAAATTGCAGCTTAAATATAAGCAATTGTAATCAACACCTGGGCTTATTCAAATTATTGGAACTTGCTTAGTATAACACAAACGTCTTTGAGTTTGACCTTTTAGTCTACATATACACAACCCTGTCCCTGAGGGGACTCGACCGGCCTCAAACTAATAGTTAAATCTAGGCAAGTATTATTCAAATAAGGATTAATATTAGTATTTTAATGATATAAGGATTTTGTATTACGATTAGTTAGTTTCTAAATTATTAAGATTCTTTGAATAGTGATTAGGATTGTTATATTTATGCTAAAGTTTGATAAAGAAAATACAGAAATCAATTACTACTAGAAAGTAAGCTTGCTATTTATTTCGTTATTATCATAATACCGGATCACCATGGAAGGTTTCTGTCATACTCACAACCTGAAAGTTGTGATACATCTCACAGTACCATAGGAACACTTGGCCTATTGATTCAAATTTCACTCATAAATGCATACTACATTGCTAAATGTGTATTGTGGATAGGTGAAAAAGCTCCCCTGACTGGTCTCTAAACTCTCAAATGCTGTGTTAGATAAGAATCTTAATATGCATTGGAATTTCATATCGTAGCGAAAATTTGGCTGTATACACTATTGGTTGCTTAACAGTAAATTCAATTGTTTTACGCCTTTTAACTTCAACAGAATAATACTATTATTTATATACCCTTAATGTTTATCTTCCCTGCGTATAGAACTTATTAGGTTGCTAACCACAGCCGTTAAGCTTGCAGTTAAACTCATCATATTAAAAACTTCTTCATCTACTGAATATCCACATTCCATGTTATAAGTGAATATTTAACATCCTGTTATTATGGGAAGTGAACCTAGCTTTCCTAAAATGATGCAAAATCTATAGTTTCCTTGGTTAACATTAGAAGTCAGATACCTAAAACTATATAGAGCTCTAAGATATGTTTATTCCAAACCACCATCTTGTAATTTGGGCTTGCTATAATTTGGTATGAAACATGATAGACGCTAATAAAAGTTTATAACTACTAACAAACAACTTATAAAGGGTAATTCCCAAAGCAGGCAGACTTATGTACAACCAATATAAGATATTGGAATCATACGGCCAGAGAGTATCAATGCAACAAAAGTGATGGGAAAAAGGGGGTACCAAAGCACTGATGGGGCCTGGACAAGGTCTGGTCCATGTAATCTTGAAAATGCTTCACATGCCCATGGAATATGGCCATCTGCCAGCACTCTGACACCATCATAAAAAGATAACTAATTTAGAAGGGGTGACATAAATCACAAAACTTAGTGTATAACTCAAGAAAAAATCATGTTGACTTGGCTTGCGGGTGGGGTTGACATAAATGAAGACTAAATTACCGTTGCTTTCGAACAAAAGAATTCCACAAATGCATCATCTGCTTTTCATCTTTGGAAACGTCCACAAAATCATCTAGCATCTGAAGAACAAGAAAAATGTAAGAAAGGAAGTTACATATAATATATACTCCGTGTCAGATTAGGACTGAACTTACTCTTCTATATTCTAAATCAGCAACGTCGTCGTCGACTTCGTCTTCACTGTCTCGCTCAGCAAGCACTTGTTCCATTGCCATTGGCTTTTAAACAAGAAATAAAAATAAAAATAGTAATAGTTAGTAACTACAATAGTTAATGGTGGGCGCAAAATAGAAGGAAAATATGCAGCAGCTATACATATGAAACAATACAACACACTCATGCGAGAAAACAAGACCATTTTTTAAAAAATGAAAAAAAAAAAAAAAAAAAAAAACAAACAAACAAACAAATGATTAGTTTGTATTATAGAAACTGGTTACCTGAGCTCTGTGCGAGTGAAAGAACTGCCGCTTCTGCAACAACATTCGGCTGGAATATAAATAATTAGAGAATGTTAAATATTTATTACAGTAATAATATATCTTTTTCTTACATGATTTAGTACATTGTTATGCATTAAAAGTAAACTTTGGGCGACCTTAACCCATTCGGCCCATTCCCCTTTTAGCTTAAGTTTAGAATTTGGCCTATGCCAGATAAAACACAACTCAAATCAACCCGTGCATAGGTAAATGGATCAACATATCCCGATTTAACATTCATGTATTAACTAATGCACTGTATAAAATCTAAGAATACATCTAAAAAGAAGAGAAGGCATATACTTTCTAGGGTCAGATCGTTCGGCAGATAACTTTCTTGTCTTTGCAAACTGTAGCATAGCCGGAGGTGCATGGTTCTCTTCTGGCACTAGTTGGACAGACTCTGGTTCAGCAATTGGGTGACCAGTGGCACTTGCATCAGGACTATCATGTTCCATGGACTCAGGTACACCTACAATTATTAATCAATGAACTCATAATGTATAGAGAAGAAACAATTCATGCCTTATATGATCAGTTATACATTAATCAGTGAACTCATAATGTGTAGAGAAGAAGACTATGAGATAACACAATATTAGTTAAAGTAAAGGTCACAAATGGTTCAGGTTTAGTACAGGTCAAAACTTGGGTTGACATATGCTAAGTGATTCTTTTGTATTGCTTACAAAAATAAAATCATCTGCCAATGATAATTTAAATCTTTGAACCTGTTGACCCGTTCCAATTCTAGCGAAAATGTTTTGATTTGACCCGTTTGAGATAATACACGATCCTAATCAATCAATCATTACTGAAATGGTCTATTGGCTGAGGCAGGAATACACATTGGTACTTGACAGTTGATGACATTATACATTAACTTAAATATATATATCTTTACTTCCACAACTACAGTAAATCATTAACCATAAGAATCTACAGCATTAATTGAGAAAACTAATTAAAAAAAAGGTCGCAACTAAAGATACAAAACAAACCCAGAGAAAAGAAGTCATACAATCTGTACTATCTATGAGGTCACGGAGAGATGCAGACGTAGCTGAATCCAGCACAAGTGGATGCACGTTATTTGCATTTTGTGTTAGGCTCTTTGGTTTCCTGCGTCTTGTGGGCTTATAGCTGTAAAAAGTGGTCTTCTAAGCCATCAAAGGGTGGAACTAATTATTTCAGAAGTAAAGAAGATTACAGCGGTTAAATATTACTTACCAAGAGAAAAACGTTTGTTGTTTAGGATCAACAGTTTCAGGAATCATCTGAAAAGTATGTAGTTATTATAAGAAACATGTCATACAAGAGAAATACAACATTCTAGTCAACTTTAGATATCAATTTCAAATTATAGGCTACCAACAAATAACATGATGTTAGAGAGTATTTCAGCTAGTATACAAACCTCAGAGCTGCTTATATCAGTCCTCATAGATACAATCACGACCTGATAATCCTCAGTAACCTACATAATAATACCAGTATTATGATGGTGATTTTTCTGGTCGAACATAGCCAACAAGAACTATATAAATTTATGAAATGTACAAACCCAGAACTCGTAATGGAAGAGATCATGTGACGCAGTCAAGTGAAATCTCAGACCCTAAAATACATCAGAGATATTTACGAAACAGTCATACCAATGCAAATAATATAGTTCATTTGAAATAAATGACCAACAATGAAGTCAGAGCCACACCAACCTTGTAACTGGCACATTTCACCAAACAGAATGGACATGAAAAATTCTCTGTAACTGCAGGTTTGAAACAAGCAAGGATCATTCATAAGATAACTTGGAGAATCCTATTACTAGTCATTTTTTCAGCAGTAGTTCTTACAAAGGAAAAGACACTGAAATAATATTCAAGTATATTTGCATTTATCATAATGGGGAAAAGTTTGGTCAAGAAATCCATATACCTTCAGTCCTCTGCAACATATTGTTGTAGTACTTGTAATTAAAAATGACATTTCCTGACCTTAACCTGAAATTTAATGCAGCCTGACATGTAATTTTTGCATTACTAATAAATATTAGATATGAAGTATATACCGTACAGTAGAGCTATTAATAAAAGAAACTAATTTCACAAGAAGTTTGAACAGGAAAAAAAAACGTTTGTGAGTTTAGACATTTCTAACTGTGAAACGAAACAACAATTTGGCAGTAAAAAGAAGATGATATGTCACATAACACATGAAAAAGTTAGCTACCTCAAAATACCAGTTTTAGGACTATCATTGGACGAATATGCATCATAAGGCAACATATTTTTGGCCCCGACCTCTTCTGCAGAAATGTTGACTGGTACTTGCTGTAATATGCTCTTTGGCAACCATAAAATAAAAATGAGTATAGGAACATAATCACTGAGTAAAGAATTTACGTCGAGAAGTAAAAAGTTTAAGGCAAACATACCACAGCTTCAGAATTATAAGGAAAGTGAAAAGATACACATTTCCCCCCATTCAGAAACCTCAACTGAAAAATCAACCATATATGATGAGGACAATAAATGGTAAAGTAGGAGATAGATAACAAAACATAAAAAGTAACATCATTTAGATACTGGTATAAGAAAAAACATTCTGGATACAAAATATTCTTAGTGACTTCAGTTTACGACATTTTCGCCTATAACAGCACTCCATAAGAAAACAACCTTCATATAGCAGGACTGCATGATAACAGGTGACGTCATCTCAGCTCTCCCACCTAGACTTAACGTAGGAAATTTTTCCCATGAAGAATGAAATATATCCATAGGAATCTTCCCAAACAAGCAGTAACCCACAGGATTCACTGTCAAGCACATACGAAATGTAGATAAGAATAGGCTAGAGAAATTACGAACACTTAACTACAACAAATCAGAATCAAACAAGATAAGTACATCTAAGTGGCTTTGAACAGTTTCAGGAAGAAAAAAAGAAGACCATAACAATGCCTCTGCCAGTTCTGGAGAACTTATAGGTCACTTAGTACTTATCATGAATGATGCCTGATAGATCAAGTAGTAAGAATATTTCTCTTCTACTAAAAGATATCTTACATGAGGCAGAAAACATATGGTCTTCACTTAAATCAAACCCTTGAGAATTTGTGGTATCAGCTGCAACAGTAGATTCAAATCAACAAACTTTGCAGAGCAACTCACCAAAAGTAACCAAAAGATACAAAAACTATCATACCACAGCTGACCAGCAACAGAGCAACTGAGCCAGATTGGACCTCTGTTGAAAGTTTTTTCATCTCAGGGAGAACAAACTGGGCTCGACCTGAACTGGATGTCTCGACCCCGCCAACGACCGTCAACTTACATGCCCGATTGAAGCGATAAACAGCTGAAGGCTGCGTCTAAAAATCAAAAACAAACAAATTTGTCAATTCAGCATCAGAGAAAGCAGGCAAAAGTAAAAATATAAGCATGAAAAGCAAAAATTATGAAGATTCACCCGGTAAAATTCATAGCAATACCTCCACTTTTGCAGTAGAGACTGGTCTTGCCACCAACACATACAGAGGAAAAAGGCTCTGTGTTTGATGTCCATCACCGGTAGCACCAGATATGGATACTGATATTTGTATCCTAAAAGATACAGAAGAAAGACAAATATCATTTAAAAAAACGGTATAGACCACAAAGAGTCCAACTGTATTTATGTGAGCCTCGGTAATTAAATAGTTATGAAAAAAGAAAGTACTTTAAAGTTTAAACCATAAGAGCACTACGAAAGAAAAAGAGATATATATATATATACATCTCTATCATGCAAGTATGTTGGGAGAAATAACAAGTTTCCCTTGTTGATATAAAATATTTACACAGTAAAAAATTTACAATCTTAAAGAAAAGACGTTTGTTGATACGATTAACAAGAAGAAAGAGTCAACTTTTGAATTTAGTAGAATAGAACAAGTATACAAGTTCCTTAAATTGAGCATATACATGGCTCTGACAACTATGTAGGGTTGCCTATTCTAATTCACCACAGTGCTTCGGGAATACCCCGACAATTAATGTAATAAAAGTGCTGGGACCGAAACAATGAGACAGAAATTAGAGGGTACAATCAATCAATAACGAAAGTAAAAATAAGTTATCTAGAGAGTTTAAGATGCAACCCTTGCCTTTTTTTTCTGCTTTGCTTGTAATATGTAATGCAAGTTCCTTCGAATAAATGATGGCTGCAAGAAACCATTCATCGGTTAGAAACACAAAAATAGAAGCATGATGTAAAAATATACCTATAAATGACCCTTTATAGACCTCCTTGTCATAGCATCTTAAAACTTGATAAGTTTAATATATAATGCATGTGGCCGAGAGTTCTATGACTTGTATAAAAGCTATTGATGTCATGTCAGTTAAATGCAAAAAACTACTAATGCAAGAAAAACAATTAGTAGTTGGTTTGATGCACATTAGTTGGTTTGATGTCAGTTAAATGCAAAAAACTACTCATTCATTGTACTTCAACGTTTTTTTGGTGTAATATATTTTACCGGGTGGAAGACCCTTTACCCAAAAAAAACTACTAATGCATGCAGATATATGCATATATCTTTATTCCAAAACTAACATACATGTGCCGTCAAGAATTATTTATTAATCAAATCCACCCTAAATGATAATTAAATACATAAACGGAACATGAAAACGGAAAGAGTAGAAGATAGGTAATTTTAGGAAGGTTACGTTTCTAACAGCACGTCGTTGAAGAATGTTGTATAGTTCTACAGGCTTGCAGTACACAGAAAGGCTTTCTTCAGCTGCAGCTTGCTCTTCCTGAGACATATGAGCACGAGCTTCATTGTGGCACATTTGATCCGAGCCTCTAGAGTAACTGCAATTGCAAACAAATTTCTTATTCCATAAATTTGTAATCGTTTATCACTCTATAGAAAGCAATGTTTTGGGTATTTCTGGAGACCAAACTAAAGATCTTAACTGATTCCAAGCCTACTATGTTTCCAAACCTCAACAAAAGGCTCCAATTCTGATTATGAGGCTCATTGTGCGTTATAAGTGAAATAAACGATCCCCATTGTGCGTCATAAGTAAAATTATTATTTTTTTAAAGCCGACCGATTTTTGACCGATTCGGCCGATTTTTAACCGATTCAGCCGATTTTTGACCGATTCGGCCAATTTTTGACCCATTTTTGGCCGATTTTTTTAACTAGCCGATTTTTTGACCGATTTTCAAAATTCTACAAGGTGTATGGCCGATTACCGATTAATCGGCCGATTTTTGCAACACTGATAGAAAGAACATCACATACAGAGTTTTTCGATTAACAACTAAGCTTATCATCTTCATGCACGAGGTCACAAAACACGAGATAACTCAAAAGGACAGACGCATCGATGTATACAATGTAAATGGTATGTCTACTTTTTATGATCACATATAAAGAGACAATAAACATGCTAATAGAAGCTCATATAAAATCTACAAAATTCCAAATTAACGAGATAAAGTACATGAAATAGCCTGAAATACAAGGAACAGTATGTGGTTTCACGAGCAATTAAGGAGATGCCGGGCATACTTGTTAGACAATGCTGAATTGCAACTTCATAGTTATCTGCACCTTCTTGGAAAAAGTAGTTTTAGGCCCCTGCAAACCTGGATTTAATAACCTGCTAAATTAGTCCTGGTTAACCGAATACTTTCCTTGAAAAGGAAATGATCATAACATAATAAAGACGTGTTGTAACATTGGTCTTAAATGCCTCCATTTTAATTATACTGGCGCACCTGAAGCGCTTCGCTCTAAATGCTTACTCTGACACGTAACCGACACAATCTAGTTTGATTAATAACGACGTGTTGTATGAAAAATTGTTTGATAATATAAAACCAACGTACACTTGCGCCTTAAATAACCTAAATTTTAAAAAAATACTAGAATTAACACTCTACACAATCTAATTTAATCAATAACGACGTTTCCTGCTACAAATTGTTCTGATAACGTAAAACAAACTACACGTGCGCCTTTAATAACATAAGTTTTAAGAAATTACTATAATTTTCTATCATCAAATATCAACACTTTATACAATCTAGTTAACTAAAAACGACGTTTCGCATTGCAAACCATTCTGAAAACATAAAAGCAAAGCAACCTTGCCCCTTAAATAACCTAAAATCCAAAAGACAATACCAAATTTATACACATCAAACATCAAAATTCTGTACAGCCAAATGCAACTATCTCAAATTTATCTACTCCTATTAATAACGACGTTTCGTATTACAAATTGCTCAGATAACATAAAAACAAAGTACATTCGCACCTGAATCAACCTTTTATACATCAAACATCAACACCTTATACAAAACACTGCTACTATCTCCAATTTCTCTACTTCTATTAATAGCGACGTTTCGCGTTACAAATTGCTCAGATGACATGAAAACAAACTACACTTTCGCCTTAAATAACCTAAGGGTATGTTTTGGGCAGAGCATTTAGCATTTTTGATAAAAAGCTTATTTGGCAACAAGCGGTTAAAACAAATATTAACATTCTAACGTTACTAAAACAAGCTTAAAAATTATCTCACTTCTATAAAACAAAACAGCTATTGGTTCAGCTACTCCTATTTTCGCCAAACATACCCTAAGCCTAACAAAAATACGAAATTTGTATACATTAAACATCAACGCTCTAAACAAACAAACGCAACTACCTCCAATTTCGCTACATACATTTATAAGGACGTTTTGTATTACAAATCGTGATTACTATTTTTTTTTACAAAAGTCTACAGACAACTGCAAGTATCTCCAAATTCCCTACATTTATTTATAAACTCCGTTTCGTTTTACAAATCATAACTCGCCAAAATTTTCATAAAAAATCAACACTTTATACATAACAGATACAAAAAATAAATAAATTCACATACACTTAGCACAAAGTTACCATTTTTAACCCCATACAGTCACAGAAACATTTATTTACCAAAGATATCAATCTATTAACTATTTAATAATCAATCACAAACTAAAAAATTCCATAATTAAATTACAAAACGTAGAAAAACAAAATTTATAAAATTGAGGACTGAAATTGGTGATCAATTACAATGAGATGGTATAAAATGACTAATAAAAACAATCGTGAGTGATTTAAATGGTTAATTTTAACAAATGTTGAGTAATTTAAAAAGGCCTAATTTTTTTACCTTTCTGTGTAAAAATTTTGAACCCTAATTTTGTATGGAGGAAGAGCAGAAAAGGTGAATTTGGGGAAGGGAAAGACTCTGAGTTTAAAAGGCAACGGTGTGTTTGACTTTTGACTTTTTTTTTACTGTGTGATGTGATTATGTCATGGGTTTTTTTTTTTCATAAAATTAATTTGAGATATTATGAAAGTTTGTTACTATGAGATATGTATTTATGACAAGTTGGATCGAGTTATTACCAATGTTTTGAAACACGGGTCGACCCGGCCGAGTTAACCGGTTGGATCGGTTCCGGACAAAAAAACAGGTAAAAATAACCCGGGTTTCTAAAACCGGGTTAACCGGTTTTGAGTGACCCGGGTCAACCCGGTTGTCGAAACTAATAGTTAAATCTAGGCAAGTATTATTCAAATAAGGATTAATGATAGTATTTTAATGATGTAAGGATTTTGTATTAAGATTAGTTAGTTTCCATAAACTATATTATTATGATTCTATAAATAGTGATTAGGATTGTTATATTCATGCTAAATTTTGATAAAGAAAATAGAGAAACCAATTACTACTAGAAAGTAAGTAAGCTTGCTATTTATTTCGTTATTATCATAATACCGGATCACCATGGAAGGTTTCTGTCATACTCACAACCTGAAAGTTGTGATACATCTCACAGTACCATAGGAACACTTGGCCTATTGATTCAAATTTCACTCATATAATGCATACTAAATTGCTAAATGTGTATTGTGGATAGGTGAAAAAGCTCCCCTGACTGGGCTCTAAACTCTCAAATGCTTGTTAGGTAAGAATCTTAATATGCATTGAAGTTTCATTAAATGATGTGTTAGATAAGAATCTTAATATGCATTTAAGTTTCATATCGTAAAAGTAAAGGCGAAAAGTTGGTTGTATACACTATTGGTTGCTTAACAGCAAATTCAATTGTTTCATACCTTTTAACTTCTACAAAATGAAAACCTCAGTAGCCATAGTATCCTTTGAGCCCTTGGGGAAAGTCACCTTATGGTATCCATCAACAAATTATGCACTTCCCTCTTCATCATAAAGATGCTTAGGATTAACTTTGACCACTTCATCTATCTTTTTTAAATAGCCATCAAGCAAGCATTTGCCCATTACAAATAGCAACTCCTCTACTCGCAAGCTCGAGTGATCTTTTTTGAACCCACAAGCCACCATCTTTATGACCAAATCACCTTCCTTGGTGAACTTCTTTGTCACCTCAGTCTTCTTTTGATCTTGATTTTTTACGTCAATATCAAAGTTACCCTTCAAATCAAAGCTGCCTGACCAACTATCTCGTGGGGCAAGTCCTCCAAAGGTCATCGCTTGTATCAAAGCCTTCACTAATCCAGAAACTTTGTTTAGTCTTTCCTTGGTATGCTTCGGTAAGGAAGGCACTGAGACATAAACAGATTATATTACTATATGTAAAAGAGGAGTTGGTTAAAAGTTGAAGGACTCAGATGAAACATTGAGATAGTGTAGGGTCTATTTTGTATCTTTTCTGTTATTTCTTTTACTCTGTTTTTCCTCTGTATAAAATCTCTTGTATCTTTCATTTTGGAGTAATAAAGAGAATCATTTTCACTGTGTGAAATGTGTGTTTCTCTCTACTCATTACTGTCAACATGGTATCAGAGCTCAGTAATGAGTTCTTGATGAGTTACAACCGTCAAAACCGTAACAACCATAACTAACTTTTCCGATCACCATAAACCACCGTAACTAACTTTTTCCGATCATTATCAAACCATCATTTCTATCATTCTCGTCACAATTCTTTCATCAATTACTATCAAATTTTCATCTACATTCTGGTAAAGTGATTCAGTTCAGGTGTCTTATTCAAGGCTGAATTTGTTGAGTCATTTGGTTGTTATAACGGTTCTTTCAAGATTGTTGAAGCTTCCGCAACGTGTTAACAATGGCAGCATCATCTTCTTCAACTGATGCTACTAGCCAAAACAGTCAATCTCTTTTGTTCCAAAATCCACTGTATCTGCATCCTTCTGATGGCCCTGGTACTCTTGTGGTGAATGAAAAATTGTTAGGAGCACAAAACTATCGTTCTTGGAGAAGATCAGTTGAAATTGCTCTTTCTACCAAAAGAAAGTTAGGTTTCATCAGAGGAACAGTTCCAAGATCACAAGATGATGTGAATTTGCAAGAACAATTGGATACATGTAATAATCTGGTGATAAGTTGGTTAATGAACTTAGTGTCTGAATCAATTGCAAAATCCATTATGTTCATTGGAACTGCTTATGCAATTTGGATTCAACTTGAGAAAAGATTTGCTCTCAGCAATGGGTCACATAAGTACAAGTTGAACAGAGAAACTTATGAGACTATGCAATCAGGAAGATCTGTGAGTGAGTACTATACAAGTATGAAGTGTGTTTGGGAAGAATTGGATTCAATGAATGAATTGCCAAGAATCGTCAATATTACCCCAGAAATTGCTGTTTTTCTAACTGCTTTGAGTACTCAGAAAGAAGAGCAAAGATTGTTTCAGTTCTTGAATGGTTTGGATGACAAATTTTCTCATCAAAGGAGTCAGTTATTGTTAAACTCTCCTTTGCCAAGTGTTGAGACTGCTTGTGCTTTGCTTCAACAAGAAGAGTCTCAAAGAGGGGTATTTGGATCAGGACAGTCAATTGTTGAATCTACAGCTCTCTATAGCAAAGGTGAGGTCAAAGAGAAGTGTAACATATGTGGCTACAAGTGGCATCCACCAGACAAATGTTGGGAGAAAGTTGGTTACCCCACATGGCATTACAAGTATAAGCAGTCACAGAAAGGTAAAGCTCCCCTGACTGGGCTCTAAACTCTCAAATGCTGTGTTAGGTAAGAATCTTAATATGCATTGAAGTTTCATTAAATGATGTGTTAGATAAGAATCTTAATATGCATTTAACCGGTTTTGAGTGACCCGGGTCAACCCGGTTCTCGAAACCCGGCCGGGTTTGGTTTTTTTCAAATTTTTTTTTTATAAAAAACGGGTTGACCCGGATTGACCCGGCGGTTGAACCGGTTGACCCGGCGGTCGAACCGATTGACCCGGTAATTTATTTTTTTATATTTTTTAATAGAAAACCGGGTTGACCCGGTGGTCGAACCGGTTGACCCGGTGACCGGTGACTTGACCGGGTCGATTATAAACCCGGTTTTCAAAACATTGGTTATTACACGTTTTGGTGGTAATTGTGTGAATTTTTTGGTCAAAGCTATTTATGAAATGTATATCTATATATTGTCACATAATACAATTTAATTCAAGGTTTTTGCACAAAACTCATTTGATATAAAATATCGGACTAAAGACTCGACTCAAATATTCAGTCGTCTAGATTGGTCCGGTCCGATTCTTTGGTTTAATCCGGTCTAACAAAGCATAATGGCCATTTTTGCATAAGACCGAACCGGACTGAGTACTAAATTTAATGAAAAGGGTGAATCGAGGACCGGACCCAAATACTTTCGATCCGGTCGGATGCAATTTTCGGTTCGTTTATTATGCCCAGCCCTACACATGTGTAAGAAAAAAGTTTGTGCATAAATAATGATACATTTAAGGGGTGGCGTGGTTATCGGGGTGGTTGCTACTAATATACAATCAACCAAAGCATGTCTCAATATCATAGAAGTGCGAGTCTTTGACTCAGGTGTACGTGGCATAATTGGGATATCTGTGTGACCGTTTCCGACCATTTCCTGAGCACCTTAAATGTGTAGTATGTGTTGTTTGAATCTTTGACCTCTCTTGAGGAGGTTAAGTGACTTAAATGTAACGAAGCCGCGCGCGATTGGACACTATTACAATAACTAATAATATTATGTACGAAATATCTTATAATAAGAGAACATGTAAAAAGTGAAATCAAATTCTTCAAACGGTTCCGGTTAGACTAAAAGAAAAGCTCAAATTTGTCATGTAGGCAAAATAAAGTTATTTCATTAGACAATAGAAATTCAAAATTGAAACAATTTGGTCAAACACATCTAAATTTTATCCAACATCAAAAAATGTAAAAAAAACACTTGTGTCGTTTTGTAAAAAATAAAATAACATGAGATAATTAATAAAATTTAGTTGTTAAGACTTAAATAAACTATATGAATTTGCGTAAATTTATTACTATTTATTTTTTTAGTAACTTTATAAATCTAATGTATAACCCATTGACTTTTTTATTTTTATTGTTATTTTTAACTACATATATGTTGTTATCTATAAATATTATTTAAAAATTACAAAAATGAAAACATGTGTAATTGTCATATATAAATGAATAAACGAAATTGTGCATATACAAACGACTCATGTTATTCCTCTTTATGAGATTAATTAAGGATGTTCGAATAAGTTTTTTTTTTCACTATCCACAATCAATAACGATTCATGTTATTCCCCTTTGTAAGTTTAACACACACGTACGCGAGTTTGAAAATTAAATGCAGCTAAAATTAATTATTAACAAGAATACACATATCAAAATGAAGACACGACTTTACGGATTACCGTGAGATGAAAATAAATACACCAAATTGTACATATAACAACTCATGTAATTCTACTTTAAAGTTTAAATAAGGATATGTGAAAAAGCAAATTTTCAAAGGTCATTATATGATAGTATGAAATGAATAATGTGTAAACCATGACATCAATAATTAAAGACAAAAATACATCGTTGGTCCCTAAACTTGCCAGAAATCATCGCCTGAGCCTGAAACTTGAGAAAATCGTCGCCGTGAGTCCAAACCTTGGGTTTTTTAGGCCGATTGCGTCCTTTGACCCGTAATGCTCAGGTCAATGTATTATTGGTGAGTGCAAAATCGTCTTTCACTGTAGCTTCCTCTTTCAAGTGGTTGTACAGTGTTCCAATTCCATATATTACTTAGTACGACACTTGTATCGTCACTTTATCATCCCTAAACTTTCCCCCAAAACCTTTCTTCTACAAATCATTAAACCTTTCAACATAGTACGCTGCTGGTGTGGTAAGCAAGCTATAATTCGCACTTCGTGGATCTCGGCCAACCCAGGGTGTCGATTCTTTGGTTGTCCTGATGAAGTAAGTGTGTCTTAAGATTTAATGTATTAGTTTATTTTCGCAAGTAGCAAAATACATTGTAACAATGGTGATTGTTTATGACTTGTCATATTCATGATTAAGGGTCTTCTTATCGGTAGATAGGATGGTATGATCCGAAAATGTGTGCTCATTCAAGAATGATCATACCAAGCCTTTTGAGGGGGAGAAATGAGCTCGAGGCAAGAGTAGAAGCTGCTCAAGGTGATGTGTGGAAGTGGAAGATTTACCTAGTGCTCAGTTGGATATTGTTCTTGATTGTTTATGCACTTGCTAAACTTTTAGCTTTAATGTATGATGGTCGTATTTTGTGTTATGTGGAAATATAATTACTTGTTAGGCCATCATGGTAGTGTAACAACCTTGACCAAACTATTATGTAGTATGTTCTAACTTTAAATTCTCTTAATGGAATGTTTCATGTTTCCCCCTATTGAAAATGGTAGTAACTTTGTCTCCCAGATGGTTATGAATTTCGTTATTTTGCTGAGTTTACTTTATGTTTATGCAGATGGTTATCAATTTGGTTAGATTTGACTTTTAATTGTCAACATTGTTATGAAGTATTAACTTTGGTTAGTTTGGACTTTATTATTACCTTACGTTTATGCAGATGGCTATCAATTTGGTTAGGTTTGACTTTTAGTTGTCAACATTGTTATAAAGTAGGGATATGATACTCTCAAGTTATAAATAACTTAATGGATCAAGTTAAGCAATTGTCAATCATTGGATCAAATCCAATGGCTCAAATCAAAAGAACATGAAATGATTTGAGCCATTGGATTTAATCCAATGGTTGATACTTGCAACTTTATCCATCAAATTATTTATAACTTGAGAGAATTTGGTTAGTTTGGGCTTTATTACCTTATGTTTATGCAGATGGTTATCAATTTGGTTAGGTTTGACTTTTAATTGTCAACATTGTTATGAAGTATTGATTTTGGTTAGTTTTGAGCTTTATTACCTTATGTTTATGCAGATGATTATCAATTTGGTTAGGTTTGATTTTTAATTGTCAACATTGTTATGAAGTATTGACTTTGGTTAGTTTGGGCTTTATTACCTTATGTTTATGCATATGCTTATCAAAAAAGGGTTATTCTCTAATTTCCATAGAGTAAATCAAAGGTTGGTGCTTGTTAATTTGTTACTTAGATTATTAGATTTCATGAGTAACATTGCATTAGGGTTTTTTTGGTAGGCTTTCAAAACAAGTTTAGGGGTGACCAATGAGTACACAACTTAGTTAATTAGACATAATGGCGGGAAAATGGATTAGACGTCTGCTACATAGTATATCGAGAGAGAGAAAAAATCGTCTTGGTTAAAAGAAGAGTATACCCTTAAAACAAAACGGATAACGGGATTTTTGGACATCTAACGGGACATTGACATGAGCATTACGGGTCAAAGGACGCAATTGGCCTAAAAACCCCAAGGTTTGGACTCAAGACAACAATTTTCTTAAGTTTCGGGCCCAGGCGATGATTTTTTGACAAGTTTAGGGACCAACGATGTATTTTTGTCATAACTAAATTTAAACAATATCAATCTCAACATCTTGCCAATCAAACAAAATCATATCATGTGATAAAAAAATTGTATACAACAAATTAATCGATATTAATATATAATAAAGATTTTATGTAAAGACCCGAGCGTGCAGTGGAATTTAAACTATATACATATTTTACATAAATATTATTTTAGCAACCTCGTGTAATGCACCAAAGAAGCTCTAGCAAGCCAACATAGTAAAAAATAATTCCAACTAATTGTATTAATAAAACTAGTTATAATACCCGTGCACGCACGAGGTTTTGACCACAAAAAAAATTATTATGTATTAATACTGAATATTGTGTCTTTAAAGGTAATTGCATATAATTATATAGTTATAAGTTTCGTGCATGTACGAAGAATCCCTTTTACCCAAAAAAAAGTTTACACATAAATCCAATTTTTTTTAACATTTTAGTTCAGTATATACACATATAAGAATTTGCCCACGAAAATTGTGATATAAGTACAACTAATATTTATGCACTATGCATTAATATCCATTAGAATTTGGTACAATATTTGTAAAAATTTCTGTTAGGTAACTCAAGATCTAATTTTATTTAGCTAACAAAGATGTTGATGCTGTTATTTAAATTTCACTACTGTTATTATCTTATACACAATATGCAAGTTTAATAGCACATAATGAGCGTTGATAAAGTCAAAGTATACTCCTTAAAGTTTTTTAAAAATGTTTTTCTAGATATCCGTATATAAATAAATAAGAATTACACGAGTCATTGTTATAAGTATAATTATCTTCCAAAAGAAAATATATTTTTTAAATGGTTTTGTTTACTACAAAGTAACTTATTCACATCTTTGTGTTCATATAGCGAAAATGAAGTATGAAATAACAGATTGGGCTGCCCATAAGGTGGATACGAGAAAAATAAAAAGCGCAACTTGGAGTGTATATGGGGTCAATGAAAATCGGTTCCAGGTTTATGATGAGCGATACAATCGTGAAGTGAACTTAGAGAACATGTAATGTGACTGCCGCAAATGGCAGCTTTCCGGCATACCTTGTGGTCATGTTATTGCTATTACTAGGTTTTTGAATCAAACAGATTGTGTGCAATTTGTTCAAGATTGGTTTAAAAAACCAATATACCAGGTGACGTACGCAGAGTCGGTTAATTTTGTTGGAGAGTTTCATGAATGGGAGTATCCAGGGTATATACAACCCATCACTCCTCCACGGATGGACAACCCACAACCTGGTCGGCCAAAAAATACTGGATGTATACGATCTCAAGGTGAGGAACCACGACTTACACATTGTGGTAGGTGTGGTGAAGTGGGCCACCTACGTGGGCAATGTAAAAAACCATTTATCTCTGGTCCACTCAAACGGAAACAATACCCAAGAAAAAAAAATCAGTTAACGAGCAACATGAAACTCCACCTTCGTTCAACTCATACCCGACTCAAACTCATGATCACAACTTCCCTAATTATGACTCATACTTAACGCAACCATTTGAACAAAACACATACTCACCGCACCCATATGATCAAATGTTTTACACAACAGACCCATATGACCAAGGTCAACCATGTCATGAACAAAATGCTCATCAAAACCCATCTAAAGGTTATGAACAATACGACTCCCAACCTTACGCCTCTCAACATTTAAATGATCAAAACACTCAGGCATCGAATAATAGTGGGTTTAATTTATTTGGTTTGTAAACCAAGTAGTACTTTCTTTTATGTTCTTTTCTGTAATTGTATTTATTTTGTAACATATGTTATGTTTATGTTATGCATCAGATATGTATGTTTTTTTTTGTAATGCTAGTATGTATTTCCACAACCACCTTATTTAAAAAAGTACAAATGATAACTCACAAAAACATGATCATTTACAATGTTGATTTGAAAACACAATGTTTGACTTTTCAGCTTTAATCATAAAAAAACTGATTTGATTACTCATTCACATAGTCTGACTAAGAAATGACTAAGCACCTTTAATCATATATATATATATATATATATATATATATATATATATATATATATATATATATATATATATATATATATATATATATATATATATACATACACACACACACACACTACTTTGTGGTTTCAATGAATCAAATTCAATTGTTACTTCTTTCATTCATCAAATGTCAACATCTAATAAGCCTACATTCGACTTCACTATCAACATCAACGAAAAGTTTACACTTAACCCAGTAACATATCAAGATGGTTCAAACATGAATATCAATGTTCCAGAAATTGATTTTCAGTATATGGTTAGTTATCTAAAGAGAAAATAACCAACGAGGGTCAACAGTCTATATTACGCATTGCCACAAAACAAAACGTTAATGGGTATGAAAGCAATTGAAAATGATTATGATATTGATGTTATGTATGACATTGAAAAAGTTGCTGGGAAGCTCCAAATTTTCGTTTCTGAGCATCTGATAGATTTAAGCACAATTTTGATTCCAAATGATGGTTCTCTAGAAGAATCATTTGCTGGTGTAATTTCAGAAGAAACAAAACTAAAGCGTGAAGAGCATGTCCAGTATCTACATGAAATGGTTCAGAGAAAAAACAATCTTGAAGAGCGTGTCCGGTATAAAGTTGGGTACAAGAAAAAAACTAAACCTACTACACCATATACGCAAACCATTTTCAATTTTACTGTTCACAATAAAGGTCAATTGGTTTGCAGTGGCGGAAAACCGAAGTATGTAAATGGTTGGAAGATGAACATCAGTATTCCAAGAATGAAGCTAGAAGAGCTGCAGCAATATTTGTTTAACATCGTTGATAGGAAGATTCATGCTCTTTATTATGAAGTACCACACACTAGCATTTCAAGCACCGTCAAACTAAGAAAAAACTATGATATGCATGTAATGTTTGACATTTCAGCAGCACAAGGCAACTTGGAAATTCACATTGACCATGTGGGTGTCGATTTTATTATTGCAAATTATATATGTCCAAATGCTACCTTGGCAGAAATGATGGATCATGTGATAACAGACTACACAAGTGACAACGAAGACGGAAAAAAGAGCATAACACAATCAGATTACACTTTTGATCAAATGGTTGAATGGGCGGAACAAGAACACTTTCAGAATGAGGATGCTAAAGCAACTGAACGTCATAAAGCCATATGGAAGAATCGTTGGTATTCATAATCATATCACTGAATATGTGTCATGTATGCTTTAAGATTGTCTTATTTATATGATTTTCGTTATCAATGTTGGAATGAATGTTAGCCTATGTATCCAAATTATATTCATTCAAATAAAAGTACAAACGTTCATTATTAAAAGACAAACCACATAAGATAAAAAGATAAACACAATCTTCTTATTTGTTGGGTTGAACAACAAACATTTGTGTCACTCCATTATAAGCACTACAAACACATTCAATAAAAAATATTACCTCGTCATCTTCAGTAATATCAATACGATAGTCAAATGAAGGCAACTTACATGACAAATAAATCGGAACATTCAGATCTAACTTGAATTTCTTCACCACCAAACCAACTAACCCTGAGTACGTCATATCATTATGCATAATGACACCTCGATGTTGATCATCAAAATGTAATACACACTTGAACTTCTTAATATTTGAATTCATGGCTACTCTATAGAGAAGTAATAAATCTATGTTTATTTCAATTCCTAGCAGGAAAAAATATTTGTTCTGACATTGATTTTGACAATTAAATGACAATGTCGTGTAAGATTAAAATTTTACACGAAATATGACATTTTTAATTAATAACATTTATGACAACTCACTGACAATGTCGTGTATGCTTAAAATTTTACATGAAATATGACATTTTTAAGTACTAATATTGATTTGACAAATCACTGACAATGCCGTTGTCGCTTAAAAACTTACACGAAATATGATATTTTTAAGTACGAACATTGGTATGACAATGTCGTTGTCGCTTAAAATTTTACACGTTGATATGACTATTCAATGACCTTCATATGAACTCTTTTTACAATTTTGTGGTTGGTTCCAGAGTGTTTTCAAATTCAAAATTAATTCTACGCACATTCAAGGGTTTGAACCCACTACAAGATAAACTAAGAAACCGTATATCTCGGCTTTCACATATATAAGTACCTAATTTTTTCATTCTTTTTAAACTACTTTGAAAAATGTGGTGTGGTTGGACTATATATATATATATATATATATATATATATATATATATATATATATTTTATAAATTTAAATAGTTATGGCACATACATGTAATGTTTAAACGATTCGTATACTATGGAAATGAAAATACATTAAACATTAAATTGAAAATACGGATTACGTAGCACACATACTAAACGATACATAAATGAAAATGAAAATACAAATAACAACAAATCATGATGTGTTGTAACCATCGCTGTAATTCGAATAAACTGGATAATTATCAATGTCAAACCAGTTGTTCCTGAGGTATTCTTCATCCCTTGCTTCCTGCACCCTCCAAGCAGCTTCCTCACGTGCTTCATTTTCTTTAAATTCTCTTCTTACTTGATCATCCTATTCAAGTTGGCGTAGTTGGTCCTCAGTTAAAAATCCTGGATTGTCTCCGTGTATCACACCCGGTGGAGTGTACAGCACGTTCACATTTGGTGGGGAATTCACGTTCACAGCTGGTGGAGTATTCACCAGGTTCTCAGTCGGTGGGAATAACGAAAAGATATCTACCGATGGGGTGTTCACAAAGTACTCAGTCGGTGGAAATACCGGAAAGATATCTTCCGGTGGGGTGTTCACCAAGTTCTCCGGAAATTGTTGTGAAAAGTCTCTGACATCAGAAAATTGTTGTGAGAAATCGTTTTGTTGAGACATTGAAGAGATTTTTTGTGTGTGATGTGTGTGTGTATATAATATAAGTTTCTAGGTCTATATATATACACTTGAAAAAATATGAGTTGTCTTTTACCATTTAATTTTGAGAATAGAAAAAACCCTAAATCCAAAATTAGCTAGGGCTACATTTTCATTTCACATCCAAAAAAGTAAATATATACACGACATTAGCTAGGGTTACATATCACATCCAAAAACATTACATTTTACATCCAAAAACATTTACAAAATAAAAAAATCATGTCGTGTATGCAGGGTATTAAATTACCCGGCATTGTCTAGGGCTAGAATATGTATCAATATAATATTAATGTCGTGTATATAGTTAATATATTTACCCGACATTGTTCAAGTCTAGTACTAGGCATCAATTATTTTATTCATGTCGTGTATGCAGTTAAAATTTTTACTCGACATTGTTTTAACATAGTACTAGGATTGAATAAAATAACATGTAGTGTATATAGTTAAATTATGTACGCGACATTGTTTGTGAATTTATTTTGAAACGTACCACACACGTTAATGTCGTGCATATAAGGTAAAGATATACCCGACATTAATGGGTAGATTTGAAAATTAGGTAAAAGTGTTGGCATGTGCGGACACACCATAATAAAAATGGGTAGTACAGTAGTTTTCGCCATAAATAATATACCAACAATAATCAACACATTATCAAAGAGCATAATAAGAAGCAAAAAATACAATAAAACCACAAGTCAAATAGAGTATTAATTCATCCAACCAAAACATGGAACATCCATTATTATTCAACAGTACTAGCTTAAAGCAAGGTTCACAAATATCAAAGAAACACAAAAGTTTAGCACCTGGTTCATGATTGATTGAGTTGGTTGGTAAAGTCCTATTAAGGTCATTTAACAATGAAAACCTCAAGTATCCTTTGAGCCCTTGGGCAAAGTCACCTTATGGTATCTATCAAAAAATTCTGCACTTCCCTTTTCTACATCATAAAGATGCACATGATTAACTTTGACCACTTCATCTATCTCTTTTAAATCGCCATCAAGCATGCATTTGCCCATTACAAATAACAATCCTCCTCTACTCGCGAGCTCAAATGATATTTTTTGAACCCACAAGCCACCATCTTTATGACCAAAGCACCTTCCTTGGTGAACTTCTTTGTCACCTCGCTCTTCTTTTGATCTTGATTTTTTACGTCAATATCAAATTTACCTTCCAGATCAAAGCTGCCTGACAAACTATCTTGTGGGAAAAGTCCTCCAAAGGTCATCGCTTGGTTCAAAACCTTCACTAATCCAGAAACTTTCTTTAGTCTTTCCTTGATATGCTTCGGTAAGGAGGGCATTGAGACATAAACAGATTATATTACTTTGGGTTGAAATCCAGAAAGCCCACATATACCAGTAAAGTTTTTTCATTTTTATGATTTGTTTTAACTTGTTTGTTCTTATATGTTTCAGATCCAACACCAAAAATGAAGAGTTTTCAGTAGCCCATGCAACTAAAGACCATCTTCCCAACTTGGTTCATGACTCCTCTACTCACCATGGTCAGATTTGTTTTTTCATCATTAATATAAAACTTGCTAAAATTTTCATTACCATACCATACCAGATATGTTTTTTTCTTTTTTGTTTATATTCATAAATGTATGTGAAGGGTACGTTTTTTAACTGGGAGTTAAAGATAAGAAGCGAATATAGCAAAATACAGTGTACTATTTGCCTTTATTTTTACCAACTTTTTTTTCTCTCATGAAATAGACAAATAGACTAAACTATAGACCAAGGTCAGATCTATTGTTTAGGGCTCGTTTTGTTTGTAGATAGGTTTAGTATTAGGCTTTAGATTTACATTAGGATTTGGATTTGGATTTGGATTTGGGGTTTAAATTAAATGAGGAGAGAGAAAGATATAATATAATAATATATTTTATATGTAATATGAATGTATAATTTTTAATTTTAAAAATATTATTATTTTAAAAGTAAAAATAAAATTATATATGAATAGTTGATATTAAAAATGGTCAAACTTAAAATGCTAAATATAAGAAAAGTATGTAAGAGGGGTGAGGATTGCACAAATACAAATATTTGGTAACCATCCCCATTTGTGGGTCCCACAAAAACATACCAAACATCAATTTTGGGCATGGCTCCCAAATCCTAATCCTACCACCTCAAACCAAACGGGACTTTATATTGTGCATCATAACAAATTGATACTTTCATAAAGAAAATATACATGGTATCCATCAATAAATTATGCACTTCCCTTTTCTACATCATAAAGATGCTCAGGATTAACTTTGACCACTTCATCTATCTCTTTAAATCGCCATCAAGCATGCATTTGCCCATTACAAATAGCAATCCTCCTCTACTCGCGAGCTCAAATGATCTTTTTTGAACCCACAAGCCACCATCTTTATGACCAAAGCACCTTCCTTGGTGAACTTCTTTGTCACCTCGCTCTTCTTTTGATCTTGATTTTTTACGTCAATATCAAATTTACCTTCGAGATCAAAGCTGCGTAACCAACTATCTCGTGGGAAAAGTCCTCCAAAGGTCATCGCTTGGTTCAAAACCTTCACTAATCCAGAAACTTTCTTTAGTCTTTCCTTGATATGCTTCGGTAAGGAGGGCATTGAGACATAAACAGATTATACTACTTTGGGTTGAAATCCAGAAAGCCCACATATACCAGTAAAGTTTTTTCATTTTTATGATTTGTTTTAACTTGTTTGTTCTTATATGTTTCAGATCCAACACCAAAAATGAAGAGTTTTCAGTAGCCCATGCAACTAAAGACCATCTTCCACTCCTCTACTCACCATGGTCAGATTTGTTTTTTCATCATTAATATAAAACTTGCTAAAATTTTCATTACCATACCATACCAGATATGTTTTTTTTCTTTTTTGTTTATTTTCATAAGTGTATGTGAAGGGTACGTTTTTAACTATGAGTTAAAGATAAGAAGCAAATATAGCAGAATACAGTGTACTATTTGCCTATGAAATAGACAAATAGACTAAACTATAGACCAAAATCAGATCTATTGTTTAAGTCTCGTTTTGTTTGTAGATAGGTTTAGGATTAAGCTTTAAATTTACATTAGGATTTGGATTTGTATTTGGATTTGGGGTTTAAATTAAATGAGGAGAGAGAAAAAATATAATATAATAATATATTTTATATGTAATATGTATGTATATTTTTTAAATTTAAAAATATTCTTATTTTAAAAGTAAAAATAAAATTATATATGAATGGTTGATATTAAAGATGATCTCACTTAAAATGCTAAATATAAGAAAAGTACGTAAGAGGGGTGAGGATTGCACAAAGACAAATATTTGGTAACCATCCCCATTTGTGGGTCCCACAAAAACATACCAAACATCAATTTTGGGCATGTCTCCCAAATTCTAATCCTACCACATCAAACCAAACGGGACTTTACATTGTGCATCATAACAAATTGATACTTTCATAAAGAAAAGATACATGGTATCCATCAATAAATTCTGCACTTCCCTTTTCTACATCATAAAGATGCTCAGGATTAACTTTGACCACTTCATCTATCTTTTTAAATCGCCATCAAGCATGCATTTGCCCATTACAAATAGCAATCCTCCTCTACTCGCGAGCTCAAATGATCTTTTTTGAACCCACAAGCCACCATCTTTATGACAAAAGCACCTTCCTTGGTGAACTTCTTTGTCACCTCGCTCTTCTTTTGATCTTGATTTTTTACGTCAATATCAAATTTACCTTCCAGATCAAAGCTGCCTGACCAACTATCTCGTGGAAAAAGTCCTCCAAAGGTCATCGCTTGGTTCAAAACCTTCACTAGTCCATAAACTTTCTTTAGTCTTTCCTTGATATGCTTCGGGAAGGAGGGCATTGAGACATAAACAGATTATACTACTTTGGGTTGAAATCCAGAAAGCCCACATATACCAGTAAAGTTTTTTCATTTTTATGATTTGTTTTAACTTGTTTGTTCTTATATGTTTCAGATCCAACACCATAAATGAAGAGTTTTCAGTAGCCCATGCAACTAAAGACCATCTTCCACTCCTCTACTCACCATGGCCAGATTTTTTTTTCATCATTATTTTAAAACTTGCTAAAATTTTCATTACCATATCATACCAGATCTGTTTTTTTATTTTTTTTTTATTTTCATAAGTGTATGTGAAGGGTACGTTTTTAACTAGGAGTTAAAGATAAGAAGCGAATATAGCAGAATACAGTGTAGTATTTGCCTATGAAATAGACAAATAGACTAAACTATAGACCAAGGTCAGATCTATTGTTTAGGGCTCGTTTTGTTTGTAGATAGGTTTAGGATTAGGCTTTAGATTTACATTAGGATTTGTATTTGTATTTGGATTTAGGGTTTAAATTAAATGAGGAGAAAGAAAAATATAATATAATAATATATTTTATATGTAATATGTATGTATAATTTTTAAATTTAAAAATATTATTATTTTAAAAGTAAAAATAAAATTATATATGAATGGTTGTTATTAAAGATGGTCCCACTTAAAATGCTAAATATAAGAAAAGTATGTAAGAGGGGTGAGGATTGCACAAAGACAAATATTTGGTAACCATCCCAATTTGTGGGTCCCACAAAAACATACCAAACATCAATCTTGGGCATGGCTCCCAAATCCTAATCCTACCACCTCAAACCAAACGGGACTTTATATTGTGCATCATAACAAATTGATACTTTCATAAAGAAAAGATACATGGTATCCATCAATAAATTATGCACTTCCCTTTTCTACATCATAAAGATGCTCAAGATTAACTTTGACCACTTCATCTATCTCTTTAAATCGCCATCAAGCATGCATTTGCCCATTACAAATAGCAATCCTCCTCTACTCGCGAGCTCAAATGATCTTTTTTGAACCCACAAGCCACCATCTTTATGACCAAAGCACCTTCCTTGGTGAACTTCTTTGTCACCTCGCTCTTCTTTTGATCTTGATTTTTTACGTCAATATCAAATTTACCTTCCAGATCAAAGCTGCCTGACCAACTATCTCGTGGGAAAAGTCCTCCAAAGGTCATCGATTGGTTCAAAACCTTCACTAATCCAGAAACTTTCTTTAGTCTTTCCTTGATATGCTTCGGTAAGGAGGGCATTGAGACATAAACAGATTATACTACTTTTGGTTGTAATCCAGAAAGCCCACATATACCAGTAAAGTTTTTTCATTTTTATGATTTGTTTTAACTTGTTTGTTCTTATATGTTTCAGATCCAACACCAAAAATGAAGAGTTTTCAGTAGCCCATGCAACTAAAGACCATCTTCCACTCCTCTACTCACCATGGTCAGATTTGTTTTTTCATCATTAATATAAAACTTGCTAAAATTTTCATTACCATACCATACCAGATATGTTTTTTTTCTTTTTTGTTTATTTTCACAAGTGTATGTGAAGGGTACGTTTTTTAACTAGGAGTTAAAGATAAGAAGCGAATATAGCAGAATACATTGTACTATTTGCCTATGAAATAGACAAATAGACTAAACTATAGACAGAGGTCAGATCTATTGTTTAGGGCTCGTTTTGTTTGTAGATAGGTTTAGGATTAGGCTTTAGATTTACATTAGGATTTGTATTTGTATTTGGATTTGGGGTTTAAATTAAATGAGGAGAGATAAAAATATAATATAATAATATATTTTATATGTAATATGTATGTATAATTTTTAAATTTAAAAATATTATTATTTTAAAAATAAAAATAAAATTATATATGAATGGTTGTTATTAAAGATGTTCCACTTAAAATGCTAAATATAAGAAAAGTATATAAGAGGGGTGAGGATTGCACAAAGACAAATATTTGGTAACCATCACCATTTGTGGGTCCCACAAAAACATACCAAACATCAATTTTGGGCATGGCTCCCAAATCCTAATCCTACCACCTCAAACCAAACGGGACTTTATATTGTGCATCATAACAAATTGATACTTTCATACAGAAAAGATACATGGTATCCATCAATAAATTATGCACTTCCCTTTTCTACATCAAAAAGATGCTCAGGATTAACTTTGACCACTTCATCTATCTTTTTAAATCGCCATCAAGCATGCATTTGCCCATTACAAATAGCAATCCTCCTATACTCGCGAGCTCAAATGATATTTTTTGAACCCACAAGCCACCATCTTTATGACCAAAGCACCTTCTTTGGTGACTTCTTTGTCACCTCGCTCTTCTTTTGATCTTGATTTTTTACGTCAATATCAAATTTACCTTCCAGATCAAAGCTGCCTGACCAACTATCTCCTGGGAAAAGTCCTCCAAAGGTCATCGCTTTGTTCAAAACCTTCACTAATCCAGAAACTTTCTTTAGTCTTTCCTTGATATGCTTCGGTAAGGAGGGCATTGAGACATAAACAGATTATACTACTTTGGGTTGAAATCCAGAAAGCCCACATATACCAGTAAAGTTTTTTCATTTTTATGATTCGTTTTAACTTGTTTGTTCTTATATGGTTCAGATCCAACACCAAAAATGAAGAGTTTTCAGTAGCCCATGCAACTAAAGACCATCTTCCACTCCTCTACTCACCATGGTCAGATTTGTTTTTTCATCATTAAAATAAAACTTGCTAAAATTTTCATTACCATACCATACCAGATATGTTTTTTTTCTTTTTTGTTTATTTTCATAAGTGTATGTGAAGGGTATGATTTTTAACTAGGAGTTAAAGATAAGAAGCGAATATAGCAGAATACATTGTACTATTTGCCTATGAAATAGACAAATAGACTAAACTATAGACCAAGGTCATATCTATTTTTTAGGGCTCGTTTTGTTTGTAGATAGGTTTATGATTAGGCTTTAGATTTACATTAGGATTTGTATTTGTATTTGGATTTGAGGTTTAAATTAAATGAGGAGAGAGAAAAATATAATATAATAATATATTTTATATGTAATATGTATGTATAATTTTTAAATTTAAAAATATTATTATTTTAAAAGTAAAAATAAAATTATATATGAATGGTTGTTATTAAAAATGGTCCCACTTAAAATGCTAAATATAAGAAAAGTATGTAAGAGGGTGAGGATTGCACAAAGAAAAATATTTGGTAACAATCACCATTTGTGGGTCCCACAAAAACATACCAAACATCAATTTTGGGCATGGCTCCCAAATCCTAATCCTACCACCTCAAACCAAACGGGACTTTATATTGTGCATCATAACAAATTGATACTTTTATAAAGAAAAGATACATGATATCCATCAATAAATTATGCACTTCCCTTTTCTACATCATAAAGATGCTCAGGATTAACTTTGACCACTTCATCTATCTCTTTAAATCGCCATCAAGCATGCATTTGCCCACTACAAATAGCAATCCTCCTCTACTCGCGAGCTCAAATGATCTTTTTTGAACCCACAAGCCACCATCTTTATGACCAAAACACCTTCCTTGGTGAACTTCTTTGTCAACTCGCTCTTCTTTTGATCTTGATTTTTTACGTCAATATCAAATTTACCTTCCAGATCAAAGCTGTCTGACCAACTATCTCGTGGGAAAAGTCCTCCAAAGGTCATCGCTTGGTTCAAAACCTTCACTAATCCAGAAACTTTCTTTATTCTTTCCTTGATATGCTTCGGTAAGGAGGGCATTGAGACATAAACAGATTATACTACTTTGGGTTGAAATCCAGAAAGCCCACATATACCAGTAAAGTTTTTTCATTTTTATGATTTGTTTTAACTTGTTTGTTCTTATATGTTTCAGATCCAACACCAAAAATGAAGAGTTTTCAGTAGCCCCTGCAACTAAAGACCATCTTCCACTCCTCTACTCACCATGGTCAGATTTGTTTTTTCATCATTAATATAAAACTTGCTAAAATTTTCATTACCATACCATACCATATCTGTTTTTTTCTTTTTTGTTTATTTTCAGAAGTGTATGTGAAGGGTACGATTTTTAACTAGGAGTTAAAGATAAGAAGCGAATATAGCAGAATACATTGTACTATTTGCCTATGAAATAGACAAATAGACTAAACTATAGACCAAGGTCAGATCTATTGTTTATGGCTCGTTTTGTTTGTAGATAGGTTTAGGATTAGGCTTTAGATTTACATTATGATTTGTATTTGTATTTAGATTTGGGGTTTAAATTAAATGATGAGAGAGAAAAATATAATATAATAATATATTTTATATGTAATATGTATGTATAATTTTTAAATTTAAAAATATTATTATTTTAAAAATAAAAATAAAATTATATATGAATGGTTGTTATTAAAGATGGTCCCACTTAAAATGCTAAATATAAGAAAAGGATTGCACAAAGACAAATATTTGGTAACCATCCCCATTTGTGGGTCAAACAAAAACATACCAAACATCAATCTTGGGCATGGCTCCCAAATCCTAATCCTACCACCTCAAACCAAACGGGACTTTATATTGTGCATCATAACAAATTGATACTTTTATAAATAAAAGATACATGGTATCCATCAATAAATTATGCACTTCCCTTTTCTACATCATAAAGATTCTCAGGATTAACTTTGACCACTTCATCTATCTTTTTAAATCGCCATCAAGCATGCATTTGCCCATTACAAATAGCAATCCTCCTCTACTCGCAAGCTCAAATGATCTTTTTTGAACCCACCATCTTTATGACCAAAGCACCTTCCTTGGTGAACTTCTTTGTCACCTCACTCTTATTTTGATCTTGATTTTTTACGTCAATATCAAATTTACCTTCCAGATCAAAGCTGCCTGACCAACTATCTCGTGGGAAAAGTCCTCCAAAGGTCATCGATTCGTTCAAAACCTTCACTAATCCAGAAACTTTCTTTAGTCTTTCCTTGATATGCTTCAGTAAGGAGGGCATTGAGACATAAACAGATTATATTACTTTGGGTTGAAATCCAGAAAACCCACATATACCAGTAAAGTTTTTTCATTTTTATGATTTGTTTTAACTTGTTTGTTCTTATATGTTTCAGATCCAAAACAAAAAATGAAGAGTTTTCAGTAGCCCATGCAACTAAAGACCATCTTCTACTCCTCTACTCACCATGGTCAGATTTGTTTTTAAATCATTAATAAAAAACTTGCTAAAATTTTCATTATCATACCTTACCAGATCTGTTTTTTTCTTTTTTGTTTATTTTCATAAGTGTATGTGAAGGGTACGTTTTTTAACTAGGAGTTAAAGATAAGAAGCGAATATAGCAGAATACAGTGTACTATTTGCCTATGAAATAGACAAATAGACTAAACTATAGACCGAGGTCAGATCTATTGTTTAGGGCTCGTTTTGTTTGTAGATAGGTTTAGGATTAGGCTTTAGATTTACATTAGGATTTGGATTTGTATTTGGATTTGGGGTTTAAATTAAATGAGGAGAGAGAAAAATATAATATAATAATATATTTTATATGTAATATGTATGTATAATTTTTAAATTTAAAAATATTATTATTTTAAAAGTAAAAATAAAATTATATATGAATGGTTGATATTAAAGATGGTTCCACTTAAAATGCTAAATATAAGAAAAGTATGTAAGAGGGGTGAGGATTGCACAAAAACAAATATTTGGTAACCATCCCCATTTGTGAGTCCCACAAAAACATACCAAACATCAATTTTGGGCATGGCTCCCAAATCCTAATCCTACCCCCTCAAACCAAACGGGACTTTATGTTGTGAATCATAACAAATTGATACTTTCATAAAGAAAAGATACATGGTATCCATCAATAAATTCTGCACTTCCCTTTTCTACATCATAAAGATGCTCAGGATTAACTTTGACCACTTCATCTATCTCTTTAAATCGCCATCAAGAATGCATTTGCCCATTACAAATAGCAATCCTCCTCTACTCGCGAGCTCAAATGATCTTTTTTGAACCCATAAGACACCATCTTTATGACCAAAGCACCTTCCTTGGTGAACTTCTTTGTCACCTCGCTCTTCTTTTGATCTTGATTTTTTACGTCAATATCAAATTTTCCTTCCAGATCAAAGCTGCCTGACCAACTATCTCGTGGGAAAAGTCCTCCAAAGGTCATTGCTTGGTTCAAAACCTTCACTAATCCAGAAACTTTCTTTAGTCTTTCCTTGATATGTTTCGGTAAGGAGGGCATTGAGACATAAACAGATTATATTACTTTGGGTTGAAATCCAGAAAGCCCACATATACCAGTAAAGTTTTCTCATTTTTATGATTTGTTTTAACTTGTTTGTTCTTATATGTTTCAGATCCAACACCAAAAATGAAGAGTTTTCAGTAGCCCATGCAACTAAAGACCATTTCCCAACTTGGTTCATGACTCCTCTACTCACCATGGTCAGATTTGTTTTTTCATCATTAATATAAAACTTGCTAAAATTTTCATTACCATACCATAACAGATCTGCTTTTTCTTTTTTGTTTATTTTCATAAGTGTATGTGAAGGGTACGTTTTTTAACTGGGAGTTAAAGATAAGAAGCGAATATAGCAGAATACAGTGTACTATTTGCCTTTATTTTTACCAACTTTTTTTTCTCATGAAATAGATAAATAGACTAAACTATAGACCAATGTCAGATCTATTGTTTAGGGCTCGTTTGGTTTGTAGATAGGTTTAGGATTAGGCTTTAGATTTAGATTAAGATTTGGATTTGTATTTGAATTTGGGGTTTAAAGTAAATGAGGAGAGAGAAAAATATAATATAAAAATATATTGGGAAAATGCCGCAAATGGACCGCGCGCCTTGAGGCTTATCACTTTCCGGACCACGCCCTTTTGACATTTGAAACTAGACCGGTTGCCCAGCGATTTTATTGGACCCAACCAGAGGCTGACACGTGGCCGACAACTTATGACACAAGTACGTATTTTGAAAGTATATGTCATAGTATTGGTTTTTGGGCAACTTTATATTTTATGGCAACTTGTATTTATACACGATGAATTTTACTCACCCATTTATATTCTTATTATCCCATCATCATGCTCGTTTATTTTCACCAAATTACTCCCCACTTCTGGTCCTCCTTTCCCCCACCTCCACCTCCTCCTGTATCCTATTCACCGCCACCACCTCCTCCGACATCTTTTCCTCCGCTACCTGGAGTCTCACTTCCTCCACCTCCTGGACCAATATGACTACAGTTACAGGGTATGAGTATTTGATTAATTATTAGGTTCAATTATTTAACTGAATCTGCTATTTTAATCAATTTTTTCGTTAATTGAAATCTACTTAACAATACAATTGAAATTCATGAATTCAAAGACTATGGATATAGTTGGCTTATGGCTTATTTGGTTTTCGGCTTATGTTTGATAAGCTCACGTTTTGTTGATTTGATGAGTTTTTTTAGATCTCTAGTGTTGTGAAATTTAGCTTAGGATTGTTTAAGCTTATATGTGGCTTACGAGCTTATTTGTTTTTCGGCTTATATTTCATAAGCCCTAGTTATTTTGAGACTTGTGGGGGCTTATATTATGATTTAATTTAGGGGTGTTTGTATTAGCTTATTTAGTCGTCTTATGGGCTTATTTGATTTTGGAAAAAAGCCGATAAGCTCACTTTTTATAGCTTATTAATTTTAGCTTATTGGCTTAAGCTAATAAGGTAAAGTTGATAAGGTCATAAGCTTCAATAAGTGAGCTTATCGGCTTTTCCAAAGTCAATAAACCCATAAGCCGGCTAAATAAGCCCCCACAAGTTTCAAAATAAGCCGGAAAATTGGGGCTTATGAAATATAAGTGGAAAAACAAATAATTACGTATCTTTTTTTGATCCCTTTCCCTCGGTTATCCTGTAACACTAAAAGCCGCCTCATTTTTGCAGTTAGGGTTTAAAAGTAGTCTTATAAATGCTAGAAAAATAAAAGGATTGTGAATTCATTGCTAAAATATATTGCTATACAAATAAGTGAATAATGATAGATACAAGTTCTGTAGATCACTGTGAAGCAAAAGAGTTCAGTTTGGTTATTGTGGTATCTAGCCAGTTAATACATGAAAATATCGAGAATTTGCAACTGAGAAAGAGATTGAGGAAACACAACAGACCGACAAAGACAGATGGAAGGGTCTTGCATACGATATTTCTGATGATCAACAGGATATCACTAGAGGTAAGGGTATGGTTGATTCTCTCTTCCAAGCTCCACAAGATGTTGGGACCCATTTTGCTGTCATGAGCTCCTATGAGTACATTAGTACTGGTCTCCGCACGTAAGTATCTATTTACCTATCTATTTACCTATTAGCTGATCACTCTACTATGATTAATGATTTTAAATTAACTGACTATATTTTAGATACAATTTGGACAACAACATGGATGGATTCTACATTGCACTAGATTTCATGGACAAACTTGTTGTTCACATTACCAAGAACTTCATGACATTGCCTAACATCAAGGTTTCCGATTAAACTGATTAATTTGATATGCAGTTTTTTTTTTCGTTATTAATTAAACTGATTCATTTGAAAGCGGAACGGAAAATGAAAAGGAAAAGACGTTTATTGAAGGAGGCTGCTAAGGCTGATATGCGTGGGGTTTGCTACCTGAGTCGTATACCTCCACGAATGGATCCTATAAAGCTTCGTCATTAAAACGCGTGCCTGGTTATAAGTCAGTTTTAGGGCTCTTGATATACAAAAATCAAAAGAAAAGAAGGTTATGGAGATACCACTTGCTGATTCAAATAGATTCTAGTGTCGGGTCCCCGCTTTTCTACTAACGGTAGAGCATGATGGCTGCTTGAGAGGGACTTGGGAACTTGATTTTGCTGAATTTCCAGGTAATTGACTATCCTCACTGAGTTTTGTAATTTGAATATCTACACATATGAACACATACCATATGCATGAATATAATTCTTACAATCATTGCATGTGTGTGGACATACTATGTACTTGTGTAGTCCAAGTCTAAGCATGACTAAACAATACCAGCTAACTAGCCTAGCATACATGTACTTGCTACATTTTACATTTGATTTTGTCAATGAGATACCATTGGGTTCTGGTTGGTAGTTATATTCTGAAAGCTGAAAAGTTGCCCAATTCAGAAACTTTGGCGATCTTTTCGATACAATAATTATCATGGCTAGAGGTAGCAAAATAGGCTGGCTAGTTAACGGGTCGAAACAGGTGATTTTTGAGTGCCTTGAAACCTGTTGGGTCAGGTTACTAGTGGTTACGAGAATGACTAGCAGTGGTTAGGGTTACGCTTGCAGTGGAAACGACAAGCTAGCAGTGGTAACGAGCGAGGTAGAAGTGGTAACCGATAATAGTAATAGCAGTGGTTAGGGTTACGCTAGCAGTGGACACGACAAGCTAGCAGTGGTAACGAGCGAGGTAGCAGTGGTTACGAGAATGACTAGCAGTGGAATCGATTAAAGCTAGCAGTGGTAACTTGATGTCGTAACAGCTAACCTTCGAGTAGTAGTAACATGAGTAATCAAGAAATAGTAATTGGGTGTCCTCTCAAGGGAATTGATGCATTTGAGAAGCTGGTCGTAGAGTTTGCTTCACGAAAGGTTAATATCGCTAATTGGCAATAGCAATCAAATGAATTTACATACTTGAATTTTGTATCATGTTCTTGTGAGCTGGTTTTCTGGCATTTTAATTGGTATGCCTACATAGGTTGCAGTAGTTGCAGGAGATGCACGTCGAGCTCTTGAAATATGTCATCGTGCAGCTGAACTTATGGACTATCGAGTTAAGAACTCAACCTCACTTCCCAAAACAGGTAAGGGAATTTGATTTAGTGTATACTCTTCTTATGCTTACAACTTTTTGCTTCTTGGATACTCTTATCTGAATTAGACGTAAATTAGGATTTTATTCGCGGTTGCAAGATGAGCGGGTTGGGTAACCAGCCATTTGTTATCACTTAGTAAGGGTAGAAAGTCGATTTGGGCTTGGTCAGGTTGGATTGGCCACACAAACACTTTTCATGTCTCTGTGAGAATATGTTTTTTCTATATTTATGTTGTGTGTGCAGTTAGTACAAACTGTTTCATGTCTCTGTACAAGCAATGGAATAACATTTCCAGGATGGGACACGCTCCAGAGAATTGGGTAAGCCATATTTCATGTATTTAACTACTGACGATATGTTGAATCGTTATCATCTTCTAAATGATGAACACTTTTTTTGCTAACCCAAATAGCATATGGGCCTCTAAGTTACTTGCATAAGTAGATGGCACACAATCATCTAATAATAGCATTTATCTTAATATTTTGTTTGCAGCTGTAAGCTTGGTGAATCCAGAATTGTTCTCTGTGAATCAGGAGCAAGTCACAGGCTGCAAAAGTTGCAGCTCAATTTTCCTAGGTTGGTTCCCTCTATTCTACATATCGTCTGTAGTTAACTACTATTGGTTTAAAAAGATCAAAGGGTTCTTTATATACTCAACTATTACTGTCACAGAGTTCAGTTAAATTTGTAATAACGGTGTAGGCAGGTCAAATACCTTTGTTGTTTTTAGGTTTTCAAGGGAAAGAAAAGCTTCATTTTTGTTTGCAAGAAATTATTGTTTTTTTTTGTGATTCGGTTTTTTATTGTGAGTTTAAAGAAAAACCTTAGTATATCACTACATATAGGGTATTGAAAGATAAAAGAGGCAGTTTTCTGAGCTTAAGCAAGTATGATAATGGAGGAGAGAAGTGAGACTAATGGTGATCAGAAGATGGAGGAAATCATGTTGCCCGGCTTTCGGTTTCATCCAACCGATGAAGAGCTTGTAGGGTTTTACTTAAAGAGGAAGGTCCAAGAAAAACCATTCTCCATTGACCTCATCAAGCAACTAGATATCTATAAATATGATCCATGGGATCTTCCAAGTGAGCTCCACATTCTTATTTTCATTTTTCTACCATGTTTAGGGTATTGAAACACCTCCATGAATATTATTAAGTAAAGAGTATTTGAGCTAAGTAAAACCGATCTCGTTTAGCTTCACATATTGGCTTGTATTAGTAATGAACATATATTGGCAACAACTTGTATCTTGAGAGCTTGTTTTAGAGCTTATGATGAAGTAACATATCTTTTTTCATCTTTTTTTAGAACTGGCAACGACCGGTGAGAAAGAATGGTACTTCTTTTGTCGTAGAGACCGGAAATACCGAAATAGTGCTAGGCCAAACCGTGTGACAGGGGCTGGATTCTGGAAAGCCACTGGCACTGACCGACCAATCTACTCATCTGACGGTTCAAGATGTATTGGTTTGAAGAAATCACTTGTGTTCTATAAAGGTAGAGCTGCCAAAGGATTCAAAACCGATTGGATGATGCTTGAGTTCCGGTTACCTTCCATGGTTGATCGCAATGGTCAAGCCAAGCGGTTTCTTGAGAAAACAATTCCTCCCAATGTAAGTCATTTCTTTAATAGCATTTTTCACCTTAGGGTAGACCCAAGTTGTTTTAACCTGTACTAAGAAGTTGCACGTTTTGACCCGTTTGCAGGAACAATGGGCAATTTATAGAATCTTCAAGAAAGTAAACTCAAGTGCACAAAGAGATTTTTCTCATTCATGGGTATCTCCAATAATACCAAAAACTCCTTCCCCTGAACCTTGTCAATATAACAAGTACTTTTGCCATTTTGACCATAAACCTATCAATATCGACCCAACACTTTCTACGCTTAGTAACCACCACAAAACCACTTCAACTTTCATGTCAAGTACTCAAGACACCAATAATCTCTTTCACGAACCTACTTACAATACCGACGTTGATGCCTCTTTGCTATTCAACATACCTTCAACCATTTTTGGGGATTTTGGCAAAGGTTTTGATAATATGACCAGCGAAGAACAACATAATTTTAGTGATAGTTGTTTCTCGTTCGCTAGCATACCTGAAATGCAAGAACAAGTTCAAGATCGTACTAATGACATGATGTTTCAGACTCAAACCAATGTCATCTACCGCTAGGGAGGTTGATGTGGTGGGTATCTTTCGGTACAAGAACACATGCCCGTTCCACTTACTCTAATATTGTTCAGGGTCCCCAAGGAAACCGTAAGTTCATTGAACCTTCAAATTCCAAAGAGTAGCTTTACTGAATTGATGAATTAGTATTATTTTCCAAGGAAAGTATAATTAACGCATTGATTATTAATATACACCTCCCAAAAGGGTCATAGAACCCGCACCCTTTTGACCCACGCTGAAATTGAGTCATTTCAACCACAAACTATCTGTCCTCACTTGTTTCTGCTCTTTGCACACATTTGTTTAGTTTTAAATTTTATATCTTCATATAAACTAGAACCTTGGAACATGTACAACATTGATTACTACTTATTACAAAGTTAATACTTATGTTAGATTTTACTAATTGATGATTCCTTTCATCTAATGACCAATGTGATTTTTGCTGTCTTTGTTGTTTATAGGGACGACCAAAGGATGTCACCCCAAAGTTCAGCTTGAAGCCACTAGTGTCTAGAATTTTTGAACTTCTTGGATGTGAGGTTTGTTCATCTGCTCATCTCATTTAACGGTTCATGGTTAAAATACTTTTCTAGTCTTGCTAAAAGTTTTCCTCTTTGCATTTTTTTCTTCTTGTAACAGGTCAAGATGGTTGACAACTGCATCAGTCCAGATGTTGAGAAGTTGGAGGCTGAGATCCCAGAAGGGGGTGTTTTGCTCTTAGAGAACGTGAGGTTCTACAAAGAGGAAGAGAAGAATGACCATGTGTTCGCAAAGAAGTTGGCATCCCTAGCTGACTTGTACTTCAATGATGCTTTTGGCACTGCACACAGGGCCCATACATCAACCGAGGATGAGATCCCAGAAGGGGGTGTTTTGCTCATATAGAACGTGAGGTTCTACAAAGAGGAAGAGAAGAATGACCCTGTGTTCGCAAAGAAGTTGGCATCCCTAGCTGACTTGTACTTCAATGATGCTTTTGGCACTGCACACAGGGCCCATGCATCAACCGAGGGTGTTGCCAAGCATTTCAAGCCTTCTGTTGCTAGATTCCTCATGCAGAAGGCTTGTATTTTATTTTATCTTAATAAACATTCTTATGATATTCCAGTATTCATGCATAGTGATTTGTATAAATTGCTAGATACAAGCAAAAAGAGAGGGAAAAGCGTGTCAATGCGTATTCTGCTCAGGCTCTTGAAGGAATTCTTGTACGTTTTCTTGATTTTTAGCTAACTGTTCCCATTCATATAATTAATACTGTGCTTTAAATGATCAGTTTATTATTTTAAAAGAAACACCGGTACACGCCAATTGCTCAGGATATTAGGTTAAGTTAACTGATTGCTTTACGCCTTTAGTTATAGACTTATAGTTAGCTTCCTTGAAGTGTGATTAAGATTTTTCTATTTGATTAATCATGTATACAGCTTTATGATACTGTGATTATGCCACATCCCTTGTGTGACATCTAGGTTAATCATCAGTCAAAAGCACTTTGTGAAAGCTAGAGAAAGACATAACGTCTAGCAATCTTTTTACATCTAAAGCTGATACATTAGGAGTCATTAGATCTACAATTGTTTTTAACTATATGCCAATGAGATGAGTAGTAGATATAAGAATGATTTGGATGTAATTATTCAGCAAACTGATGGATGGGTCGGCTGTAGATTACTAAAGTACCACCTTATGGGTTTCAATTTAATCGCAACACTTTTATGTAAATGTATGCGATGAATATGAAAGTGTGTATATTTAGGACTAGGAATGTGTAATGTTTGTGTTGGCCCTACATTTCAAGGTCATTAGACTTGGAATATACATGTGTTGAGTATGTGGCAAGACATGGCTGCATATTTCCCATGTATGCTTGAACCAACTTATTCTATGAAAGATAATAAGAAACCATAGATACAAGCAAAAAGAGAGGGAAAAGTGTGTGACCCGGGATACTTGTACATTTTCTTGTGATTGATTTGGTCATGAATATAAAATTTGGATTATAAAAGACTTATATGAAGATGAAGGTGAGGTTCATTTGTTCAATGATTATCTATTTGAATGGAAGAAGAGATATGTATCAACTAGCAGTCTAAAAAGAGTCTTTAAGCTTTAGTTTCTAACCAGACACGTATGCATCATTTGTTTTGTAAGGGTATAGTTTTTTAGTATGCATCATGCGTAATGGTAGCAATTTCGACCCCTTTACTTGCAAATTTGTTTATTCTGGTTATGTTTCATATCGAACGGGTCAAATTGGTTTGCTTTAATGTATTGTAAAAATGTTGAATTTATCCCAGATTTGGATGCACCAAGTTTACAATTTTGTCAGTTTACACTAGGCCGAGTTAACAGTAAAGTTTGGGTATTGACGAAACAAAATCCGACATTATTTTACAGATTCTCAATTATGAATATCTGCAACATGACCCATCCACTATGCCCATATAGCCATTCAGGTTTGGTTGAACCCTTTATGTACAAGTAGCTTCAAAACCTTTGCTCAATTTGCATTCTTGTTGAGTTGTGTTTTGATGGTTAGGGTATAAGAAATAGTCTCTATGAATTAGTCACACAATCAGGTCTACAAAGTTAGAAACCTATTACAGTAATGAGGATGCATAGCCTAAGATTTCAAGGTGGCCAAACAAGCATATCGATATCGTCATATGTTAGGAGGTTTGCAATTTTATTTTTCAGTCATAACATTTAAGAGATTTATGGATTAATAATACACTATGGGCGCATTTTTTTCTCGTTTGACCAGTTAAAGATAAAGCATTACCTAATTTCATTGTACCGTTTTTCTCTGAATATATTACAAGTACGCATGCTCATTATTTTGTCTACATGTTTGATAAAATGTAACATAATACTTGCAGGTTAAAATAGTGAATACATGTCAAGAATTTGGCATGGGTCTTGGGAGATTTTACCAAACTGGGGGAAAAAGTTACATATGATGTGCTTTGGTCGAAACTGGGACCCAAATAAAAAGTATGATGGTTCTGCAGCACCACCAATTCCCAATCAGTTACTTTGATTCACTGAAACTGCACTTCAAAAAGCTCAAGAAAAAGATCCAGAAATTCCCTCAATGCAACCAGACATTTGTATCGTCAATTTCTATGAGACCAATGATCGGCTTGGTCTTCACCAGGTTTGTTTTTTAACCTTACTTTCGCAAATTTTTTTTTCCCCGGTCATCATTTGGTACTAACAAGAAAATGTTTTATCATTCATGTAGAAATTTCCAAACGCGTAGTGCAATTTTTTAATTATAATCATACAAACTTTGTTAGGAAATGAATAATTTTTTTCCCTTCAATGCGGGTCATACGGGATGGTCTTGGTGAGGCTAGTATGTTTCTTGAGATAATCTGATAATTTTTCCTTCAAAGTGGATCAAACTGTCAAAATTATTTTATGTGCATACACAATGCACAATGAATAAACTTATTTTGTATAACTTACGTTTATATATTTAAAAATTGCAATGCAGGACTGCGATGAGAGCTCAGATAGTTTGGACAAAGGATTGCCCGTGGTTTCCATCTCTATTGGTGACTCTGCCTAATTCTTGTATAAAGATGCGAGGAAAGAAGAGAAGTTTATTGAATTAAATTCAGGAGATGTATTGATATTCGGAGGAGAGTCTAGGCATATTTATTATGGAGTGACAAAAATTTACGCAGAAACAGCTCCTCATTCGTTGCTAGAAAAAAGCATGTTGAGACCCAGCCGTCTCAACCTTACATTTAGACAGTACTGAGCCCAGGCCTCCTATGCCTATTTGTTTGAATTCTCAAAACATCCTATTTGGTTAAACACATAATGTATGTGGAGGCTACTATCACATCCATCTATTCCAGCTAAAATATAGTTATAGAAAACATTTATTTGATTGGTAAAGAGGTCATCACTTCTTTAGGAGATTTGAGGCATCTAAAGTTCTTGGACTTGAGTGGTAATAATTTAAAAAAAAGCCGGATCCCCGATTCATTGGATCCTTGAAACAACTAAGTTTACCTCAATCTCTCCTATGCCTCTTTTTCTGGTGTTATTCCTCCTCACATTGGAAATCTTTCAAATTTACAAGTTTTTTATCTCAGTTCAAGCACACACAGTTACACATAAAAGGGTTGCGTTTTAACAATTTTAAATCCGAGACAAGCAGATAAAAACTAGCTTTACTTTATGCAAAACGCTTATTTAAAAAAATGGCAACTTCTTCTTTTTGGGCAACTTCTGTTTGGGCAACTTATTTTTGGGCAACTTATTTTTAGGCAACTTCTTTCTTTTGAGTAATATTTAAGTCAATCAAGCCAAAATATACCATTGATAGATAAAAATGTCAAATTCGTCACATACAATAATTTCCTTAATAAGCAATCCCATACAACCTGTACAAGCAATCCTAAACCGCCCCTACGACTAAAATCAGTAGTAGTTTGACATTTGACAGGTGGTGCTATAGGAGCTACGAAGGTATATCCCATTAGAAGATCGAGACCTGAATGTGGCACCATATGTTCCTTCTGAAAATACCTGCAACTGAGTTGCACAAGTGCTTGAGTCATTATTTAAGAACAAGGAATACTACATATTACTTGTATCACCATAAAAAATAAACATTAAACAAATCAATCATCAACCTAGAAAAATGATATCCGAAAAAGATGTCATGGCTACCTTCTGGGTTTCAAGGTCTTCATGAGTGCCCAAATCAATATCATCATTCTCCTCGGTGGAATCATGAACAACATGTATGTAAATTCACAAGACCAAGAAAAAAGAAAGAAAGAAATAAAAAAAGTTAAAAGGTAAAAAATAAAAATAAAATTAGAGCAACATTATATAACAAAAATTGAGACCATATTATAAGCGTCCATAAGGACAATATCTACATTGCGAACTTATAGACATTAGCAAAAGAAAGCATGAGAACTCACCATTATTCTAAAAACTTAGTAGCTTAAAATATTAAACTTAACAACTAATCCATATCAAACAGATCTACTTGTCCTTCATGATACATGAGAGTATAATTTCAAGAATAAAGTAGTAAACTAGAGAAACATTTCGAGTCTTCTCATTGGATTAAAAAAAACACTTTGGGTTGTTTGGACTTTGTAGTTACACTTTCAAAGTGATTATAACAATTTCAATAAATAGATAACCAGTTGATAATCGTAAATTGACTCGATCATTAGTTCTGTTAAAAAAGCTCATTGGCTAAGTATCATTAGTTCTGTTATAAAAGCTCACTGTCTAGGTATCGAAACATTATTATCTTCATCTCATATAATAGGAAAATCAATTATTTATAAAAGACCCCATAAAAGGGAGAAAACAATAAAATACAAGGCATCCTACCTCATTTAAACAAGCTAATTAAAAGAGGAGAGGACCAAGGAAAAAACAAAGGAAAAGAAAATGACCAAACTAGCTAATACATGACACACACCACTAACACTGAACATTTTTTAGACAAAACTAACTCACAAGGCAATAGCAACTGAAGCCAAATTATTTGCTACACTATCATACTGATGTGGCATTGCAACCAGGCCCACACAAGATAAAATCCCATATGAACCTGGACTACAAAGTCACATAACGAGCCAAAACTATGAAGTAATAAAACATTAATATTAGCCGATGAACTGACACGACTAACATAGTGATTGAAGCATTGCAGACCCACTGATTCAAAACTAATAGCACAAAAACCATTTGACCTGTACTGATACACACTGCAATACATACTGATATCACTGTTGCATCCTAATATTTATGGTATCCCACCATTGTTAACACAACTACCTCATTAACAAATTAATAGAATTCTATTTTTTGCTTTAGGCCAAAAACGATTCGGATCAAGATCCCCATTATTCGGCTTTCTAACAAAGAACATGCAAGGATTTTAGAATATAAATATAGCATAATATAGAGCGATATACAAAACATATTAAATTACCTGACTTTAGGAGAAATCGATTGGATTAGGATCAAGATCTCCAAAGCCGATTAAAGTTATGGTAGATAGAAACCGGGATTGGGAATTCAACAGTCTTTGTAGTTAACATTTTGAAATCCGAGTGTAATTTTAATTTAAAAGACCGGGGTTGTTCGTAACCAGTCTCTATTTAGGGATCTCTTTGACCTTTTGTGTAGTAGTGAGTGTTCAGGGAAGTTTCACAAGACCTGAAGTCCATGCTAATTAAACATGTCGATCCAAACTTTCTGTATAAGTTGCTGAAATCCCCTTAAGATATGAGAGCTTTGTTGACGTATCTGAAAACATATGATGAATTACATTGCAAGTTTATGAAGCATAAGAAGAAATGACAGCTTCAAATGAAGGTTTGGTAAAACAAAAACCTGAGTATTAAGTCGGTGATTGGCAACAAGATGAATAAATGTGATAACATTATCATTCACAACCCGTATATTCTTTCCACCTGGTATTGTTCAGCTGTTTGCTCCCCATATAACTTTTGTAGTGAAAAGCTAATTGTTTTGAAAAATTCAGAATCTGCACAAAAAATTGTACCGATTTTACCCGTAATAAAGCCTATTGACCCAACTTTTTGCAATCACTATTCTAATACAGACTATTACTAAAATAATTTTACTTTGTACTCATATTTGGGCTGCTAATTTTTACACAAGATAAATAATGTTGACAAAAAATTGTTCCGGGTTAACCCATTTTACAGGTTTTGACCCATTATACAACCTACTTACCGCCATTTTTCTATCTATATACAGGTATGAAAATACACGCAACTGCTCTTTTGGTAGATATAACATTATATACATGACGAGGCAATTATGCAAACAACAATAACAGTGAACACATACCTCCGCCTCTTTCAGCTTTAGAGAATATCATAGTCAATATAAACTAAACTCGATACTAACGAGAACTAAACATCTGCAAATTCAGAAGTATGACAGGTACCTGGGTTGTCAATCATAGGTGCCTTCCACTTTCCTTTGTAGTTAGGGTTCTTGATTTTCTGTCAAGGGAAATACATTTTAGAAAATGCGTACTACTAATTAGAATAAAAGAATATGCACCGAAAGGAAAAGTCCACAAACCTTTGCCTTCCATGGGACCTTGTACTCAGGGTTTGGAATACTTGGGACGGTTCACTCGCCATCTTCCTCCTCATCCCAATCTTCTGGCTGGAGTTTTTATTTATTTTAGTCAGAAATTAATCCCAGAATGCTTTACAAGTCAAAAACAGAATGCTGAAAATAAACACGAACCTTCTTGGCATCTGGGTCTGGGATCTCTTTCTCGATGTCATCATAACCCTGGTAACCAAAAAACAACAATCAGTTATGGAGCCCAATATATAGATATAAAAAGAGTAACAAAACTTGTTGTTATATTACCTCGGGTTTCTTGTCTTCAGGGTCAGCAATGAACTCCTTGTCATCCCAATCTTCAGGCTGTTATCAATTTGAAATTGATTAGAACTTTAAAAGGGACTCTCGTAAAATTGCATAAACAAACTTATTACTCGTGTATTTGAATATACCTTCTTGGCCTCAGGGTCCTTTATCTGCTTAGCTGGGAGAAGATCCCAGTCAGAGTACAAACTTCCAGTCTGCTTCTCTACATTATCGATGAGGATAGTGTAGGTAGCATTAGGGCGGAGGATGAAGGTATAAACGTGTGAAAGCTGGTCATTTCACAAGGGACGTCTTTCTTGATCAATTTGTTTTCCCCGTTGTATGTCAAGATGGCGTGAACCTTCTTTGTGGCGTACCCACAGATATCAGGTCCACACATGATGCTGTAGTAAACAACAAGAGCATTAAACCAATGTGTAATATGAAATCTTAACAAACAAACAAACAACCGAGTAAGGCGTGTATGTTTGAATAAACAACCTGTATGGGGTATCACCACCGAATTTCGTTTGGTCAACATCACCACTAAGCAATTTCATGTATCCACCACCACAGTCAAGCTTCTGCTCATGCTTAACAGAGAATTGGAAAACTAGAGTATTGTCCTTGTTGCTGAATTCAGGGTACTCAGCAGAAATGGCGTAAAACCTATAGTCTTCACTGGTCTGGATACCTATTAACACAAAGAAGAAACAAGCAGTTAATATTAGCTGCTGATAAATTCATAAAGCATGTTACAATTTACCATGAATGTAAAACCAAATAACTAATAATGGGAATACCTTTATCATTGGCATCTCCATTCCATTGACCGGAAGTATAATTCCATTCCCCAGCCATGTTCTCATCTTTCTTCCAGTCAGATTTAACCCACCGGCTTTCCCATCCATTTGAAACAAACATGTAACATCAATGTAAGTGAAACTCATGTAACGATATCAATACTCTACATATAAGCATAGCTTATAATTATAAACAAACTAAATCTTGCTTAAACGGACAATACTACAGCTACCTCAGTTTATAAACCGCGAAAACTATCGGAAAAAAATTCTGCACAAGCCAACATATGCCGTTTACTGATTCACCCTATATGTGTTTGTCATTTCCTAAATCTACACTCATTACAAGAATGAGCAACTAAAGTCATAACATGATACAATAACAACATCACATTACACATAACATTGATTATATCACAACTACATACAACCACTAAGAAACTGAATCAAATCAACAGATTATCACAACAAAAGTACAATCAACTTAAAAAAAAACACCTACGAGTGTAAAACTCGTTATAAATACAGCTAAACTTTGAAAAAGCCACATGCTGAATGCTGATAAATTATGAATCCTAAAACTGTCTAAAGTCATACTAGATAGACATGCTAATCTATAATTATAATTCTAAACGGCAACCGCAATCTTATTAACACTCTTCCCCTTCAACTCTGATTCCTTTAAGCTACCCACACTCTTCTTTTCCACCATCTTAATAACACTCTTCTTTTCCATACATTTCTAAAATGAAATCAAACCACAATTTCTTTGATTATTGATAGTTGAATACAATAGTAGACGAATTATAGCCAGGTAATTGATCAAACTGATTTTCCCCAAATTAGCTTTTAGGGTTTTCATTAAAAAAAAATTATTTGAACATAATCAATGGAAATATTTCATATATTTTAAGCAAAGCAAAACAATTACTTTAAATAATAATTCAAAACCCTAAATATTTGAATTAAATCTGCTTACCAGCTAAAGATGTTGATTGATGACAAAGCACAAATGATTGGCAGAGTGATGTAACATAAATATTTTCTTTATTTTGTTAGTGATTTTGAATGAATCGACTTGTAGATTCAAACTGAAACTTGAATTTGTGTAGAGGAGGCTTTAATGGCAGTTGTGTGTGTTTGAATGAATAAGCAGTATTATGAGAGTGGTTTGAAAAATATGTATTAGGAAAGTAGTGGTATGAAAAATACTCCGTATGTATTAGGAACACAGTTTTAACCAATCTTGTATATAGAATAGCTAAAAGACCCGTGAAATTCACGGGTATTTTAAAGATAAGTAGATAAAAATAGTTTTCACATTACACAATAAGTTGGTAAGATTGAAACATATGAGTATAGGTAGTTGAAAAAAGAAACTTTGCACAAACAAAACATGTGTGGCAATCAAGCAAATAGTTAAATAACCAAAAAAAGAACATAAAGTTGCATATGAACATATTGTAGTTATTTAATGTTGCTTTACTTGTATTGTTGGGGAGGGTAAATGCATGTTGATTCACTTTTCGAATACTTGAACTCATCTTTAATAACAATATTTACATTTAGCCGGTTTGGTTGGGGTGTATGGGTATAGGTCTATAACTTTGAAAGTCATTAATGTTGTTTAATTGGTTATAGGGCCTACCACAATGGAATGAGAATACACAAATGTGAAGGTTTCCTCATATATTATGCCTGTGGATGGTTTCTTCATACTCTCCATTATCATTCCACTTTATACCAACACCCATGCCCATTGTGATTCATAGCGACAAACCAAACGCACCCTTAAGTTTCTTCCGACCATTATACTTGTATATCATATATTCAAAACCAATAAATAAATGTGTTTGACTGAAAAAATAATAGTTTATATGTTTTTTTTAGGATAAGTCTGATTACATATAATCACATATTTTTAGCACTTTTCTTTGTAGACAACGTTTATCGTGATATTCACAGGGAAACCATTTTTGTTGCAAATAACAATTTTCAATTCTCTTAACTACTTAACGGATAACAATGAAGGTAGTTTGTAATGTGCCTACCAGAAACATATAAAGGTTGACAACATAATTCATTAAATAACAAATTAATTTATGTATGGTAGTTTTTGGATTTTGTTAATGTTAATAAACAACATAACTTTTTAATAAAAAAAATGTCTTCACTACATACACTATATCATGTGTCTACCGGACTTATGTTGGCAAAACTTTTAAACTCAAAGATAAATATTGTATCATTAATCAAGCGCCCCACCACTTTATTGTAATGATTCCTTTCGTTAGTGAAACTTGTCATATAAGGAGATTATCTTTTAAGCTAACATATGTGACAAAAAATATACTATATAATTGCTTGGATAGGGCATATGTGACAAAAATATCTAAACTATAGTTACTTTAAATTTATGTAACTTACAATGCTTGTGTACATTTGTGACATATGTTGCTGAGTTCAAACACAAAAGATAGTTCATTTACACTGATTGGATAAGTAAACAAAAAGTTACATATAACATGATCATACTTGGTTTAGGTTATAAAATAGTCATGTACTTAATGTCATTTCCCGTTTAAGTATCAGAATAAAAATGTCTAAATTTTTGTTACAGACTTTTAAATTATGTCCCAATATACACATTTTTAATTTTTTTTACCTTATATGTTTTTGTTTTTAACCTATTTACCGTGCAATAATAGTCGACTGTAGCAAGGTATGTTAGTATTTTTTTTGGTGACCTTAGTTTGTTGATTTTAACCATAATATGTGATTATGATCTCATATTTACTATATCTAAGATTCGCTAGAAATAATTAAGTTTTTGTTTGATGCGGTTAATAGTTATATATATATGGATGCCATATAATACAAAAAGAATGACACGAATGGTAAAAAGCAATAAAAACGAAAGATATAGGGGTAGAAAAGGTTACCTTGTGCATATTAGGATATAATTTGAAAGTATGTAACAAAAGCTGAAATATTTTTTAGCTCATGTACCTAGGCGAGACATGCTGGTAAATACATGACTATTTTATGACCTAAACTCGTTGGTTATTGTCCAAGTTTAAAACTTTTAATTGTTTCAAAAACGCATTTATTTAACTATGGATATATAAAAGCTCTTTGCATGTCGTCAAAGTTAATCGGGTCTCTTGTTAAAATACATATAACAACATCTGAATGTCATATCGTATCACAAAAACACGAAAATAAAAGTTGGTCTCTTCATGGAACTATTATAGGGCAAAGTAATGCAACGATCACCTAAAAGTATCTATATATGCTTTTAAAAATGTTATTCTATATCAAAATTGACATAGAAACACATTTGACTACTCAAATTAATTGTTCATATATTGCGCCATGTTAATGACATGAAGTTATAAAAAATTCAAGTGTATATCGCTACTCAAGGTTGCTACCATAACTGCGTGTGTTAATAAGTGATATCATAATTGTGTAAAATTAAAACCATTTTCAAAACTCTTTTCACGTGGCATGCTGAGATGATTAGGTATTCTAGAAAAAAAAATTATTAGATGGTTAAAAAGTGTGGTAATTATATAAAATAGATAGATTGATAGTTAGATGAAAACCAAAAATGCACTCACTAATTAACGCTATTATGCATCGTCGCCGCTGTGTGCGATTAATCATCCTAACATGTCGAAAATATTGATGTGGTTTATTTTATTTATGGAAATGTTATAAATTTAAACTTAATCACATTATGAATGTAATATCAGACCAATAATGTGATACGCGCCACAAAATTGTAAAGACTGAGAAAATTGCATGCATGTTGTTAAAGGATATGAGGAGAAATCGTTTACATACTAAAAGATTATAGCATATCAAAGGACAAATTTTAGCAACTTATTTTTTTTAAATGCTATATCTGCAAAGAGTTTACAAAATAATACGCACACTATGACTTGACAATAATTGTGGTCAATCATATTTCATTATAAATACTCTTTCTGTTTTATTATCATCCACATTTAGTTGCCAACTCATTGTCAATATTATTTTGTATCTTTTTTGGATTTAGCATTGTTTTTCTTTTAAATAAAAAATAGAGGATTACTTAATATTTTAATTACAAATTCAGTTACACATGTTTCCTATAATTTAATATCTCATGAACAGTTAATCGTTGGACAAAACAAATTATATCGTCATGACAATTTTTATTTTACGTTTCTTTTCAGTAATGAAATTCACATGGCATATCACATGTGATTTAACACTAATATAATAATTTGAACACTAAACAATCTGTACTAAAATTGGCATAAGTCTTTATGTATAAATCAAAGACTTTCCATTTGTTTGCAATGGAAAACACCCATGAATGATTTTTCAACCATATATCATACACTATGTTTGAGTTATAGATTATATAAGTTTATTTATGAAACTTCTATAATCACACGTGATGTGGTAAAAATCACACGTGATTGAGATCACGTTTGGTAAAAATTACATGGGATTTTACGTGTTTTATCTAACTTGATGAATTAAGTGCACTAATCTACAATATGAAATATAGTGTTGTATATGGTTGGAAAGTTATGAATGTCTAGTTTCCCGAATAAAAAAGATAAAACTTTTAAAATTTTGTAGAAAAGGTTATGTTCATTTTAGTACATGTCTAAATACTCAAATATTCAAATTAGTGTTGAATCACATGTAATTTCTAATGCAAATTTTAACAACAAAAAAAAAAATTAGAAAAAAGACGAAAAATTGTGCAAAAAGGTGAGACAAAAAAAGTTTGTCGAAAGTATATCAAAGTGTCTGTCTGTAGAAAGATAATTGATTGTTCGTCGTAATAATGTAATTATTTTCGCTTAACGATTAACGGTTTACGAGATATTAAATTTTGAATAAAAAAGGTGAAAGTGAGCCTTTTATTTAAAATAAAAGACAAGTAGCTAAATTGAGCATTTGCCATGTTAATTTTTTTTTAGTACGTAAATGCATTGATATAAAATTGTTTTGTTTAACACGACATGGTCTACTTCTAAAATATTTGATATAAATGCATTGTTATCCTAAATAAATGTTTTGGTCAAAAGCTTTAAAAAATCTATGTTAAAGAAAAAGGGCTTTAAAAAATCTAAACCATCTAAAATATGACATAGTCTTAAATAAAGAAGGATTTGATTAAAATATATACACATTACAACAAAAATTAATACGGAGTATGAAATTATTTGAGTCAAAAGCTTGTTAATGTGTTTATAAACTTTTGTAGCTAGAACCTATAAAGATATGTATGGCAAATTGTAAAACTAAAATGAATCATTGAATTTGTTTCTTTTAATTAAATGTTTTGTATATTTACTATAAATGCATATTTTATGATAATAAGACAATGTTAATTTCATTTTTAAAGTCAATAAGTTTAAATGATAAGAGTAAATGATACCTTAATTAAGGTTTTTTCAAAGTAAATTATTTAAAAAAAGCCCTGCCACTTGTCGCAATAATAGGCCATAGTATTTTTAGAAAAAAATTAATTAAAGGGATGTCAAAAAACTGTGTTTTATTATTTTAGATAGATTTTATTTATGTTACGTAAAATGACCAAAAAATCCTTTTTAAAAAATACGGTTCCCCAACGCTTTTTGGTTGCCCAAAAACAATACCTTACACATACGGGACACTTGTCACAATTTCGATTAGTTGCCCAATGACAGCGGTTGCCCTCGGTCCATTTTCAAATTAAAAATAAAAGTGGTCCGGAAAGTGATAAGCCTCAGGGCGCGCGGTCTATTTGCATCATTTTCCCTATAGTAATTTATAAGTTTATTTAATGTGTGTTTAATGCATTTTTTGGTTAATTAAAAACAATTATCTTAACTATATAAAATGGAAAAATGGTCAAATGTTGAAACTTGAATGTTGAAAAAAAGTCAAGATAGTCATGCATTTGATATGTTGAAACATTGATATGTAAACAAATATAAGGAAACTATGACTCATTTAATTTACTTGCTTTAATGATGTTTTAATCATATTATTGAATGTACATCATAATGTTATATCTTATATCTTAATAAATAATTCATAAACTGAAAGTTGAATAAAAAAATAACATTAACAAATTTTGGATCATTTTACGGAAATGTATACAGTACACAGAAGTGTCTTATGTAACAACCTCTGATGGATCATCAAGTTTTTGGGCTATGGTTGAGACATTATCCCTTGCCACAGAAATCACATTTAAGATTGTCGGCAGGTAAGTATCAATCGAAAGTACAAGTTTAAACTATCAATTTCATTCCATCTTTAGAAAGATTTTAGAAACTCTTTTGTTTTTTTAATTAATGGGGGAATTACATACATCCCTACATACACACCAATATTTACATATTTTCCCAAATACAAGCTTTTAATGCATGATGTACAAGCCTATTAAAGCAAGGTTTGGAGAAATATGTAAATAGTAGTGTGTATGTGGGGATGTATGTAAATGCCCCTTAATTAATATATTAGCAAAAAGTATACGTGTAAGGCTGGGCACACATTGATACAAACACGCAAGTAGAGATTAACATAATTTAACTTTTTCAAAAACTAAACAGCGTCAAAGATAACAAACAAACATTTAGAGATTCAAGTAACCAGATTTTGACGAAGATTATACATCGTTGCAGCTATAAACACGTACAAAGATCGCCATAACTAGATTTTGTCAAAAACTATAAATCGTTGCCGCTAGATACGGGTACTCAGCTGAACAAAAAATAGTTCTCAAAAACCATTGCAACTTAAACCAATGCTATAAAAAAATGATTCTCTAACGCTACAAGTAAAGTTATTTGAAAAAAGTTATTCGCTGTGAAAATTTGGTCACAACTAGACATCGCTGCCGCTAGGCGCGAGCCACCATTAACCTCATCACTGCCACCATCTGCCGAAATTGCGACCATCTTTCGATGGTTTAGGTGGTTTAAGGTAGTTTGTGCTGGGTTTTTGGTTGTTGTTGGTTGTTTCATTTGTCTATAGCCACCATTAACGAAACAATCAACACCGAGCCTCCTAACATTTTGAAAAAACCCACCACCGAGACACGACTCGTAACTTGGCGGGGCAGTAAACGAAGTTGTATTTGAGATTGCAGCTAGCAGCCAACGACAAAATCTGAGCCAAAATTTTAAAAGTTGAAAACTTAAAACTGTTTGAATAAATTTTAGTTTTGAATTTTAAATTTTTGAAAAATTAAACTTTTGAGATTTTAAATTTTGGTTTTTGAATTTGAAAAATTAAAATCTCGAAATTTTAAAAAGTTAAAATTTAAAATATTAAATTTACAGAATGTGTTGATAAAAATTAAATAGTTTGTCTTATAAAAAAAATTCATTACATGGAAAAAAATATTTTGTGAATAAGAAAGACACAGAAAAGACTATTGTATTTAAACCGTCGTTAAACCGCTAACAAATAAAGAAAGCTCGCACACAAGTTCCTATTATTACAAAATTCAATATTAACTATTGAAACTTTTTTTTTTTTTTTTTTTTTTAAATCTAATACAGCAACCCAGAACCATGCTATAATAAAACAGATTTTCCAAAGAATTTCCTTAAGCTATGAATTCAGTTTACTTAAAGAAACACTTGCACTGAAATTTTGTCACATCATTGTCGTTAGGCGTGGACACTCGGCTAAATGATTATGTGCAACCATGCAAAAAAGGGCACACACCACATGGCTCGAGAAAGAGTTTTAATTTTCAACCAAAAAACATAACCAGAAAATAGAGCGTGTAAATATTGGTCGGCGCCACCATACAACAATACCACACTTTACATTAACGCCACTATTCAACCATGCCATCAGAGAAACAATTTTTAAAAAAGGGTTCTCAAGCGCTACTAATACAATATTTCGAAAGAAATGCATTCGCCGCCGTAATTTTGTCGAAAACTAGACACCGCTGCCGCTAGGCGCGGGTACTCGTCTAGTGTTCATTAAATACACATTAACCTCTGCCCAATGGGCACTTCAAAATCCATTTTCAAATTGAGTGGTTTTGTGCGGGTGTTGCTATATGCACTCCAATACTACATCACATCATAAGTCATCTCACCCATTCACTTGTATTATTTTACGAGTATTTGTTTAATGACTTTAATATACTTCGTATTTTTCTATTTTTTCCTCTTTAATTACTTACTTTATTATATTTTATAACTTCTAAAAAAGGTTTTCCTCTTTCATTTCTCAACATAAATTTTTGATGGCATTTTTTATTTATATAAACATATTGAAAGTATATATATTTATGTAAATTCAGTTTTTGGTTTACATTTTGTCAATCCCAATATTCAAACAAAAAACCGAATATCTAATTCTGTTCGGTTCGTTTTTGATAAATTTGTTTCAGTTACAAATTTAGGTCAGTTTTTTTATTCGGTTTGGTTTTGTTTTATAGTTCCTGTGGGTACTACCCGAAACATGAACACCCCTCGCCCTCGCTATAATGTAACCTTTGATTCAAATATCGAGATCGGAGTATTACATTAATAATCCAAAAGGGACAAGATATAGAGACCCTCCCGAAAATACAAACGGTACCCCTTACTTTTTTGTTTTTGTTTTTTATTTTTTTTATTTTTATAATTTTGTTTATATTATTAAACTATAAACGTGAAAGTACGGAATAAAAAATATTAAGTTTAACTAGTCAAAAATATTAAACTGGCAAAAAGTACGGAACATAAACTGATAAAAGACTGTGTTGTACTGTAAACTGGGGAGACAAAATGAATCTTTGGACTTTTACCCCCTTTTCAAATGAGCTAGGGGTACGTGTAACATAACCCAACCCAAAATTACGGAGTAAATAAATAAATATGAATGTCAAAAATTAAATGGGAATGATTGATGGACCGTGGGTCATTTGTCTTTGTTTAAATAGAAGATTTGGAGTGTAAATAGACTTTCCTGTTTTATGCGTGCATAGGGCTGGGCATCGGTTTAAAGACGACCCGAACTGAACCGACAAAACCGAAAACCATAAATCTTAAAAAATCTGAACCGAAACCGAACCGACGTATTCGGTTCGGTTTTGTGTCACGTCCGTCTGTTCGGTCCGGTTTAGGTGTCTTTATGTGTGTTTTTTGTCGGTTTTCGGTCAAACAGAACCGACCCAAAATCGAAAATCGTGAAAAACCTAAACCGAAACCGAACCGAAAGGCTGTCGAGTCGGGTCGATTTTTGTCGGTTTGATCGGTTTTGTCGGTTCGGTTCAATTTTGAACCTTCCATGCTTAGCCCTATGCGTGCATATAGACTCAATCTAACTGAAAGATTCGTTCGAAAAAAATATAACTGAAAAATAGTAATGAGTGGTTGTATGCCCTACCTATCAAAGACACCCTATCCTAGTTCTATGTGAGATGTCAGGGTTCAAAATGACATAATTATCCTTTACAATCTAAAAAATAATTACGGGGTGTTTCTTTTTCTTTTTAGACTAAGAGGCTTATAAATATAAGTGGGTCGTACGTCTATATGAGCCACTTATTGGGGATGAGTTGATATTTCATGTCTTGTGGATATAGAGGAAGTAAGAGAAAATATGTAACGCCCCGACCCCACAAGGGTAAAGAAATCACAAGTAATGGTGTCATATCAAAGCAAACATATAAACCAAAAGAAATCTTCAACATAAATATGGAAATAATCCAAGTCAAAAGACTTCAATACATAGGTCCCAGCGGAAAATAAACTCCAAACGAAATGTCTAAAACATAAGTCTAAATGGTATCATAATATCAAAGCTAAATCTCTAAGGTAAGTCCACTCAGCACTCATCCCAAAGCAATACCCAGCTCCAATGCTTAGATACCTGCCGCGGAAGAAAAGAAAAGTGCGGCTGAGCTTCAAAAGCCCAGTGAACAGATATACAAGTAAAAAGAATACGAAACGAGAACAAATACGAAATAAAGTGAAAGAAAACAGTGATGTCATATTCATTTCAAAAGATAATTCAGAATATCAGAATAAGTTTTATAGCTAACTACCTCGAAGCCCAGACACATATGCCATATCAGAAACATATCATAATCACATAAGGCAACATATTTGTAGGGGAGACCTACCAGAGTTATGAAGGACGTGCATGCACGCAGCATCAATCATCAGATAACATATAGCATATAACAGATAATATATGGCATATAACAGATCTAGGATGCATCCATACGCCCCACAGACAAATATTCATAATATAATTCAAATTGAGCTCATACAGATAACAGATAAGGGACGTGGCAGAACATCACTCTACTGCCCTAGAGTCATGTCAGAAGTGCATTTGCTGACACGGACATGGAACCCCCATGACTAGTTAAAATTGGCTCGGGTGTCAACTATCAGAGATCAAATAAGAATGTCATAACTGACATAGATCATATTTTATCAAATGTTTAATCATGTTTTCAAAATCAAAGTCTTCATATCATATAGTTCAAAATCAAAGGTTTTATGATTCAAAAATCAAAGTTCAGATAAGCAACAGCTCAAATAGACACATTAGGGTTCATAGCAAAGGTTTAGGAAATCCTAATATGAAAACAAAAAGAAACTTCATACGAAACCTTTACTGAAAAGGTCAGAATATCCGTACCTTATTCGAAAGCAAAAGATCAAAAGTCGAAATAGGGAAGCAAAGAATTACTCCTTCTTCACAGAACCTATATACATTAATGTCGTATATATTATTAATGATTCCGAAATCGTCACAATGATCCGTTAATATTTTAGGGTTTCCATAATTAAATGAGACTTAAATACTTTAATATTAATATCGTAAATTAGGGTTTCATACGTCTTTTATTAAAGTTTAGGGTTTCTCATTCTTTAATGTCTCATTAATATGCATTAACTTACATGTTACGTCTTTTAATGACTAGTTACTTAACCTAACACGTCACAAAATAATATTTCCTTTTTATGTTTCAACGTACATGTTTATGATTTTATGTGACATATAATTTACTTATTACTCGTATTAATTATGCATTTACTCCATTAGGGTTTAGCATAACTTATTAAATTTACATATCAAACTAGGGTTTATGTTTATCATAACCTTTACTTAAGTAATGCATCTTCAAATCTCATATACATGTTTCGGTTATTAGGGTTTTCGCATATTAGGGTTCAACACTAGTCTTAGCTCATCTTCTTACTTCACATATTCAAGTTATTAAGTTATATTCATTATTCGAAAACTAAACATGGTTCGGTCCTAATTACTATGTTTCGGCCCTCATTAAATAAACACAAACATGACCCGATTCAATATTACATCTTACGTTACATGTCTCTTATTAGTTACTAGTTAAATTAATTAGGGTTTCTCCTTGTTTCGGTTCACCACTCTCGGCCACAAAAGAAAACAAGAAAAACGCGACGAAACAAAATATAACTTGACATAAACAAGTAAGGTACGTTAAAGGAAGACAATTAAACGATATACCTTAACTTGATTGAGCAAAATCGACACCAAGGGTGTTTCTTTGAGTCTCGGCCGAATAGGGAGAAAAAGAAAAAGGAAGAGCAAAATAACTAGGGTTCCAAACTTATGATTATGTATGGTATATATAGTTGTAGTATTTGAGTTAAACTAGGAAAGTAATTGGGTTTGGGTTTGGGTTTGGTCCAACCGGTCACACCATCTCACACGCACCACCATTGGGCTTCGGCCCTTGTCCACACGAATTAAACAAACGCGACCCAAAACATTTACGAAACTTTAACTCTTCGTCGTACCAAATCAATTACGTAATATATTTGAGTTAGGGTTTTTAAGTATTCGCAAGTTAATCTTTTTATTTCTTTAAGTATTAGAAATATATTTTACGTATTTTAAATTTTTTAGTTCCAAGGGTATTTTAGTCTTTATTCGGATTTTAAATTTTCAGGTTTTACAAAATAAGTGGATCGTACTTAAAAAAAATACTATTAAATTGTTTGTGGACCTAATCCCTTAGCTAAGGGTAAAAAGAAACACCCCCTTACTCCGTCAGTCCTAAAATAAGTGTCTAATTTAATTTTTTGGAGATTTTTTTGTTCAACTTACCTTAAATATTTTTATTTGTGTTATATAATACTTTGAAATTTATGTCAATGAAATTACATTTAAAACCCTATCCATTCATATATTTGCATAAAGTATTATATAACACAAATAACATTATTTAAGGTCAAAGCTGAAAAAAAACTAAAAAAAGTCAAACCAGACACTTATTTTGAAATGGAGGTAGTATCATTTCATATTGATCTAAAAAATAATTAATATTTCAGTATTATCTAGAAATTAAACCAGTTATATCAATATATACAAAGCATATGTTCTAAAACCATCGGGTGTCCATATAATGAAGGATCTTGTTGTCTGTCACATAATTGTATTTTAAATATGAAAACTGAAATATATTTCAACATTTTTTTTGGCAAACTATAGCAACATCAATACCCTTTGTTTTCAATATGCCATTGTGCCACCTAAAAAAGGTAATACGAGTAATAATTTTACCAGTGTACCTTCTCACAAAAACCTTCACATAAAAGACAGGGTGTGCAGAATTCGGGTTTCACCCACGGAAAGCGAAAACTAAAATCAAATCGAATCGAATTTGTCAAAACCGAACCAAACTGAAATAGTTATTTGGTTTTCGATTCGAATACGGTTATGTCACAATGAATCGAAAACCAAACCGAAAACCGAATTCACATAAATATATATAACTTTTATATATTTATATAAAAAATGACATTAAAACTTTTTCCCAGTATAATTCTGACATCTTTTTAGCTTGATTTTTTTAGAAAGAATATATATAGTTGCATAAATAAATAATTAAAAATATGTTATTCAAGTTATTCGGTTTGGTTTTCAGTTATTCAGTTTGGTTTTTGGTTCGGTTCGGTTCTCGGTTTTACCCAGAATTTTTTTTATCCAAACTAACTGAACTGCCCAATAACCGAACCAATAACACCTAAAAGACATCAACCAAGTTCATTGGACATATCATATTAGCAAATCTTAACTACAGGAATGATAACAGTGAAACCCGACCATTTATAGTTTACTGGGGCCGAGGTTGGGATGGAAGTTATTTTGCAAAGCCGCTTTAGAACCAACTTGAACCAAAACCAACACGGAAACATGCATACTGGTTTGCAAATACGCAATACAACAACAACAACAACATACCCAATCCCGCCGGAGCGAGGTATGGGGGAGGTAAAATGTAGACAGATCCTACCCCTGCCCCAGGGTAAACCCTGAAGTAGGGAGACTGCTTCCAACGAGACCTCCGGCAAGTGCAGGTGTGCGGATGAGAAAGAGAAGATAAGATAGCACAGTAAACAACAAGCACAAGCAGCAAAGCAAGCAGGCAAAAACAAGGCAAGGCAACAAAGATAGGCGCAAAGAAAAGCAGTCAGACCTAAGGGAGTCACTGAGAGCCAAAAAAAAACGACGCACGGGCCCAAAGCAAAAGTAGAGCAAACAAGGCACCATAAGCCAAAGCAGGTCAAGAACAGCAGGCAAGCCCAAAACAACACAAGCAAAGCAAAGCAACGCACGTGGCCTAAAACTACGGAAAAGCAAGGAAAAAACAATGAAACGCCTAAAAGCCTAACCCACCCAAACTACCTAAACCCAGCAAGCCCCAAGTCAAAAAAACTAGCTGCAGATCCTAATCCTATCTCTCCACCCTTTCCTATCTGAGGTCATGTCCTCCGACAAGTGAAGCTCCGACATGTCATGCTTAAGTCTCTCCTCCCACCTGAGTTTGGGTCTGCCCTTCTTCTCACTCCATCTACTGCTAGCGCCTCTACCCTTCTAACCGGCGCTGATTGTGGCCTCCTCTTGATATGGCCGAACCACCTCAACCTACCTTCTCTCATCTTTGAAATAATATTTCCGACTTCAAGTTTAGATCTGAAAACTCCGTTCGGGATCATGTCAAGCAAAGATTTTCCACAAGTCCACCTTAGCATTCTCAGTTCTGCCACTTCTACCCTGTTAGCATGGGCCTTGGAGATGGGCCAACACTCGGACCCGTACAAGATAGCCGGTCTAATCGCCATCCTATAAAATTTCCCCTTTAACTTTAAGGGGACGTTCCTGTCACAGAGGACTCCCGATGCCGCCCTCCATTTCGCCCAACCAGCTCTGATCCGGTGGGTAACATCCTCATCTATCCTCCCTGAATTGTGAATCATCGATCCCATATATCTAAAAGACTCTTTGGGAGGCAGGATCTGGTCGCCGATACGAATATCCTCGTGGTGACCCACTTCGTTCCTACTAAAATCACATCTCAGGTATTCAGTCTTCTCTCTGCTCACCCGTAGTCCGTTGTCTTCAAGAGCCTCCCTCCAGACCTCTAGCCTGGAGTTTAACCCTTCCGCCGATTCTGCCACCAACACAATGTCTTCAGCAAATATCGTGCTCCACGGGATGTCCTCTTGTATCCCACGAGAAAGGTAATCTAGAATCAAGGCGAAAAGGTATGGGCTTAAAGCAGATCCCTGGTGTAGCCCAACTCTCACAGGGAAAAACTCAGAGATCCCCATTGTAGACCGTACACGCGTCATAGCCCTCTCGTACATATCCTTAATGACTCGCACGTATCTCCTTGGTGAACCCTTACGAATAAGAGTACTCCATATCAGCTCTCGGGGGACACTATCATAGGCCTTTTCAAGGTCTAGGAACGCCATATGCAGATCCTTTTGTCTCTCTCTATACTTCTCCATGAGGCTTCTGAGAAGGTGTATAGCCTCAATCGAAGACCTTCCCGGCATAAAGCCAAATTGGTTCTCAGACACCCTCATCTCCCTTCTCAGCCTCCTCTCAATAACTCTCTCCCACAGCTTCATGGTGTGGCTAAGGAGCTTGATGCCCCTATAATTGCTGCACACTTGCACATCCCCTTGTTCTTGTAGATGGGGATGACTTCATTGAGTCGTCAATCTTCCGGCATCTTAGCCCCGGAAAAGATCTTGTTGAAGAGGCAAGTCAACCAATCTACCCCTTCCTTCCCAAGGCACCTCCAAGCTTCTATAGGGATTTGATCCGGCCCTGCCGCTTTGTTTCCACCCATCTTCTGTAGTGCAACCTTCACTTCTTGTTGACTAATCCTCGAATAGTAGCATTCAGGACGTTGGGTAAAGATCTCTTCTTCCCCGCTTCCTTCGATGCTTCCTCCGTTGAAAAGGGAGGAGAAATACTCTCCCCATCTTTTCCTAATATCTTCTTCGTGCACAATTGTCCGGCCGCCTACATCTTAGATATATTTGATGTTACCTAAATCCCTCCTCCTTCTCTCTCGGGCTTTAGCGATCCTGAATATATCGTTTGCTACCTCTTTGGAGTCCAATTTCTTGTACAAATCTTCGTACGCCTTATCCTTCGCCTGAGCTACTGCCTTCTTCGCCTCTCTTTTAGCTACTTTATACCGAAGAAGCTCTCTGAACCTTGATTGTTTCTCGGTAACTTTGGATTGCACTTCCTCAATAAACCACCAAGATTCCCTATTAGGTGGCTGGGTCTTAGCTGTCCCGCTAGCCACGTCGAGGCACTCTTTTTCCGCGTCTTTAATGATGCCGGCGAGAAATGTCCACAACTGGTCCGCATCTTTAGCAGTCAAGTCCTCCGACCGTGAAGAGAGTCCCTCGAATACTTTCATTCTAAAAGCCTATGCCGTCCCCCTGTTCAAATTCTTCCAAAGGATCCTCGCCAACTTGGAAGCTGCTCTCCTAGGTTGTTGCCTCACGAAAAGAGAATCCAAAGCTAACAATCTGTGTTGGGATGAGCATGCCTCACCTGGGAAAACCCTGCAGTCCCTGCACGCTCTAAGGTCACCTCTTCGCACCATCAGATAGTCAATCTGGGTGTTGTGACCCCCACTCTGAAAGGTGATCAAGTGAACATCTCTTTTCTTGAAGAAAGAATTTACAACTACCAAGTCGTGAGCCAAAGCAAACTCTAAGATCGACCGACCTTCCTCATTCCTAACTCCAAAGCCAAAACCACCATGAACCCCCGCATAGCCATCCGAAGCCGCTCCTACGTGGCCATTCAAGTCACCACCTATAAACAAACGTTGGTCCGAGGGGCACTCGCTAAGAAGCTCGTCAAGGGAGTCCCAGAAGTTCTTTTTCTCTACTTCACTCCGACCCACCTGTGGTGCATATGCACTAATTACGTTAACGGTCTCTCCATAAATGACCAACGTAATCGCCATGATCCTATCGCTCCTCCGGATCGCTTGCACAACATTATCCTTGAGGGCCGATGCCAGAATAACTCCAACTCCGTTCTTCGCTGTCTTAGAGCCCGAGTACCAAAGCTTGAAACCGTTAACCTCCCTCGAGCTGGAGCCCTTCCATTTAGTCTCCTGAAAGCACGCAATGTCAACCTTATGACTCCTCAACACATCCGCCAGCTCAAAGAGCTTTACTGTCAAGGACCCAACATTCCAACTACCCACCCTAATCCTACGAGAGGACTCCGCCCTAGCAAAACTCCTACCCCCACGCCCTCCTGACCCTCCTATACCGCCAAGCCCGATCCCCCCACCTACTCCCCTAACCCAGCCTACCCCATCTACCCCACCCACCCAGCCTAACCCCTCTACACCGACTACCCCATGTACCCTATCTACCCCGCCTACCCCGACTACCCCGCCTACACCACCCAACTCGGCAAGACATGACCTCAGGTAACCATCGCAAACCAAATCTTCTATCCTACCCCAACAAGCAACACCAAGGCCAAAGAAAACAAACCTACACTAAAGCAAAGAAAGACCACAAACGAAGGAAAAGAGGGCACGCCCAAGAAACGTTAACACAACCACCAAAAGAAACAACAATCAGCCAGGTACACGATCAGGAAACAATAAAAAAAAAGCGCAAAAATATGTGAGAGTAAAAGGATAAAGAAAAACAAACGCTGCTGCTGCCGGAAAAATTCGAACAGCAGTTGTGGCGGCAGGAAGCGGCCGACGGCTTTTCCGGCGAGAAACTGTCGTGGTCCAAGAGTATCTGGATGAAACAGTCCACAGGTCTCCAAAAACAACCTGAAAAAAAGGAAACAGTAGCAAAAAATGGAATTCCGACCAATATCGACGCTGGCGCGTGGCGGCGCGTCGGCAGTCCGGCAGCAAATCAATTTATACCGTATAGCTCGGTTTGATATGAGGAAGATGTTAATGGTGTTTAATTGTAACCAAGCTTGATGGTTAAAGCTATGAGATGGGAGAAATTGTTTGGGAGGGGAAGAATAAAAGGAGGAGAGAGAAAAAAAAGAGAGTTGCAAATCCGCAATATTATCACATAATATTAATGCAAGACAACAGGCCTATTTGTACAAGTAGTGAATAGTGATTAACAGCAAGGCCCAAGGGTACATATATACTAATATGCCAACAATAACCAACACATCATCAAAGAGCATAAATTCATCCAACCAAACCACAAATCAAATAGAGTATCAATTCATCCAACCAAAACATGGAACATCCATTATTGTTCAACAGTAATAGCTTAAAGCAAGGTTCACAAATATCATAGAAACACAAAAGTTTTGTAGCCGGTTATGATTGATTCAATGGCTGGGGAAGTCCTGACTAAGCCCATTTGACAATGAAAACCTTATTGGCCATAGTATCCTTTGAGCCCTTTTGGAAAGTCGTCATCCATCAACCAATTCTCGACTACCCTTTTCTACATCATAAAGATGCCCAGGATTAACTTTGACCACTTCATCTATCTCTTTTAAATCGCCATCAAGCATGCATTTGCCCATTACAAATAGCAACTCCTCCTCTACTCGCAAGCTCAAGTGATTTTTTGAACCCACAAGCCACCATCTTTATGACCAAATCACCTTCCTTGGTGAACTTCTTTGTCACCTCAGTCTTCTTTTGATCTTGATTTTTTACGTCAATATCAAATTTACCATTCAAATCAAAGCTGCCTGTCCAAGTATCTCGTGGGAAAAGTCCTCCAAAGGTCATCGCTTGGTTCAAAACCTTCGCTAATCCAGAAACTTTCTTTAGTCTTTCCTTGATATGCTTTGGTAAGGAGGGCACTAAGACATACACGGATTATATAACCATAAGATATTTACTTTAAAGGAAGTTTTTTCATTTTTAAGATTTGTTTTAACTTGTTTGTTCTTATATGTTATAGATCCAACACCAAAAATGAAAAGTTTTTCAGTAGCCCATGCAACTAAAGACTTGCTTCACGACTCCTACTCACCATGGTCAGATTTGTTTTTTCATCATTATTATAAAACTTGCTAAAATTTTCATTACCATACCATACCAGATCTATTTTTCATTTTTGTTTATTTTCATAAATGTATGTGAAGGGTACGTTTTTTTAACTGGGAGTTAAAAGAAGCGAATATAGCATAATACAGTGTACTATTTGCCTTTATTTTTACCAACTTTTTTTTCTTCTTCTCATGAAATAGATAAACAGACTATACTATAGACCAAGGTCAGATCTATTGTTTATATTGTGCATCATAACAAATTGCTACTTTCGTAAATAAAAGATATATTATCATTAAATGTAGAAACATATACTATAGATTTCATAAATAAATGATTAGTTTTGTCTCATTTGTTTTCTTATTTAATGTTTTATATCATGTCTAATCATCTTTAAAACCTGATGCACAAGATGATACAATGGATGCTGCTGAAGAAATGATATTTCAGAAAGTGATGAGACGTCCGATTTTGTTTGTTTATTAAATTAACTGATTTTTGTATTATTTTCGTGTTTCATTAGCTTAAAATTATTATTATTTTTTTTTTACAGATATTGTTCTTTCTATCTTACTGACGGGCTGAACAAAAGAGCCACATGAATATGAAGCTGAAATAATTGAACATTTTCTGAGGGGGCAAAAAATGTTAGATGATATCACAGGTCAAAAGGTGGAAGAGGAGGCGGAGAATAAAACCACTAAAAGACCAAGGTTTATTTTTAAATTTTTCTTAAGTTTTTTTTTTTTTTTTTTTTTTTTTTTTTTTTTTTTTTTTAATATGGATTTTTTGTTAGAATCCATGGTATGAAACTACTAAAGTAAAACCTTTTTGTTTTGTTAAAAAGTTTTTCTTACAACAAGCTTGTTGGAATCACTCCTAAACCATAATCAAGTGTTAGTAATTAATATGTAATAGTTAGCTCTATTATGGCCTTTATGTTTGTTATTAGCCTTAAGCTTATGTAGAAGGCCCATGAGCTTAAGCCCAATCCCATTAAAGAAAGGAAGGGAACTAGGAGTGTTGCCCTAGCTTCCCTCCTATAAATACTCTTGTAAACCCTCATTTGAGGGTTGGTTGTTCAATTTACTCTTTCACTCACTCTACGCCTAACCCTTCTTCATTTATACGTGTGTGTGTGTGTGTAGATTGTTCATCCGCCTCTCTTCTCCTCTCTATCTCTTTCTATATTACTTGTGTTTGTAAACCTAGTGACCTAACAGTGGTATCAATCGCCTACTAGTTGGGTGAATCGTGTTTGTTTTTTAAGTGGGTTTCGGTCCTACGCCTAAAACGCACCTTGATACTTTGGTTCGCTTAAAAACGTGTTTTTTACACTTTTTAATCCAAGATTCTTGTACTTTCAATGTTTTAAGGTGTTAAAATACTTGTTTTTGGCAAAAAGTTTCAACCTTTACGCGTGGATATACGTTTTTAAGCTTGTTTTTGTTCTTGGGTGTCGTTCTACGCGTAACCCGTTTAGCAGTTTTGGTACATCAAGTTTCACACTTTTGTGTTCTTTTGGTACTATTGAAGTTATTCCATAACAAAAATCTGGTTTAGAAACACATTTGGGCAAAATCAACATTACGAGTAATCCTACGCGTATTGAAACCCTAAAATTACGCGTAAGATTATCCTTGGTTTGATCTTCATTTTCGTGGTTTATTCCGTGTTTTCTTACTTAGATAAGTCTGAAAATACGTCGACTTTGGATATCTTTTGCACTGTGATAGTGTAAAAGATCATTTGGGCAAAAACCCTAAACTTACGCATAAGCATAAGCTTACGCGTAGAAATCCTACGCATAAGATTCACTTTACACGTAAACTTAGTTCTACGCATAAGGTAATCCTACGCCTAACTTTCTACGCCTAACTTTTGTCTACGCATAACTTTAGTGTTTTCCCTACTTACGCGTAAGCTAAAACCTACGCGTAACTCCTTATTGTTACGCGTAACTTTTGGTGTTTTTACGCATAAGTGCTACTTGGTTCTTGCCTTTTCTACGCCTAAGGTCACTTCATCAACAAAGGTTCATTCGACTACAAAGATCCATTTTTACTACACAAGTTTATCAACATGTCTCAACCACCATACTCTAACTATTTCCCTCACACTTATAATCATCAACAACAACAACAATTAACTCCACAACATCAACAATGGAATCAACAACAAGCTATTTATCACCAACAATTTAATCAACAACATAATCCACAAATTGGTGCAATTCCACCACCACAAATGGTTCAAACACCACCAAGCCTTCAAGTTCAACCCTACACAAATGATTTCAATCAACATCCATCAAGGAACACTATGAAGGAACCCACTTGGTTTGCAAAGATGTGTGAAGCTTTAAGCAGCCAACAATCAATTCATGAAGCTGGATCACTTGATAGACCTCCAATGCTCACTCCAGGTACGATCAATGGGTGATACGGTTCTTTAGGTTTTGTGATCTGAAGAAGCCACATGGAAAGTTCTTAAAGAAGGTTATCTTGGAAGGTCCATTTGAGATGCCTAATGTCATTGTACCCGGAGATCCAACTGCTGTTCCACCAAGAGATGAACAAACCAACATTGCTACTGTTGCAGATCTAAATGCTACAGAACTTCTACACTATGAAGCTGATGAACTTGCAATGGAATACATCCTCTTAGGATTACCAAACCCAATTCTTCGTAGTGTTGATCCTCAAAAGACTGCACAAAAAATGTGGGATCATATTCGTCTTCTTATGGAAGGATCTGTACTCAATCAGGAGGATTTGGAATCCAAAATTTACTTGGCTTATGAACACTTCATGATTGAACCTGGAGAGACACTAGAGTCCTATCATCATCGATTTTCAGACATCATCAATGATTTGGATAAACACAACATCATCATGCCAAGAATTGCAGTGAATACTAAGTTCCTGAGTAGTCTTGGTCCTGAATGGGAGAAGTATGTCATTTTTCTCCGTCAAGCAAAGAATATGCATCATTCTACTTATGGATTGTTGTACGATTACTTGAAGCCTCATGAAAAGGAAGTTGATCGGGAAAGGATTCTCCGTGCTCAAATTGCTAAACAGTCACATCCAGATAATCAACAACTTGCCTTGTATGCTCAACAGAATTATCCCTCTCAACCAGCAACTCAACCAACTGCTTCAAACACACCGTCACAGCAACAACCTCAACAAAATCAACTGGTTCCATACAACAACAACAATGCTCAAGCATATGTCAGTGAAGCGACTGAGGAAATCGATCCGTTCGAAGCATTGCAACAAGGATTTGTGATGATTGCTAATGCTTTTGGCCGTTACACCAACAAATCCAACAATCGTATTCGCTCCTCATCTAACACACGGACTCAAGCTGTTGTGAACAATGGACGTGTTGAAGTTCAGAATCGTGATTATGGTCGTCAGATGGGCGGTGGTCAAGGGTTTAATGCTGTGGGTAGGAATAACAACAGAGCTTAAGTGGTGGAACAGGGAAATGCTCAGAATCGGTTAAATGGTCTTAGATGCTACAACTGCAATGAGAAGGGACACCTGGCTAATGCATGCCCAAAGCCAAGGACTAGGGGCAGTGCTTATTTCAAAGAGGCTTTACTTTTGGCTCTTAAGGATGAAGCTGGTGGATCTCTCACAGACAAAGAACATAGCTTTATGGCAGATGCAGACTCGGATGATGATATGGAGGACTTGCAGGCCAATGTAGCTGTTATGTTGATGGCTAATATGCAAGAGTTACACATGAGTGAAACAGGCCCAGTGTATGACACTGATGGCTTGTCTCAGGTACCCGAACAAACCATCATCATATCTGAACTAATATCTCCGCCAATATCTGAATCCGGCACGGCTCAGACTGTTCAAAATGGGTCATATACATCTCATTCTGACGATTTTCAAATAAACCCCGTAGTTACATTTGACGATCAAGATGACCTTATGGTTTCCTTTGATAATCAAATTGACTCAGTGGTTGTACTTGAGGATCTAAATAATGATCATGTTGTGACTCACGTTGAACAAGCCGAACTGTTGCCTCATCCAGATTTTGCTCGTTTAATTCAAGACCATCAAATCAAAATGGAGAAATGTTATGCATTAAATAAGGAATTAAAAAGCAAAAATGCACTGTTAACCAAGGATTTTGAATGCTTACAAATGCAACTCAACTTTTTCAAAACTCAAGAAAACAGTGAAAAAGGTTTTGAAGCCGCTTTTGCAAAATCTCATCAAAACGAAAAATATTTAGAGAGACAAATGCGTGATCTAGCCGCTTCGAAAAATGCTTTTTTGTCTGAAATAGAACAACTGAAACATGAACATAAAAAGCAAATTAACACTCTCACCTTGGAAAATCAAAAAGCTAAGGCTGAGTTGTTAACTTGTCAAAAACAGTTCTCCGCATACAAAAAGCATTCAACGAATCGGGTAGATGACCTTCTTGAAGAAATTATCGGCTTACAAAACAAAATTAAAGAGTTTAAAACTGTTGTTTACAAACATGGTGAATCAGTAACAGCTATTGAAAAGTTTACCTTAAAACCCAATCCAAAAGGATATGGAAAAAATCTAGCTGATTACAAACCAAAGCTTTCACTAAAAACATTCAAACCAACTCCTGAAGTTTCCAGTGCAGAATAAAAAATTGATAATACTGTTATGAGTGTTGTTGAATATCATCGTCAAGAGGAATTAGATGCAGAAGACGAGAGTCGATCAAAATTAAAAAATGTTGTTTACAACAAACCTTTTAATTATAAAAACGCGATCACTTTCGTCACACCAACGGATTCTTCTAACACACCAAGGGTCATCATCAAAACACCTGAGTCTTCTAATGTTAACCCCAAAACAGATTATGCACAAACTTATGGTCCTTTACCTTCAATTAGTGAAGTAAACTCAAAACCTGAAAATCGAAATATTCTTAGATATTTTGACATTTTCATGGCTGACCTCAAAATTTTACAACATGAGATAGAATATCGTTCTGAAATCAAAATTGAACACTTTCAATCGCCTCTGGCGCGAGAACAAAGAGACATTTTTCAGAAAAATCTTTTACCTAATGTTAAAAACTTGAAAAGTTGTGCATTAGCCTGGGAACGGGATTTTCATAAGGAACTTGGAACTATGAAGGTCGTTTTCGAGAAAACAGAAACATCTATTTCTAATACTAAACGTAAAAAGAAACTATTGAGAAAAGATGTTGATCGACTCTTGGAAGACCTTATCTGTGCTGATGTCCATAATGTTGTGTTATTCTATTCTTTGCCACATGCATCTGATTATATCTCTGCTGATATTGTTGAAAATGTTGTAACTGTTGAGAACACCGATAATGTGCTTCAGATCGAGTCTTTAAAAGCTGAAAATAAACGATTACTCAACGAAATTTACAATGCCAAACGTCGTCTTCATTGGTGTGAAAAAGATATTCACAATCATCAACTTAGTTTTCAAAAGAAACTCGCTCAGTTGAGTGCAAAATCTTCTGATCCTAAAATTGAGCAACTGGATGATCAAAACGTGTCTTTGAAAAGTCAAATCTCAAAATATGAACAAGAACTTTCAAAAGTTAAACAGGAATATGGTGTCATATTTGATTTGCTCAATAAGACTCGTCATGAAGCATCTAACGAACTTGATCACTATCTTGCTCACACTAGAGAAGTCATGAATTTTGCTGGTAATATTCGTTCTGAAAATCAAGATTTGATTCACACTATCTCTAAGTTAAGAGAAATGTTAGGAAAGTATGAACAACTTCCGCCTACCGTGATTAAGAGATTAGCACCAGTCACACTTAGTAATCGTGAACCTAGAATCCCTACTGCCAAATCACAAGTTGCTAATGTGTTTCCCTCTACTGAAACAGGAATAGTTGCGTCTTTTCCAAACGTCCTCACTTCACAGCCTAGGAGCACTCAATCGAAGAATAGGAAGTTGCGACCTAAGAAAAGATCAATAAGGAATGCTAAAGTAGAAGAACACCCTAGGACTCTGAATAAGACTCATGTTGCTTCCACTATAAATGTTGCGTCTGGCAAATGTAATAGAAATAGTGATGTAACGAATCCTAAACCGTTAAGTACTTTTGATATTCAGTCTGATGCACCTTGTGTTATTTGTCGGAAGAGTATGAATTCTGATTGTCATGACAAATGTGTTGCTAAAGCTATAATCGCCCGTTTACGGAATCCTAAGAATCGGAATACCTCTAGGCCCACTAATCATTCTAAGTCTGTGCTTGGTAGACCGCCTTCTTTAGATTCTAAGGCAAACATTGTTGTCACAGTAGCTCCCGCTTCACCTCCTAAGAATGTAGTACCACCTAGTGCATTCACTAAGACTAAAGCAAAGAGTAGTTATAGATGGCAGAAATGGATATATAATACACTAGGATTTAAATGGATGCCTAAAATTATTAATGTGTGTATGTCTACTATACCTGCTTCGGAACCCTCTAACATTTCGGGTTCCACATCTACTTCTATTCCATCTGTGTCGTCTGTGTGTAATGCAGGTGATACAGATCATTCTCTGGATTGTTGATAGCGGATGTTCCCGACACATGACAGGCAACCTTAAACTGTTATCAAACTTTATTGCAAAGTTCATTGGCACTATCAGGTTCGGGAACGATCACTTCGCAGCTATCATGGGCTACGGAGACTATGTTAATGGGAACATCGAAATTAGCATGGTTTACTATGTGGAAGGCCTCGGTCACAATCTGTTTTCAGTAGGTCAATTTTGTGATGGAGATTTGGAGGTTGCTTTTAGGGAGAAAACTTGTTTCATTCGTGATCTACAAGGAAATGACCTTATGTCTGGCTCGCGTAACTCTAGTCTCTACACTATCTCTATGCAAGACATGGTTGCTTCCTCTCCCATCTGCTTACTTTCAAAGGCAACATCTACAAAATCCTGGCTATGGCACCGTCGTCTCTCACATCTAAACTTTCAAACCATCACCAACCTTGCTCGACACAAACTAGTTGAAGGACTCCCACGATTCCGGTATTCAAAAGATCACCTTTGCTCAGCCTGTGAACAAGGGAAAAGCACTCGTGCTCATTTTCCTTCAAAGGTGGAACACAGCTCTCAGCATGTGCTTCACCTTCTTCACATGGATTTGTGTGGCCCGATGCGCGTGCAAACGATCAATGGCAAACACTACATCTTAGTAATTGTTGATGACTACTCACGATGGACTTGGGTCTACTTTCTTCGAAGCAAAGACCAAGCTCCACAAATGATCATCACCTTTCTCACAAAAATACAGGTTCAGCTCCGCAACACCGTCAGGATAATCAGAACAGAAAAAGGAACTGAATTTGTTAACAAAACCCTTCGTGAATTCTATAAGAAAGTGGGAATTCAGCATCAAACATCTATTGCACGTACACCTGAACAAAACGGAGTTGTTGAAAGACGAAACCGAACGTTAGTGGAAGCTGCAAGAACAATGTTAATCAATGCTAAACTTCCAGATTACTTATGGGCAGAAGCTGTATCTACTGCATGCTATACTCAAAACTGTTCTATGATCACAAAACGCCACAACAAAACACCTTTCGAGCTTATCCACAACCATAAACCGAATCTCAAACACTTTCATGTATTTGGATCCCTGTGCTATCCGAATAATGATCGTGATGACTTTGGAAAGCTCAAATCCAAAGCTGATATTGGAGTCTTTATTGGATACTGTGATAATTCTAAAGGTTTCCGAATCTGGAATCGTCAAACTAAGGAGGTAATGGAAACGATTCATGCTCATTTTGATGAACTCACGGAAATGGCTTCTGAGTATAACAGCTTGGAACCCGGTCACAACCGCTTAAACTTCCCTCAACCCCCATCATCAGCTGAACAAAGCCCCCAGCTCACTCGTCAACAAATGGAACGGTTATTTGCTCCTCTGTTCAGTGACGATATTGATGAAAGTGCTCAAGGTGTATCCGCTGTTTCCACTGCACAACCTGATAATATTCCTATACCTGATACATCTGCTACAACAACTACTGTTGAAGATGCACCTACACCAGTTGACTCCAACACAACAGTTGAACACACCGCTTCCAACAATGATGAACCAGCTGATGATATTCTGAATGAAGTACCCCCACCTGCAGATTTTGATCCAAATGCGTTCTTCAACCCGTTTGCCAATGAGACTGCTGCACCAGATGTCGCAGAATCGTCAACAAACCATTTGACTCATAATCTGCACAATGTATACCAACATCAACCCTCTACACACCGATGGACAAAAGACCATCCTCTGGCTAACATTATTGGCAACCCGAATCAATCAGTCGTTACGAGACAACGTCTTCACACAAATGGTGAACATTGCATTTATGCACTCACTGTCTGTCAATCTGAGCCTAAAAACATTAAAGACGCAATGACTAAAGACAACTGGATTGAATCCATGCAGGAAGAACTCAACCAATTCAAACGTCTTGAAGTATGGGAACTGGTTGAAAGACCAACAGGGGTCTACGTCATTGGTCTAAAATGGATTTGGAAAAACAAATTGGATGCTGAAGGGAACGTCATCCGAAACAAGTCACGTCTAGTTGCTAAGGGTTATCGTCAGGAAGAGGGAATAGACTTTGAAGAATCTTTTGCTCCGGTTGCTCGTCTTGAGGCTGTTCGGATATTCCTCGCGTTCGCAGCTCATATGAATATGACGGTCTATCAGATGGATGTCAAAACGGCGTTTCTCAATGGACAACTTAAAGAAACAGTCTATGTCAGCCAACCAGATGGATTCGTTGATCCTGAGTTCCCGAACCATGTCTACAAACTGAACAAAGCTCTTTATGGTCTCAAACAAGCCCCTCGGGCATGGTACGATAAGCTATCATCTTTCCTCATTGCTAATAATTTCACCAAAGGTTCGGTTGACCCAACTCTTTTTATACAATATCACGGGGCACATATCTTAATTGTTCAAATTTACGTGGATGACATCATTTTTGGGTCTACACATAAAAAGTTTTCAATCGCTTTTGCAAAACTAATGAAGAAAAACTTTGAAATGTCCATGATGGGTGAACTTACATTCTTTCTAGGATTGCAAGTTCATCAATCACCCCGTGGTATTTTCTTGAGTCAGTCCAAATATGCCCTTGAATTATTAAACAAATTTGGAATGAAAACCTGTGATACTTATGCCACACCAATGACTCATACCAAGAAGCTAGACGCTGATTTACATGGGAAATTAGTTGACCCTACAAAATACCGAAGTATTATTGGGTCTCTCATGTATCTAACAGCTAGCAGACCTGATATTGTCTTTGCCGTTTATCTATGCTCCCGTTATCAGTCGCGACCAACTGAAACTTACCTCTCTGAGGCTAAAAGAATCCTCCAATACATCAAGGTAACCATTAATTTGGGGATCTGGTATCCGAAGGATTCTGGTTTTGAACTAATCGCTTTTTCAGACGCTGACCACGCAGGATGCTTAGACTCAAGGAAAAGTACTTCAGGAGCTCTACAATTTCTTGGTGATAAACTGGTGTCTTGGCAATCAAAGAAGCAGGATTGTACATCGCTGTCATCAACCGAAGCAGAATATGTAGCCATGTCCGCATGTTGTGCTCAAGTCATATGGATGAGAACACAACTCAAAGACTATGGTTACGTATTCGACAGAATCCCGATGTACTGCGACAATCGGAGTGCCATTGCGATCTCGTGCAACTCAGTTCAGCACTCGAAATCAAAGCACATCGATCTTCGCTATCATTTCATCAAGGACCACGTGGAACAGGGTACCGTTGAATTATACTTTGTGGGTACTGAATACCAATTGCCAGATCTTCTCACCAAAGCCTTGCCTCCCGCTAGGTTTAATGAGCTGATCCACCGGATTGGTATGAGGTGTTTGACTCAAGAGGAATTGGATGACCTCTTAAAACTGTCTTAAAAACCTGTCAAACACCAAAACTCTCTTTTGTAAATATTTTTTTCAAAAACAAAATACAAAAATAAAAAACTTGATAAAAACAAAAATATTCTTCTTATCTATAATCTTTCAACATGGCAAGTACATTTCTTCCTTCAACACTATAATCTTTCAAAACTCTGTATTTTTTACGATCAAGTGTTGAGGGGGAGAAAACTTTCACTTAACTGTTTCAAAACATCTGTGTACTTGCATGTTACCATATCTCGGTTGCTTCATTTAACAATGGTGGTGAATTTTCTGGTTAAATGACACCCCTCGGACTAAATTTATAACCTTTCATTATCTCTTAAGTCGAGGGGGAGTGTCGTCAAGTTTCTTTCCTAAAAACTTTGTTTGGTAACCAAAATGGAAGTTAAATGGCTTTGTTTGAAAAAGGAAAAGGTGGAGGGACCAAAACTGTCATAACCTTAAAGTTATTTTATACAAAACACCCCACCTAACTTCCACTTCTCATTTAATACACTCAACTTTTATCATCTACGCCTAAGAATCAATCAAGAAATCCGTGTTTTTGATCTTCACTTTGTAAGTTGTTTTGTGATCTTAACATGTTTTTAAGCTAAGGTTTTCAATATCATGTAAATCCTACGGTTAAAAATTATGTTACGCATGATTATGTGTTCTACGCATATGCGTATGAACACACAATCATTGTGTGGACGTTTGTGGTTAAAAAGAATGTGTCAAAACGTTTTAAATACATCAAGGGTATCCTTTTTACCATCAAAACCTACCCAGAAACACTTATCAATGAGTTTTGAAAATTAGGGTTTATAAATCGAATTGGGTTTTTCAAAATGAGAAGTGTTTTGTTCAAAAAGATTGTTGTGTAATGTTTATATGATGATGAATTGATGATTTCTTTGCTCTATAACCACCCAGAAACACTAATTGTGTCAGAATTAGAAATTAGGGTTTAAGGTTCTTGAGTTTGGGTATTTTTGATTCACTGCAAACTAAGTGTTAAAACTTGGTCAATATACTCTCACAACATCTGTGACATACCAGAAAAACTTTGGTGCAAATTCTATGGCTAAAATTCATACGCGTAGATTTAGGGTTTTAAACTACGCGTAAGGTTTTCTACGCTTAACTGTTTATATGAGCAATTGTGTTTTGATCTGTCATAAAATGAATGTTATGTGTCAATATTGATGATATGATGCTTTGTTTCAGGCTTGCTACACTTAAAATTCAGAATCAAGGTTGTTGTAACTCTACGCATAAGGATCACCTTACGCGTAGCATGTTATGCGTAAGATTAGTCTTACGCGTAGCTTCTACGCATAAGGTTCTACATATGGGACTACGCGTATCCTGTGAAGGATATGCGTAAACAGTGACCTCTACGCATAAGGTCAACTCTTACGAGTAGCCTTACACGTAAGGTTAATATATGCCTACGCGTAACCTCTACGCATAAGGTCCAATTTTTCTTACACGTAATATTTCTTACGCGTAAGTTAGGATCCTACGCGTAAGTTTACGCCTACGCATATATCATTTCTGTCTACGCATAACTTTACCAATCCTACGCATAAGCCTGGATCATACCTTCGTTATGAATTGTTACGTGTACAAACTTGTAAATAAACTAATCATATCGTCACGAATCCAATAATGTCACTAATAAACTTAAATCGTTTGATATGTTGTGAACAATAAGTGATAAAATAAACTTTAAAACTTAAAGTTAACTAACTCACGAAACATTTCACGACGTCATTGGACTATTGGACATACAAGTGACTTAGGACTCGTAACAATCATTGACACTGTACATTCAATAACTAGACAATAAGACCTTTTGTTGACTAACATTATGTCTTTCGATATGTTGGTTCTTTTGGCTAATGTTATTTCAGATCACGACATGGCTGAACAAATGAATGTGGATGCATCAGAAGTTCTCTCCATTGCTGATATCTATCCTTATGGCTATCCAATGAAGATAGGAAAGAATAATCTCCGTGTTGACTTTGACACCCTCACTTGCTCTGAGTCTTCGTGTTTAATTGCTATTGATATTCTGAGGACTCATCCGTATCAGAATATGCTCACTCACTCTGCAACTGTTCCTGAGATCTATATCCAACAGTTCTGGAACACTATGGAAAGGGTCAAAGGACAGACTGCTGTGACGGTGACTCTGAATCACAAACAAGTCACCATTACACCTGCAGACTTAAGGGCTATTCTCCTAATTCCTGAAGTCGAACCAACCAAACTATATGCCACACCTGCTGAAGTGCTCACTCTCTAATTCTTACTCGATATCGGTTATGACGAGACTACAGGAGTAATCACCAAGCATTCTCACGTAGAGCTTAAGAGTATTCCTCAACCATGGAGAACTCTCTACATGATCATCACCAAGTCTGTTTCTGGTCGTGACAGTGGCTATGAGCATCCTAAGCTCATGGAACTGCAAATATTTTGGGCACTGGTCAACATGAAACACATCGCTATCGAAGCTCTGATTTGGGATGACATGATGTCATTTCTCAACAAGCTTGGCTCAAAGATTCCCTACATCAGATATACTAAACTGTTGATCCAGAGAGCACTTGGACTTCATCCTGATATTCCCAAGAGGCTCAATGACCCCGACAATCACGACATGTTGACGGAGCCTATTCTATCTTTCAGAATCAAGGAATCGTCTACAAAGAAACAAGGTGCTGTGTTGCCAGATTTCCTTCTAAATGAAGATGTCAGAAAGCTCGAAACGTACAAAAGGTATCTGGAAGCAGTTAGACAAGGCAAAGTTGGTCATCTCGACGAAAAATCTTCTGGAACACCTGTAAGGAGAACCAGAAGAGGAAGTACAGGAAGTGCAACAAGTACTGTAAGTCAAAGGAAGTTTCCTAAAAGGAATCCTCCTTCTAAAAGGATTGTTCCCGTAAAGGAAGCCAAACCTATTCCCACACTTGAACCGCAAAGAAAGCTTGTGGACGAGAGCTCTGAAGATACTGATACAGATGAAGAGGTTCATTACTCTGTAACTGCAACCGAAGCACCTGCCTCAGTAGCTAAACCTCCAAGTCCTCCAGCTGTCCAAGGAAAAGGGAAGACTCCAGCAATTGTACCCTATGATGAGAGCTCTGAAGAAGAAGAAGAGCAACTGGATAAATCATACAGGAAGAAGTTTAAAATCGTCAGACATCTTCAAAAGGCTAAAGAATTTGCTAAAGACCAAATGGGTGGCCCCGGTGGGTCAAGTGGTGCAGCTCAATCTTCACCAACTCCTGATGCGGTTAATCAACCCGATAAGGGAGCTGGTGCCACCACTCTTGTGCAACAACAAAAGCCTGCAGAGGATACTATTGTATATGATTTTGAGGAACCGGAAACTGAGAAAGATAAAGATGCTGCTTACGACGATGTGCTTCTGGATAGTCCTACACGCTCACAGAAGGAAACTTCTGAACCACCAAAGGACCCGGAATCTCCTCACATCTCATCATCATCGGATTCTTCGTCTCATTCATCACAACCACCATCTAAGAAGTCAACCAAATCATCATCCAAATCAGTAAAGAAACCACCTCGATCTTGGATCTCTCAAACACATGAAAGAATTGTGAAAGCTGTCAAACAAGTTAGAAAGAAGGACATGCTCCACAGAAAACTGAATTGGTATGCTGACCAAATGCAGTACTTACATGATGAGAATGACAAGATGCAGAAAGAAAGGAAAGTTATTCAGAAATTCATGAAAGATCATCGTAAAGAGGAACTGAATGAAATGATTGAAGGTTACACTCAAAAGTACCTTCAGGATATCGTTCCTAAAGTCCAAAAGGAACTGGAGAAGTCAGCAAGAGATCATACCCAATAGTTTCTTCTCGACACTGTCCCCGGTGTGACTAGAGAAGTATTTTCCAGACAACTCACCCCTAACATTGTCGCATTGGTTAAACATACAATGGCCAAAGAAGCTGATCTCTCTGAATCTGAGTTAATCGCTAAACTAGTGATGCAAATGTCAAAGCAATCTGGAACGTTTCCTTCGGATGAAGCTAAATTTTTCGAAGGTCTACTTGCTTTTCAACTCAGATCATCATGCAAGGAGTCAGCCGATCAACCCAAACGGCCAAGAGATGACGATGATAAGGACAAGGACTCTGCATCTAAACGTCAGAAGCAATCTGGTGAATCTTCTTCGATGCCACCTCCTCCACAACGGACTTCTTCTCAACAGAAGTCTCCTCCACCTCGGTCTTCTACTGATAAACCTCGGGACGATTCCGAGTTACCACCCCTGACTCAAAAAACAGGTGATTACTTTGAGTATACGGGTGGTGACGATGAAGAGGTCCTTGAGCCCCAACAACAACCCACCTCTCCCAAACAAGGACAGAAACCAGCATCATCATCTAAGCCTTCGAAAAAGAAGAAGAAAACGCTTCATACTGACGTCGTATCATGGCTAGATGACGATAAAACTGAAGAATTTGAATGGTTTGCTACACTTGTTAACAACACTCCCTACCCTGAAGAAGGTCAAGAATTGGTAGACGGTAGTACCTTGGAGCATGCAAAGATTTTGCAAGAAAGGTTCCGTGTGAAGAAGATGACGAAATCTGAGTTGAAGCGCATCAAGAATGAAGCATTCCTACTTTTGAAAAACAGCCCGGAAAGTGCAATCGAGGTTGAATATCACCTTGAAAACATTGCTCGAGCCATGTCTAACAACATGGATTGGCTCAACCCAGAAGCAAACATCGACTTCACCAAACGGGACAATCCTTCATATTACACCGACTGGTCTCGACCTCTACCTACCATTGGCCAACCTGATCAGCCTAGGATTCCATTCAGACATTTCTTCAACACAGACTTGGCTTTTCTTCAACACGGTGGCGATGGTTCAAGGAAATACGCTACATCTCTGACACTTCCATTCCCTGCTGCCATATACTCTGATTGTATAGCCATTGAGGAACGTGCTACCCACATGTTCTCCGACAAAGTGGTAGCGTATAACCAAGATGCAATGTATGGGATTCACCATTGGCCGGAACGCCGAAGAATCTACTACAGAAGCTGCTTGGTTCAGAAGTCTCAACATGCAGTGTTCAGTACTAAAAGTATCGTGGCCATCCAACATGTTGGTCTATCGTCTAAATGGGACTACACTTTTCTCAAGAAGATTGTGGTCAAAAGACAAGACGAAAGGGACTATGCATTCTCTGAAGCTGACTTTGAGAATTTGAACATCAACGATATTGAAGACATGTACCTTGCCAAAGTTCAAGGTCGCATGAGACAATTTCCAACTGAAGTACAACGTGAATTCATCAAGTCACTGCTCATCTTCATCAGACGCATAGTCATCAAAGAACGTGTTGAAGATCTTCAGCTTGCCGTTGAATCATATCAGAAACGTGTCAACTTCACTCTACCACAGCTTGATCTTCTCGATATCAACCAGCTATCACAATTAACGCTCATCAGCAAACCGTTTGGTGTCATTTATCGCAGTGAACTTCATCGCAATTGCTTGATCGCGTGTAATGAGCTTCACAAATTTGGAGATCATACTCTGAAGATGGTTAGGGACGGATTAGCTTATCGATTGAAGGATATACGTGAAAACATTGGGAACCCTAAGCGATGGAATTCTCAGGATCGGAGGAATGTGAGAAGGATCATCACCATGATTGATGAACGGTTGTTCAGACGGGATCAGTTCAGACGATTGGAGAGCTATGTTGGTGGTCGACCCATGATTAACATAACCAGCTTTCAACGCCCTGTGCGCACTCCTGGGAACATTACTGCACTTCCTGGTACCCCTTGAATTGGTTCTTTCATTACAAATTTGGATGTGTGATTATATCTGACGATGGCTTGTGCACACATAACAGTGTACAACCCGCAATTGTCAAGAAAGGACCCTGTGGTACGCTTCAGTGCCACAATCCTTATAAAAGGAGCGAAAGCTTCTTATTTTTGAGTAAAACCTATTAAACCTTTCATTTTTCAAGGTTTTGCTCAAAAGAACAAGTACTTCCCCGTATGATTTTCAAAACCTCAACCGTTTATATCACTTGTTGAGGGGGAGTATTTGAATTAAACTTTGTTCACAAATTGTTCACAGTGGTCACTCTTCCCGCAACACTCGAAATGGTCATATTTATTCTCAACCGTTCAAAAATAACATTTTTATATGCCATTTTTCAGGGGGAGAAAATTGTGTGATAAGAAATATGTTGTGCATAATGCAAATGAATCTGTGTACCTCAGACTTAACCAACGAATTGACGGTACTAAACTGTTTGTAACTCGAAAAGACTTGTCCTGGACGGGTAATAATTTCAAGCTAGTTCGCTAGTAATGTAAACATGTCTCGCAAAGGACTTGTCCGAGTAGAAAGTACCATTCGAGAAACTCTTGGTAGACATGAACTCTGACAGGTATGACAACCTTCTTAGGATTGTCTACACCTTCAAGGTAGTTATTAGAGCTAGTTGTCACCTAAAAGCTGACAATGTAACTCTTTAACTATGCAACGTAACCGTGTCTCGCGGGGGATTGTCTATCTCGAGTGGATCAATTCAAAATGTGCGCACTCTTTCCTCACTGTGCATTTAAACCATTAAACTCTTTAGCACATGTGGAGGGGGAGTATTTATGCAAAATCTTATCTCTCACAGTGGTTCAAACATGTTTTTCATTTACAAACCCTTTGAGAGATATTTTCACAAACAGTGGTTTTAATGGCAACATAGGTTAGTCATGGAGTTATAAGGTGACTAAGGTTAGGAATAACCGTCCTATGATCCGCCAGAGCCGGAGGGATCTACCCAAGGACATCACAAATAGTTAGTACTTAGAAGTCCTTAGGTACGATTATAAAAAGGAGAAAATGAGAATCGGAGAAAGAAGGAGTTGAAGAATCAAAAAGAAATGCAAAGAAAAGGGTGAAAAGAAACAGCCCTCCAGATTATTCAACTTAGGGCAGACACCGGGTTCAATTCATATGCTACTGGTTGTCACTTAGTGACACCGGTATTGAAGATTAAAAGTCGTCATGGACCCAGTGACGCATGCACTATACCTTCTTAGCCACTCAAGTTTCTCTCAACAGAAGCTTGTTTCATTCTCACAGGGAACCCTACGTAAACTATTGGCTTTCTCTTAGAGATCGCTGGTATTGAAGAAGGAGACCCTCTCCCTAGTCTCCGCTCAGGAAAACCAAAACGCACTATTGAGTCTAGAGCCACGAGATTCATCAAAAGATCTCTTAGGAATACTTGACATTTTATCACTTGACGATCACCAAATAAGATCATCAGTGGTTCATATCGAGTCCTTCACAGATCTTAGCAATCTGTCGAGAACATTTATGAGAGGTTCACATCTGTGATCCTCAGTGATTGAATGGAAACTCCTGCCAGGGTCAACTTCAAACAGCCCTGACAGCAGGTCACTTCGGTAACTCCCCGTGGATTACGCGGAGTGTGTCTCAAACGGTCTACAGTCGTGAGGTGATACTTCGGTGTACCTCATCGACTCATCTGAACTGTAGATGTACTTCGGTACATCGCGTTATCTCACTTGTGGGACTCCAGTTCAGGAACGGCCTTTGTAAGAATTAGAGTTGTGTTTTCACACTATGCTGTTAACACTCTCGAAGTTCAAACTTGTAAGTGCCGGAACCTGCTTATTACTAACCGTTTGAAATGTTTTCTTCTTATGGAAGCTCCAGAGCAGGATGATCGTGCTGATTCTTCTCATGCTCATACCAACATCATCACTGATGAAAGTTCTATTCAAAAGCAACACAACCGTCAGAATGATTCTTCGTCAAACCAAAGAATCTACAAAGTTAAAGACTTAGAGAACTTCATCAGTATTGAATTCCAACGTCAAAGAGCGTGTGAGCATGTTGAAGAATGACGTGGAGACACTGGAGCAGCGAAGCAGACCTGAGGCAGACTGATGCAGACAACAACATACTATCACTTTCACCACAAAGAACAATGATCAAAGAACAAAGTTAATGATGACGTCAAAGCATAACTGTTCAAAGATAACTATCTCTCTACACTGGGGAGATTGTTCGAATCAAGGCAATTCTTCTCACAAGAAAGAAGAATGTCAAAAGACTTCAGAGCTACTATCACATCAACGCCTTCACCGTTCATCACTAACACTTGAGGGGGAGATTGTTGGAATCACTCCTAAACCATAATCAAGTGTTAGTAATTAATATGTAATAGTTAGCTCTATTATGGCCTTTATGTTTGTTATTAGCCTTAAGCTTATGTAGAAGGCCCATGAGCTTAGGCCCAAGCCCATTAAAGAAAGGAAGGGAACTAGGAGTGTTGCCCTAGCTTCCCTCCTATAAATACTCTTGTAAACCCTCATTTGAGGGTTGGTTGTTCAATTTACTCTTTCACTCACTCTACGCCTAACCCTTCTTCATTTATACGTGTGTGTGTGTGTGTGTAGATTGTTCATCCGCCTCTCTTCTCCTCTCTATCTTTTTCTATATTACTTGTGTTTGTAAAACTAGTGACCTAACAAAGCTGGTTATTAAGGAATAAAGTGTTGTTTACCTTGGGCTTATTATCACTGGAAACTTTTTCATGGTGGGTTTCTAGCTCAGTAGTTTAAGTTATAGTCTGGTTTGCAATCTTCGATGGTGGACAACCCTCCAAAAGTATTTATGCCTTTCGTTTTGTGTTTTGTATATGTTTATGTTTACAAACAAGTTTTGTATCTCCATGTGTGTTTTGTGGATTTCAAATCTTTTTAGTAGTCTTTAATAGTAAGAAGTTGTATTGGGTAGATATGAAATTCTTCCTTTAAAGTAATATCTTATAGTAATATAATCTGTTTATGTCTCAGTGCCCTTCTTACCGAAGCATATCAAGGCGAGACTAAACAAAGTTTCTGGATTAGTGAAGGTTTTGAACCAAGCGATGACCTTTGTAGGAATTTTTTTCCATGAGATAGTTGGTCATGCAGCTTTGATTTGGAAAGTAAATTTGATATTGACGTAAAAAATCAAGATCAAAAGAAGACTGAGGTGACAAAGAAGTTCACCAAGGAAGGTGATTTGGTCATAAAGATGGTGGCTTGTGGGTTCAAAAAAGATCCCTTGAGCTTGCGAGCAGAGGATGAGTTGCTATTTGTAATGGGCAAATGCATGCTTGATGGCGATTTAAAAGAGATAGATGAAGTGGTTCAAGTTAATCCCGAGCATCTTCATGATGCAGAAAAGGTAAGTGCAGATTTGGTTGATGGATACCTTAAGGTGACTTTCCCCAAGGGCTCAAAGGATACTATGACTACTGAGATTTTCATTGTTAAATGAGCTTAGTAGGACTTTACCAATCATCATGAACTAGGTACTAAACTTTTGTGTTTCTATGGTATTTGTGAACCTTGCTTTAAGCTAGTACTGTTGAACAATAATGGATGTTCCATGTTTTGGTTGGATGAATTAATACTCTATTTGACTTGTGGTGTTATCGTATTTTTATTGTTTCTTATCATGCTCTTTGATTATGTGTTGGTTATTGTTGTTTTATTATTTTACGTACCCTTGGCTGTTAATTATGTGATAATATGAATGTTGTGGACTTGCGGACCAGTATACCTGTTTCCGTGTTGGTTTTTGGTTCAAGGCGGTTCCAAAACGGCTTTGCAACATAACTTCCATCTCAAACCTCGGCCCCAAAATAACTTTCGTGTTGGTTTTTGGTTTAAGTCGGTTTTAAAATGTCTTTTGTGTGAAGGCATTTGTGAGAGAGTACACTGGTAAATTTATTTGTAATATTATTTTTCTCAGGTGGCACAATGGCATATTGAAAACAAGTGGTAAAAAAAGATGAAATATATGTCATTTTCCGTTCCATATTTAAAATAGGGTTGAGTTATTAGGACCCCCTAGTTTTTTATTAGGACCCCCCCTAGTTTTTTTTGTTTTTTTTTTATTTTATTTTTTTTATAATTTTGTTTATATCAAAAAGCTATAAACCTGAAAATGCGGAACTGTAAATATAAAGTTTAATAAGCCAAACGCTTAAAACTGTCAGAAATACGGAACAGAAACTGACAAAAAACTGTGCTGTACTGAAAAAAATGGGGGACAAAAAGAATATTCCCTATGATTTGACATCATAGGGAGGGTTTACTCATAAGGAACACTATATGATTTTAGAACATATGGTCTGTATATGTTGATATGATTGCTACAGTATAATTTCTGGAGAACAATAGGTGTACTTGATAAGTTGATAGATATATAGATGGGGCGTAAAGGCACTCATTACTATCTTTCAGTTAGATTGAGTGTATATACACGCATAAAACCACTCGGTTTGAATATTTACTTTGATTTTCAAATGAACTCTTTATATTTTGGGTAAATACAAATCAATTCATAAGGATCATTCATCATATTTCAATATCGATATAAAAACAGCGTTAGCGTTTACAGTAATATATATTATGGTTTTCTATCAACTGTGCTTCACCAAAACCATAAACCGTAACAACGAAAAATTGTAACTTCCCATTTGTAGAGCCCTTATACGAAGGTGTGACATGTGTGTTGCCGTACATGATCTCAAATCTTTAATGGCCTGAAAATGTACACCTTATTATATATTTGGGGCCTCAAAATTTATTCTCACAAATATCATTGGCTTTATTTAGTTTTCTGATGTAAATGTTTTATAAAATTGAAGATAGATCATTAGAAAGTTATGTTTATTTTTGCAACAGTTGGTTCAATATATCTTTAATTGTCATGTTTAGTTACGGAGTATTACATAATTAAGTTGATCGACAACTTATCATGGCATGTTCAATTATATATACTTCTTATAGTCTCGTTGAACCTTTGTAATATAAAAATGGGCAAATCGCATAAAAAGGTACTCATCTTATGTCCAATTTCAATTAAAGGTACTATTCTTTTTTTTTTCTCAATTTAAGGTACCCGACTTTTTTTTTAGCCGATTTAGGTTTTTTTCTAACTTCCGTTAACTATTTCGTTAGTAAATTACATGTTTGGTCCTTGAGTTTGTATAGGCATTTCATGTTTGGTCTATTTTCATCCGTTTTCATACGCTTGCATACGTTTTCGTCCGTTTTTATATGTTTTCGTCCGTTTTTACACGTTTTCGTCCGTTTTTACACGTTTTCATCTGTTTTACACGTTTTCGCCCATTTTTGCGAGTTTTCGTTTGTTTTTACACGTTTCCATCTGTTTTTGCACGTTTTTACACGTTTCTGTTCATGTTTTTACACGTTTCTGTGCACGTTTTTACACGTTTATGTGGAAAACGGAAGAAAAACGTGTAAAAATAGACGAAAACATGTAAAAACGGACAAAAATGAACCGAAAAGTGCAAAAACGGACGCAAACGTGCAAAAACGGAAGAAAACGTGCATAAATGGACGGAAACGTATAAAAACAGACAAAAACGTGTAAAAACAGATAAAAACGTGTAAAACCTGACAAAAACGTGCAAAAACAGACGAAAACGTGTAAAAACAAATGAAAACGTGCAAAAACGTGTAAAAACAGACGAAAACATATAAAAACGGACGAAAACGTGCAAAAATGGACGAAAACGTGCAAAAACGGACGAAAACGTGTAAAAACGGACGATAACGTGTAAAAACAGACAGAAACGTGCAAAAACAGACTAAAACGTGCAAAAACGGACGAAACGTGCAAAGACAGATGAAAACGTGCAAAAACGGACGAAAACGTGCAAAACGGACGAAAACGTGTAAAAACGGACGAAAACGTATAAAAACGGATGAAAACGTATGCAAGCGTATGAAAACGGACGAAAATATACCAAACATGAAATGCCTATACAAACTCAAGGACCAAACATGTAATTTACTAACGAAATAGTTAACGGAAGTTAGAAAAAAACCTAAATCAGCTCAAAAAAAAAGTCGGGTACCTTAAATTGAGAAATAAAAAGAATAGTACCTTTAATTGAAATTGGACATAAGATGAGTACCTTTTTATGTGATTTGCCCTTGGGTGGTGTTTTCATCACGAAGCAGTGGTCTACTAAACAATAATCTCGCAACATACTTCATCCCAGCATTAACGGATTTTGCTCCGTAGGCACATCCAGGTTTGATAACATCATTTCGAGTCCAATTATGGTTTCTTTAAGTGAACTGAGATGTTTGGTTGTGTTCTTTTAACCCACTTATCTTGTTTTAAGAAAATTGGATTTTCGACAACCTACACGCTAGCTAGAAACTTTAGAGTGTTTATGTAGAAAGATCTTTTCGAGTTATCTGTTCTTTTAGATAATCGTTTACAGATTTTTAACTTTGTCTCTTTAATTTTGATAATAGGTAACTTCTAAACACAACTTTTTGGTTAGGTTGTTCTTTTCACACCTAGTTTTTTATGTGGTTGCAATAAAATTGAGTTGAGCTCGTACTGTTGTTGAAAACTCTAACCCTCTAAGTAAAGCTGGAGATCGGTTCTAAAACCCTATGCTAAACTCTATGGCTCAGTGAGTCTTAATCATGCTTGAGTTTGGCTCAAGAAGGATTCATAAGGATTTTCATGTACGTATTTATATCAATTTATTTTAATACTCCGTAATCTCTACTATCTTAAATGGAAAAAGGGTCAAAAGGGAATTGTGAAAAGTTGAAAATTGAAATTGAAAGTCAAATGAGAGAGAAACATGTGAACCAACCTATTGCTCCATCTCTCCGTAACCTAATTCACACACAAATCTGCCTTCCCTCTAAACCCGAACTATCACCACCACCAAAACCATCATTTGAATCTATAGCCGCCACCATCTAATCTATCACCCATTCTTTCGCCGCCACACAACAACTCAAACCCAAACACAAAAACCCACGCCACATAACCACTACCAGTGGATTCTGCCGCCGCCACCAACAAGTGATTCCGCCGCCAACACCACTGTATCATGCTGTAATAAGTGGTGTTTTGAGCTTAGGTGGTTTCATTGTTTGGTGGTTTTGGTGGTGTTTTCTAACTGTTTCGTGGGTGGTTTGACCGGATCTAAGTTGTTCTTGATGAATCTGACCAAATATAAATGTGGTTTTGAGGTTTTTTTTAGTTTCGATTTGTTTGGGTGACCGCCGTTCATTTTGTGGTTCGGGGTCTGTTAACACCGCTATAGTGTTGGTGGGTTTATTTGTTGTCACCACTACCACCACTACCGGTCATGTATGGCTTATGTGGTAGTTTCGATCGTGGTATTTGTTGTGGCGGTTTTTGTTTTTTGTTTCGATCGTGATTTGAGATTGTTGATTGGATTGGTTCATTGTGTTGTCGAAACTGTTGTTACGAGTTAATTTAGATTTATGGGTTTCTAATTTTTCTTGGTTTGGTCTTTTATTATTGATTGACATTGAGCCTGTTTATGTTGTTGAAGAAGTGAAATTTGGAATTGGTGGTGATGATTTGGTAAAACAAAATAGAGACGTTGGTTGCTTGGCTAGGCACGATCAAAGGACGGCTGAGTGTGAGGTCTTCTTCACTTAGCAACCCACTTTTTTTTTGCAGCCATTGCATTATTACCTCTTATTGTTTATAAAAAATCTGAGCCTCGAATTCCATTTATAATCTTTATTGATTATGTATGCAAAATCTAATTGCAGCAATGGGACTACAAGTTTTGTGGAGTTTTGGACTTGCTTGTCTAGATATTAATGCTCTGAGATTAAATAAAGATCTGCACAATCATATATTCTTAAGCCTCCTTGCGGTTGGTGACTAGGTTAGTAGTTTCACTTTTCACGTTTCGTAACAAAATCATTATTAATCAGCGGATATATAATGTTTTTACTGTTTTTACTACTTTCTGCTCAAAATTATGAAAATAAGAATGTAGTCGAATTAGGCGTGTCATGTACTCATGTGTGTTTGTCTTTTAAGAATAGGAATTTAGTTTAAGGTGGAAGTATGGTAGAGTTTGGTAACATATCAAAATGGGTTTGGGTCAGAACAAGGTAATGTTGTTGCCCTGTAGAAATGGCTCGGGTGGTGTACTTTATCCGCAAACACATTTTTATCCATTTTTTTACAGTTTTTCTTCTCAACTAAGTTGTCAAAGTTGATTTTCATAACTATATTACACTACAATAACAATCTCAAATTTTGAATGAAGCTATATAAGAGATTTCTAATCGTTATTAATACACTTAGGCCGAATCACGACTTGTTCCTATTCGACCCATTTCATTATTTAGTAAGTTTGAGACAAATCATTAACTCGAAATGATCTCATTATAAATAGCGTATTTTGTGTGTTTGAGGTATTGTGATGAAATGAGACAGATAGATCATGTGCGTATATCAAACATGTAATCGACTCATATCAGTTGTAATCTGATATGTGTTTTTTCTTGACTGCCATTTCTTGTGTTTGATGCTATTTATAAGAGATTTATGCTTTGTTTAGTTTAATATAGTATATCTTTTTGTGTAAGTAGTTCTTGTTGTTAATATTATATCCGTAATCTAAATAATAGATCCATTAGTGTATAATTTTCGTTTGAGGTAATATGTGCATGTAATTTGTGACGAGTTCAAACAAATAGATCAGATAAATTATAATTTGTACTTTTTGTCTTTAAGGCAACATTTGCTAATCGATCTTGTAATGGTCTCGTATGCTGACAATATATATCAAATAGATCATTTGGCTAGGCACGATCATGCTGTAATAAGTGGTGTTTTGAGCTTAGGTGGTTTCATTGTTTGGTGGTTTTGGTGGTGTTTTCTAACTGTTTCGTGGGTGGTTTGACCGGATCTAAGTTGTTCTTGATGAATCTGACCAAATATAAATGTGGTTTTGAGGTTTTTTTTAGTTTCGATTTGTTTGGGTGACCGCCGTTCATTTTGTGGTTCGGGGTCTGTTAACACCGCTATAGTGTTGGTGGGTTTATTTGTTGTCACCACTACCACCACTACCGGTCATGTATGGCTTATGTGGTAGTTTCGATCGTGGTATTTGTTGTGGCGGTTTTTGTTTTTTGTTTCGATCGTGATTTGAGATTGTTGATTGGATTGGTTCATTGTGTTGTCGAAACTGTTGTTACGAGTTAATTTAGATCTATGGGTTTCTAATTTTTCTTGGTTTGGTCTTTTATTATTGATTGACATTGAGCCTGTTTATGTTGTTGAAGAAGTGAAATTTGGAATTGGTGGTGATGATTTGGTAAAACAAAATAGAGACGTTGGTTGCTTGGCTAGGCACGATCAAAGGACGGCTGAGTGTGAGGTCTTCTTCACTTAGCAACCCACTTTTTTTTTGCAGCCATTGCATTATTACCTCTTATTGTTTATAAAAAATCTGAGCCTCGAATTCCATTTATAATCTTTATTGATTATGTATGCAAAATCTAATTGCAGCAATGGGACTACAAGTTTTGTGGAGTTTTGGACTTGCTTGTCTAGATATTAATGCTCTGAGATTAAATAAAGATCTGCACAATCATATATTCTTAAGCCTCCTTGCGGTTGGTGACTAGGTTAGTAGTTATGTAGGAAATGGATAGCTAAGGTATTTTATTTTTCATTTCTTTTCCAACTGTTGTATTACTATTCTTGTCTGCTTTAGTAGCCTCACTTTTCTTCTTTCCTTGCAGAGTATTCATAAGATGCTAACGGATGGTATAGACACATGGGCACCATAAACTTTATGTGAAAAAGGCAAATATATACTTTTTGTCACGATATAGCTGAGGAAATGCATATGGGTCATTTAAGATCCACTTTTATTGGAGAAACGTTAAGTCATATGCTCGAGTATTCTGGACTTGTTGTGCTCCGAAAAAGAATTCATGATGGGGATCATTTGGACGTTAATCATCTGGAGATCAAGGTACATGCTGATGGTCTTGCTATTTGAATGTTAGTTAAATTAAATTGTATTATACCTGCATCCACATGTATATGAAGTTACATTTTTGCCTGTTCTTTTTGAGGTATATGATCAGCGTCTTGGGGTCAACGTGAAAGAAGAGGTGTCATGTTTTCCCATTTTGGACGTTAATTTGCAGTTTATGAGTTTCATTCCATTTATTTTCAGGGTAAAAGCTTTCATGATTCTTACATTAGCAAGATTCGAGATTCATTGAAGGAAACGGGTTTTACTATAGTAAGTGAAGGGGATGAGGCGGTAATTATTGAAGGACGAAAATGACCTCTTGTGGATCTTACAGTTTTGTGGTTAGTTTACTTGCTTTAAATTCTGATTTTGTCCAAACATATTTTATTTAATGTCGCAAAAAGCTCAAAAAAAAAACGCTACTCTCTGAATATGTAGGCATGCACTTAATGTGGAAAAAGCAGACTGGATACTGCATGTGACAAATCTGAAATAGGCATCTATTAATTTCTATAGAGCCATTTGGGTTCGTGTGACAAAGACAAACTATCTAGCAAAGCAACTAATTACTCGCTAAATTAGGTGCATGTTTGGTCATCTGGTGGTGTAGTATTAGATGTTAATATAACGGCATGCATTAATACAAAATCCAGTATAATCAAGTACATTGCCACGGTACTGCTAATAACTAGAATGTTGTAGGTGTGTACATTTAAAGTGCACAAGATCAGAATAAATGTTTGTGTTCTTAACTTTAAGGAGTTTAAAGGTGCTTTAGATGGTGTTAGTGGGTGTGTCCGACATTGTTTAAAATGCTTTTGTTCTTTGCTGTCTTCCTATGATTTCAACAGGTGAAGGACTGAGGGGTAGTAAGGCGATTGTGTGTTAGCTGCTGTGAAGTCCCTTGGGTAGCTGATGTACTTTGGTCTCCTTGTTTTGGCACATGCATCGGAGCTGTGGGTCAGTTTTTCAGCAATATAATGGTGTTTGGGTTAGTAACATTTAATGATCCAATAATGTTAAATGTGTAAAGTTCCTTGTATGGCTGCATTTTGAACACTGGATCTGGTGTTATATTTGGTTCTCTTTTCCACTTGTGACATTAGATGCCAGTGTTTGGATGGGCCGTCGTTCGAAATACTTTCCTCTTGTGTCAGCACTCAATTTTTAGTGGAGTATTTAGACTCTAATATTAATCTATGTCGTATATTTTCTTTTAGTCGGGTCCTTTCCTTTTTTAATTATTTTGTTTAATTGAGGAGGGATGCCTTGTTTTGTTCTTTGGTTTCCTCTTCGGGGTTTCGTTATAAATGTTGCCTTTCTAAAAAGAAAAAAATCTAACACATGGTACTCACTCCATTTTATGACAATTGCAACAATTTCCTTCAGTGTGCCCCGTGAGATGACAACAATTCCTTTTTGGATTTCAAAGCCAAAATAGGCTTGGGTTTATAAGATTCATTATTTTCTATATATTTATTGGTATTTTAGATATGTGATAAGGTGTAGAACCTTTTCTTTGACATATATGACAATTCAAAATAACAATCAAATGGGACGCAGGGAGTATGAGACTACTTAGAATATCCAAGTGAATGTAGACCAAAAAGTGTGATAAAGTGCTTGCTTGGTTGAAAGAATGGTTTCGTGTGGGGATGTAATGTTTTATTTTTGAATCTCACTAATTATTTTTATATATTGGTTGATACATGTTAAGAATTTTTGCTAGAGTTTGAATTAGCCTATGTTACAACCGTTTGCAATTACATTTTAATCTTTTCACGTTCTATTTTGAACGTTATACGAAACATTTACCACAATATCGCATATCGTTGATTGTCTGCCGCTAGAAACCGCTGCCGCTAGGCGCGGGTACTCGCCTAGTAAACATTAAACAAGTAAATGTTTTATAATATTCATTATTCATAAAGTCATATCTAACTTTAGACTAGTTGTTAATGTTATGGTGACACCAAGGGACACCAAGACACTCTAACACATCAGTGTTATCAGTGGCGGAATTAAAAAAATTTGATCATGAGAGACATCGAGCAATAAGAGGTTTTTAGTGTAACTTGAAACAAGTCGGGCCGAGTGAGGTCATGTGTGATCGAAGGCATCAAATTTGCTTTACTTTGGATGATTAAAAGTAAGAAAAGTACTCAAATTCAATGTAATGATAATTATTATATATATAAATGAATAAGTTTGTAAAATATATTGAATGTTAAACTATAAAATTTAATAATTCTTTTGTCTTTTTTGACCACTCATTCCCCAACTAGGCAACTAACCACTTCATTCAAAAATAAAAACTAGGCAACTATCCAATATTCAGAGTGCGTTTGGTATAATTTTATTAATCACAATGAGTATGAGTTTTAAATATAAAGTGGGTCTCTCGGAAATGAAAATTTCATAATTTACCTCTTTGAGTGGTATGACGTATGAAAAATATGTCTTTCAATACAATATTTGATAGATGTATATCTTAACCAAATAATTGCAATCATATCCACTATCATTTCTCCCAATACTCTCTTCTCTCTTCTTTTTCATTTGTTCTTTTCCATTTATTCCGAGCAAAATTTATCATAAAAGATTCTAACATATTTAAAAAGTAAAAAACACTTTGATTTTTGATGATCTCATATGGAGGGCACTCTTCTATTTGTGTGGAGCCCTGCACATTTTCTATACCAATTTTTTTTATATACTTTGCTTGTTCACAAGAGATTCGTGAGGGGCACACCCCCACCCCCCCGGCCGCCCGCGCACCCCAAAACCCCCTATCATCCACATAGACCCGCCCCTGAACGTCACATCAGCCTTTTCTCTCATAAGCCAAACACAAGACTAAACAACCGTTATGGCGATCTTACCTGTAACCCTGCACTATTTTTTAATTAAAATTTCATTAATAATCAAAAAAATTACATAATTCAAATAAAATAAAATAAATAACATAATAAATCAAATAAATTAGAACAAAAAATTAAAAATAAAACTAATAGTCTAAATTATACTGTCGAGTTATTTCTCCTTAATCGCCAACACCACATCTAGTTTTTTTCCCAGTTAAATGGTCATTGGGTTCATTGTAGATAATAATGTCTTTGTCCCTCTTTTTTTGTTGTTTCCATTCAAACATTTGACGTTGAAAATCAAGTTCTTGTTGTCGTTGTGCAAGCCTTTGTTATTTCAATTTTTCCTTTTGTGCAAGCTTTAGTATCTCTAATTCCTTTTGCTCCCGACGCCTTGGATCTTCCAATTCCAATTCCCGCTCCTTTATTCTCAAATATTCAACCGATGCTTCCGCCGTATTGGAAATAATACTTGATGCAATGTTTGCCCATTTATCTACTAACCTGTCAACAAGATCAGGTGCACCAGTAACTGACGATTCCGAACGAGCATTGGAGGATGACACTTTCTTTTTAGCCCTGTCCTCCTATCCCGGACCATTGGTCGAACCTTGAACCTGTACCTCCTCTAAATCATCTGCTTCGTCGTAAAATTAAAACCACCATGTGATGAGTCAGAATGTGAGGTGGTTTCCGATCTACGCAATTTCTTTGAACCTTTACCTTTTTGCTCGTAAAACTTTGACATTTCTACCTATTTCTATATGCTATGGTCCTTCAAAATTCTCCGGTATTCAGTCAGTGTGAAGGGCACACGGTAAATAATACGATACTCTATTATCGGTTGAACGTAGTTTGTTGTCTCATTTGTGTCACTCTGGTGCCTTCCTTTCACAGTATCGTGAAACGCATTCAAGGCGAAGCCTATTTTTCCATTTGCACAAAATTAAATCGTATCCTCTTTTCAATTCCTTCATTTCATTTTCAAAGGATGTTAGTACTTCAGTCCAAAACCTAGAAGCCTTTTCAGCATTTCCGTCAATGCTATTCTCAGACACATGTATCCTAGAAGCCTTTTCAGCATTTCCTTCAATCCTATTCTCGGACACGTGTATCCAAGTTCTACACGAGGCTACCTCTTCCGCCAGGCTCCATGGTTCAGCTAATTCATTCACCGTATTCTTGGCTTGTTGACATCTTTTTGTAGTCTTCTTTTTTACGGGCACCTCTTCGACGAGAAAATCGGTTCAACGGGTCCGGATGGAGCATCCAAACCTTTGGCCATAGAAAAATCTTCACTACAAAAAAATGGATCCATATCATCAAGATTAAGAGTGTTAACCAGAGATAATCTTTGAGTTTTGTTGTTGTTAAATATGTGGAAACGTAGAGGGGGGTGAATACGTTACCGTTTAAAAACTTTAGATCTTTAGTATCAAATCGCTTATGAAGCTTGTTATAATATGAAAGTTCCAATTATTGTTTGTGACCAATGTAAAGTATAGTAAACCATGTTGTCACACAATCATGAACATCAAACCACATCACAAACAATAGTATAGTGCAAGTATAAAAGTAAAGAGATAAAGAAAGGAAAGTGCAAACCGAACACGAGGATTTATAGTGGTTCGGTCACGGATCTCCTTTCCGCCCTACTCCACTCCCCGAGTACCCAACTCGAGAGTTACTTCACTAAATCAACAAGCTCCCTTCTCGGCGGAGAAAACCTTACAATCGTCGCTTACACTTTTTCCGGTACAAAGCTAAATACCGGGTTCTAGTTCGAGGTAGAACCAACCTAACGTCGCCTATACAATATTTCCGACACTAAGCTAGTTGTCGAGTTCTTTTACAAGGGTACAACCACTCCCAATATGTTTTATGGCCCAACATAATAAACCTTGTGTTTTATGGTACAAACACATAAACCATCTAATCTAGTTTGGTGAAAGTGTTGTTATGATGCAATGATGTTTACACTAATGATCCATGACACAAATGTCTAATGGATATGAATAACTACTTCTAAATGAACTTCCATTGATAGGAAGCCTTCATGATGAAGATCACAAGTTCCCTAAACTTCTTGTGATAGATCTTCAACTTGTGGTGAGTGGGGATGGCTAGATCTCCAAGATTTCCTTGGTTGATCAAAGAGTATGCTTACAACAAAGATGAATGTTAGAAGCATTATGATCATGATCATTAGGGTGTTTAATGTATGTTACTACATTGTTAATGATTGATCTAAATGTATGCAAGAAGGTGGAGAAGATGTGATTTGAAGTGATGAAGAAATGGGAAAACAATGGGCTTCTATTTATAGCCAAAAGTGATCAGGAGCGTCCACGGACCACGGACCCCTTAAAAGGGTTCCGCCCTTTATGCAATTTGGTGCCGTGGGTGCCTGACACAAAATCTAAAAAATCTTTCTTCAAATCTTTCCAAGATATTACCAAATCTTACTAAGATCACATTTGATATATTGAGTGTCAGTCTAACCAAAATATTCAAGTGATCTTTCAAGGATTTCAAAGATGATGCATGACATGATGTAACATGTATTTCTATTTTTAGATTAAAAAGTTTATCAAGGTAAACTTGTAAAATGTATTATGTAACTAGTTAATAAAATGTCTAGTTACCTTTTGAAATACTTGTTAATGCAACATGTAAAATGAGGTTCGAAATAGAATGGTTAACCTATTAAAATACTTAGTGACTTTAAATGTATTTTAAACATTCTAAATGATTTGTTAATGGGTTTGATCATAATGCCACATAACAAACATGTACGAACATGTGTTGTAACATACGAGGACTTAAGACATCGAGAGGTGTTGAATGTATGTTGAGACAAAGTGTGATTACAAGTAACTTGTACATTTTACGTTATGTATTACAAGTTACATGTTTGTCATCAATCAAAACAAACGAGACTGTATAGATTAAATATCGTAATATTTGCACTAACAATCTCTCCCTTTTTGATGATGACAAAGATATGTAAACGTAATAGAAAGTACAATGTAAAAAGTTACTTGTATCCTTACTACCTTTACATTACCTTCTCCGTTTACACTCTTCTCCCCCTTTTTGTCGAAACAAAAAGGGCGTGTCCTTGGAGTTTAACTTCATTTCTCCCCAAAAAGGCGAGCTTGCATCATCCCTAGTGAAGTTAAATCGTCTACTTCAATCCGTTCCTTGTTAGGTAGCGGATCCATGGATCAAATAAATAGGCTTAACCTACATCAAGGTTAGTTTTATGCAAAAAAAAATTATGAGAAATATATGAAAAAGAAAAAGGCATAGCAATGTTAGCCTATTTTCTACACTTTTTATCGAAGCAAAAATGCTTGTTGAAAAGTGAGAATGATGCTAAATGCGTGCATGCTCCCCCTTGACGGTTGCTCCCCCTTGTTTGAGGCGTCAGGGTATGATTAAAAACCTAAAAAACAAATATTAGTGCAAAACTATATTCGTCATTGGACGAGTAAGTGATATACAACAAAGTGTGTATAAGATGCATTCAGTAAATTCTTGACGGAAGCTCCCCTTGCTTTAGGTCGTCAAGATGAACCTTCAAAATAAATATTAGTATAATAGAAGCTTTGTCTTTAGACAAATATGTCATATACAAACAAGTGTATAGACGATGCAATATGAGTGCTTAAAGGGTATTCCTCCTTGTTCTAGGGTGTCAAGAAGCACCTAAAATAAGAAAAATAATTGATGCGAACTTCATCCTTAGATGAGTAAGTTATATACAATCGAGTGTATATGATGATGAACCTACAATGAAAAATATTAGTGCAATATATTTCATCTTTTTCACAAAGGAAAAATAAGATGTATATATGTGATAAAAGATATAATCAAAGATCTCATGAAGTATAGTCTCCTAATTACAATCATAAGAAAAGTGAGAATACAATATGATAAAAGCCTACAAAATAGTTCCTAGAAAGAAGATATGAAGTCTTCCACCGGGTGTGCCACTAGTGGTGCTAGTGTTGGTGTCGGTTTACTAGTAGGATTCATGTGGTGGTGATAGATGACTCGAGATTTACAAAAGTAAGTTTTCGCTAATCCATGGTGGTGATGATTAGTGAAAGTGGTGATGGAAGGTGGTGGTGATTAGGTAGGAAGCTATTAAGGAGTTAGAAACTCGTATGTATAGCAAATATAAAAATATGGCCTCATGCAATCCTTTCGTCATGTCAAGTGACCAAAGCTAAGAAGAAGAAAAAAAATATATATATGAATGAACATTGCATTTCAATGATGCATAAGGGTTATGATTTGAATGATTTATTGATGCTAATCAACCTATTGTTTTGAGCAAGTTCTCATATGCTTCAACCCAAGAGTAATCAATAATGCGTTCTATCTAAGAATATATAAAAGTGATAACATGAAGATAAATTCGTTCATTGATTGACACGAATTATAAAAATGACCTATTCTAGGTGACAATGGGAAAGGTAGTATTAGCATGGTTTTGACCGACATGGATGATTATCACTTTGAAAAGAAGTGAAGACAATATGGAAAATACTAATAATAATAATAATAATGAGTACCTATATGAGGATGAGAATGACATCATATAAGTGAGAGTTGGATGGACCAACGTGTTGGAAATGGCTGTTTTGATTAATATATCGTTTGCACTAACAATGACATGCATGATATATGTCAAGCGAGAAAAGGATAAGATCCTATGATGGTGTTCTAGATAGTGAAGTTGTAAGGTGCTAGTTTTAAGGAAAATCCTAGATTCGTTGATTGTGGAGATGAAGAAGTTTGTAAAACACATGATGTGTTTTTCCCTTGATGAGGTATTGGTGCAAACTTGTGATATAAGGTTAAAAAGGTTGAACTAGTTGTGGTTTCGTGAACCGGTTTTAGCTAAGTGGTGTTTGCCTATGTGTTGGTATTTTAGAGTCTAAGAGACATAAAATTTGACAAAAGACAATTATGTGAATGGATTTCTCTCCCCCTTAATTGGTGAACATCCAACATAATGTGTATCAAATAAGGAATGACAACAAAGTGTTTAGGAGGTTATTCGGGTTAACGAAAGAGATGAGCTTAGTGATTTTTTTCTGGATGATGGTTAGCATACAATGAACTTCATTCTTAAAGTCACATACCTCTTCTCGATTGATACGAGATGATCGTATGATGAGGCATGTGGTTTCCTAATAGGAAGTGAAGAGGATTAGAGTATTGTTATAACTAAATAATGATGGAGGTGATTTTTGGAAAGCGGAAGCAAAATGAGATTTGCAAAGAGGTCGGTTGAAATACAAAAATGCAAAGCCACCCTCTAGAACTTAATTCTATATGCTTTTAAACTATATGCAGTGTAGGGATCCCATAAAGCATAGTACTAATCTATGTAGCAATAAAGGGGATTATGCAAAATGAGCATATAAAAGTTAGAACCAAGTGAGATAACAAATAATTTGTTATCAACCTACAAAACAAATTTGTTAGTGACAAAAGATGTTAACATGATAGAAATCAAATGATAACATATTATATAAGCAAAAACACATTGCACTTTAGTAGACAAGAAATCACCATACAAGATAGCATCAAGACAATCATATTATGCAAGAATACAACTTTATTCAAGACATTTCATTTTGAGATTGTTTTGTCGTTAGACTTAGACGCTTAAGCATACTTGGCTTGTAAATTAACACAACAATCTATGTGATTAATTTGTAAGATAAAAAGGCTTCTAAAAGTTTGTCATACCAAAAGCACTTTGACATATTATATGTGCATATGTAGCAAACAAATAGTGTGACAAGAAGCAAAAGAAACAAGATGAAAGATTCATGCAAGCCATGTTTAAGACATAACAATTTGGAGCATGTATCATTTGGATCGTACTATACATAGATATAATGAATGCCAACTAATAGCTTTCAAACACAAACTTATCATATCAGAATTATCACGTATCAAAATGACATATTATGATTTCATAAGTAACATGTTAATCATGCTAAAACTAATTCAAAAGTAAGTATCATGCAAATAAAGTTTTAGGTTTAAACGTTTAGTAGCATGAAACAAGAATACAAGCATTATAAAGATAAAACCGTACTAAGGTTTACACATTTGACTAGTTATCAAACACTAAGATAATGTCAAATCAACTTATCGTATCAAACAAGAACATGTAATCAACACATGTAAGTGCAATGCAAGTAGTTTTAAAAGAAAAGTCATATATACTACTTGTTTGATTAGTATTCCTAAGGCGAGGCAAACTATCAATGTTTTAACACTTACTTTAGGCAAGTATAGGAATACAGATTTTTCAAGTTAGAGAATGAATATGAGACTATTACTAGCGGTGCTCAATTAAGGCTAAACACGACCATTTTTACGGGTGATTCCACATACCCAACTTCTCTCCAGGAAGCAATTCAACTGTTAGGTCAAATTGAGTTTCTAGTGCAATAGGTTCTCCAGTAGTCATTCTCATGTTAGAAAGATGGGAACTCCTACTTTTGCATATTAAAGTGCATAAAAGATGATAGTTTACCAATACTTGGCTTAATGTGACTTAACTAATATGCAATATAACTAAGGTGATGAAGACGTCATGTTATACACATGAATTTTAACAATGGTGTGTTTGATAAACAATGTGTTTTAATCTTGTGTTTAGAATCTAAAGTTGTTCAAATTACACAGCTAATTGTATGATCTAATGGATGACATCTTTTATGTTGAGTTGAAGTGTGTAATTTAAATGTGAATTGATCATCTAAGACTAGAGAATATGTTAAACTAAGAACGTTCTCAAGAAAGCTCTTTGGTATTTTATTTAACAATAATCTAAGTGAGGTTACCAACTTCAATAGATCTTGTGTATGCTCTAAAGATGTGTACTTTTAACCTTGGATGTGCACTCGGTTTGAGCAAGGTTAGGTTATGATGTACGCTTGAAAGGAAATAGATACAACTAGTATCTTTCAACAAATGAGATTATCCCATGGGATAAAGTTATCATGCTCATGAAAACAAGTATGACAAGATGAATTGGATAGTCCCATCTAAATAAACTTGGTCTCAAGATTATATTCACTAGATGATGACAAGAGGAATTCACTAGAGTTTCTTATGTATACTCCTCAAGAGTCATTGTTGCTTGGGGTGTATGATGTTGGCTTTGAGATTGCATTTTAACATATGTTGTTAAAATGTTGATTTAAAGTTTAACGAAATTTATGCAGAAGTTTAACGACGAAGTATTACTAATACTTTGATTATTTGTGAAGGTAGTACTACTTATACCTAGTGGAAACTTGACAACAATTACCAAGAGCACCATGCTTATTTGATAGTTGAGGTTCTAGCCATAATGAATTATCTAAGTACTTATATGTGGGAAAGGATGGTTGAGTTTGTTCAAACGTGCATTTGATTCAGTAAAAGTGTTGGACACAAGGGCTTTTTGAGCAATACACTCAACGAATTCAAATGATGGTAAGGATGGTGGATTGGTTGATCTAGGTGGTAAGTCTTCTAGTGTGTCTAAATAAGGATGTGTGGCACAGTGGGTTGTTTGTTTTGGATAAGTGTTTCAACATTTGTTAAAATACTTGGGTGTTGTTTTTTTCGGATATGACTTTTAATTACTACAATCGTAAGTCGTATATACTTGAATATTTCGGATAAAATACTTAAGTTTTCAATCCTAATTTGTTGAGATTATAAAGCTTAGATTGAACTCAAGGATAACAAGACTTGATAGTATGTCTTTAACATACGTGTGAGTTATGACTCTATGTAAATACTTATCGTCTTGAAGGATGACACATTATTTTCATGTTAACCAAGTGAGGCAATACATGTAGATACAAAACAATATCTATAGTCATATGATAGACTTGTGTATGATATATTTGCAAATAATGAGTCCAGATTTGTTAGTCTCGGTAAGTCATCTAAGTCATCCGCAAACGGGTGAGGAGATGTTGGTGGTGTTGCACAAGGTTTGATAGAGACAAGCTTTGGAGACTTTGGTAGTGAAGGTGTTTTGGATGGTTGTGAAGTAGTCATAATGGTGGGTGATTTTGGTGGTGGAGTTGGAGTACTTAAGTTTAGAAAGTTCACATCTTGAATGGGTGATGAGATGTTGAGAGGTAATGAGTCTAAGGATGAAGAGTTCAAGTTAATGTAGCAACAAGATCGAATGCTAATCCTAGTGGTTTTCTTAAGTGGCTTATTTGAGGTTGAGGATTTAGTCCTTTTGACTTTGCTTTAAGAAATGCTGAGCTTGAGGAAAAGTAACAGTGAAGGTGTGAAAATGACCATCCTGAATGTGTCGATTTATGGAACAAAGGATTTACGGATTTGATGTTAATCCATACAAAGATGGTAGTTTATAATGAGATGGAAGTGTCTAAGATCATGTCAAACATCCTAAGTTAATCCATTGAGGATGTGTTGAGTGAGGTATGAAAGATATGCATTAACAACTATCCTAGAAACGAAATTTGGTAAATTAGATTGCGGGATTTAGTAAAATTCAACAACTTACCTGTAGGATTCACGGCACCATTTCTTTACACAGCCGGAACCCTTAAATTGGTGCCGCCTGGTCCGCATGTACAGGTATGGCGGTACCAAAATCCATAACAGACGGAACCAAATTAATGGTGCCGTCTGGTCCGTGGAGACCAGAAATCTTTACAGACCCATTATTTAGGTGTCGGGGACTTTTTCGAAACCTAAAATTTTTCTCAAAACATATGGCATTAACTATTTCTAGTTAGGAACAGTCAATAACGCATACACAAACATAATGGAGCATTGATTTTGAACAAGGGCTGACGATTTTCACATATAAGTGAAAATGGGTAAAACTTGATAACACCCGTGTGCTATCCCCCTGCATGAACCGGTTAGCATACATCAATGTTTTAAGTTAGTTTATCATCCTACGAAGCAAGAACACATAAATGACATCATACAATATTGTTTTTGTCCTTGTACCAAACACTCTCTTAAAAACTCCATTTTTCAAAGTACTTGACTAATTTAGTTAGTACTCATTGATAATTGAGTATGACATTTCATAAGTAATGCGAGATTTTAGTATAACATATGCAAAGAAAGTTATCTAATTCTACAAGTGATGGTAAAATAATTTTCCAACTTAGTGCACAAAATCTAGCAAAGTCCTATTGTGCATAAACAAGAAATCGTCAAACTAGCGAATAAATAACATGGCAAGATTGACACGTATATTATGCAAACAAACAAGTGTAAACAACAATTTGAAAATAAGCAAGCACCATATATGCAAACAACATAAACAAGTAGTCATTTAGCATAGCATAAAATGAAAAACACTTTTCGTCATTTATCGTTTAAATATGACGATGTATACCAAGCTTGATTAGTTTCCTTTAAACATATTACCAAATTAATTATTTTCAAAAGAAGTTGTATCAAAGTTCTAAGAATACCAGCTTAAATTGTTTGATTCAAAAATTTGAGTTTTTATGTTAAAGCGAAACTTAATATTTTAGACATACTGTAGTATTTGGTCTATTTTACTTAATTAAAATTAGACTCAGGCCATGAAAGTATTTTTAAGTGAAAGTAGACTCAATTCCCATTAAAATGATAGGTGGCTCGACTCGTACGGACTTACGGTTAATTAGTTATGATTTTTTGAAGTTGCCCAAAAAACTGCATACTGTACAGACGGATTCCACGGAACCAAATAAAGGGATCCGCCCTTTATAAGATTTGGTGCCGTGGTCCTCTGAGACAAATTCACCAAAACTAGTATTTGACATAGAGAAAACGTGTGTGACTTACTAGATTTCATAGTAAACATATAATACACATATTTAACAACATATCTACTTATGTAACTTATCTTAAACATTTACGGAGGTGATTTTTCAACTAGATTTATAGTTATCCCAAACACTCCTTTAAAATCATATTTCTTCGTAAATTTTCTATAAGCACTCAATACAATACTTACTAGTTCTTTCAACAAACTTTTATTTTATGTTACAAGAAAACCTTCAAGCTTGTATACAAAGTTACATTTAACAATAAAATTTCTAAGTATAATTAGCAAAGCATTTTTCATACTATTTTTCGCTTCAATGGTAATTTGATACATGGATCGTACTCTATTTTAAAAACCATTTGTTTTGAAAATAAGAGCTACGTGGCTCTGATACCAATTGTGGAAACGTAGAGGGGGGGGGGTGAATACGTTACCGTTTAAAAACTTTAGATCTTTAGTATCAAATCGCTTATGAAGCTTGTTATAATATGAAAGTTCCAATTATTGTTTGTGACCAATGTAAAGTATAGTAAACCATGTTGTCACACAATCATGAACATCAAACCACATCACAAACAATAGTATAGTGCAAGTATAAAAGTAAATAGATAAAGAAAGGAAAGTGTAAACCGAACACGAGGATTTATAGTGGTTCGGTCACGGATCTCCTTTCCGCCCTACTCCACTCCCCGAGTACCCAACTCGAGAGTTACTTCACTAAATCAACAAGCTCCCTTCTCGGCGGAGAAAACCTTACAATCGTCGCTTACACTTTTTCCGGTACAAAGCTAAATACCGGGTTTTAGTTCGAGGTAGAACCAACCTAACGTCGCCTATACAATATTTCCGACACTAAGCTAGATGTCGAGTTCTTTTACAAGGGTACAACCACTCCCAATATGTTTTATGGCCCAACATAATAAACCTTGTGTTTTATGGTACAAACACATAAACCATCTAATCTAGTTTGGTGAAAGTGTTGTTATGATGCAATGATGTTTACACTAATGATCCATGACACAAATGTCTAATGGATATGAATAACTACTTCTAAATGAACTTCCATTGATAGGAAGCCTTCATGATGAAGATCATAAGTTCCCTAAACTTCTTGTGATAGATCTTCAACTTGTGGTGAGTGGGGATGGCTAGATCTCCAAGATTTCCTTGGTTGATCAAAGAGTATGCTTACAACAAAGATGAATGTTAGAAGCATTATGATCATGATCATTAGGGTGTTTAATGTATGTTACTACATTGTTAATGATTGATCTAAATGTATGCAAGAAGGTGGAGAAGATGTGATTTGAAGTGATGAAGAAATGGGAAAACAATGGGCTTCTATTTATAGCCAAAAGTGATCAGGAGCGTCCACAGACCACGGACCCCTTAAAAGGGTTCCGCCCTTTATGCAATTTGGTGCCGTGAGTGCCTGACACAAAATCTAAAAAATTTTTCTTCAAATCTTTCCAAGATATTACCAAATCTTACTAAGATCACATTTGATATATTGAGTGTCAGTCTAACCAAAATATTCAAGTGATCTTTCAAGGATTTCAAAGATGATGCATGACATGATGTAACATGTATTTCCATTTTTAGATTAAAAAGTTTATCAAGGTAAACTTGTAAAATGTATTATGTAACTAGTTAATAAAATGTCTAGTTACCTTTTGAAATACTTGTTAATGCAACATGTAAAATGAGGTTCGAAATAGAATGGTTAACCTATTAAAATACTTAGTGACTTTAAATGTATTTTAAACATTCTAAATGATTTGTTAATGGGTTTGATCATAATGCCACATAACAAACATGTACGAACCTGCGTTGTAACATACGAGGACTTAAGACATCGAGAGGTGTTGAATGTATGTTGAGACAAAGTGTGATTGCAAGTAACTTGTACATTTTACGTTATGTATTACAAGTTACATGTTTGTCATCAATCAAAACAAACGAGACTGTATAGATTAAATATCGTAATATTTGCACTAACAAAATATATAGAGGAGAAAACAAATTATTTATATAAATAGGTAGGTGAGGTTGTGACTGGTATCCGAAATTAGCGGGTCGAAAATTAGTAGGTGGTGAGTGCCCGGTTAATTAAAAATTGGGGTCAATTATTGGAATGTTTGTTGTCGTCAGTTTTTTGGTGTTTTAGTTTTAGCAGTTTTGTTAGACATTTTTTTAGTTGAAGAATAGTTAAAGAATATAGTTGTAGATGAGTAGCTGTGAAAAAAATTAAAAGAAAAATGTGGTATTTATAGTGTAAATGTTTTTGTTTTTGTTTTTGTTTTTTTGTTTTTTTTTAAATACACCCTCCTAACGGTCAAAAGACTCCGTTAAGGTATTTATTTCTTTGCTTTTCTTTGGGGTCGTCGAGGCGATCGAAACACACAAACCAAGGGGCGGACGCATCTAGTTGGTCTTCACGTCGGGGAGGGATGCGGCCACCAAGCATGACCGACCCTATATGTTCGGTCGCCCATAACAACTAGCCTTATACTTCATCCTCGAGATTTTTTTTCCCTCCAACAATATACTCTAAACTTTATCTTTAAACTCTTTTATATTTAACTATTTGAAAATTCTTAACCGTTGGTCGACAAGGAATGAAAATTTATTTAAAACAAATGAGAATATTTGTGGAGGATCAGTAGTGATTCTTCATATATGAAGTTTTCATTGGTGCTTAAAAAAGTCCTTAAATTTGAAAAATGGTTGAAGATGGTTTTTGGTACTCCATGGTTTCAAATATGAAAATAAAAAAAATAAAAAAATAAAAAAATTGCAGTGTTTTTTATTTGTTAACCATGGTTTTTGACTTTTTAGTCGACTAATTCATGGGGTTTGAACCCATCGCCACACAGAATAAAGCCCTCATTTTTTTGGAAGTTGATGTAGCCACTTCAGACTTGTTTGCACGTAGCAGGAATGAACTTGAGACCTCACACATCTTAAAGTGATAGTCACATGTCCTTTTGCCACTAGGCCACCGTTCGGCGGTTATTTTGCATGGTTTGATATGGCCAAATTACAATCCATTCTATTGCTAAACTTTGTATGTGTCATGGTTGCAAATTCAAAAATATTATTGCTTAATGTAAATAACAGTTTGTAGATTCTAGTTCTAAATTGTAATCAACTGCACACTTTCAGTTTCATGTTATCAAAAGGAGACGGTTTGTAAACCACTAAAAGAACACTAATGACACTATGGCCTTTTTTTTATATCTTGTTCAGAGTAGTAAAAGTGTTTGAATTATATTTGCATAAATCTTGATAAGAGTTCGAGCCAACCCATAAGAAGCTTAAGTCGTTGTATACTTTAAGTTAACTTTAATGCTTAATCCAAAATTCGACACAATCTTCACTCAACTGAACTTCAGCAGTTAAACCCAGATTGCTTGATATGCTGATAACCTAATTTATCAGGTTTGAGTGGACCTCATAAACTATTAGAATAACATAAACACATGTGTAAATCAATAATATCTTCTGACTAGATAAAAATTTAAGGATTCAAATCCTCTCAAGTTATGCCACTAACTTGAGTCAAGTTGGGAGTACATCAACCATTGGATTTAATCCAATGGTTGATGTACTCCCAACTTGACTCAAGTAATGGGAGAGAATCTCAACCCAAAATTTAATCATCAACAGAGTTTTTGTCTTAGCGAAATCCGTGTGAACAAAGCGTAAATGACGGTTCAGATAGTGAGGAGTGTCGGCCCAGTTCAAGAATGATACAAATGTGCATGTTTTCAGGTCAGCGTATGTGTGCTTAGAGCGCCACTACAATGGGTCAGTCGGTGCTCATGGGGTAGAAAACACATATGAGTCATTGTTGTATTCATGAAATATTTATCACTAGATCTTAGTATATGTTGGCCCAGTTTTAATGGATCTTTTAATACGATATACCAAATAACAATGAACGATTTGAATCAAGAAACTTTTCTATATATTTCAGTCATCATTGTACAAAATCTGTCATCATGTGTTTGTTACAGAGTTTCTAAGTATTTATACATAATGAAAAGGTATATAGAACCATTGTGTCGGTTCTTGCATATGAGCAGTTATTTGTAACTGTTAAGTAACTGTTTCTGTAACCGTTGTGTAACTGCTTCTTTGACTTTTCGTATGGTTGACTTTTGTTGACCGGGTCATAATGGGTGTTGACTTGGGTCGATTGGGATTAACCCAATATTCTCCCCCTTAATCATAATCGCTGTGACGTAGGTCTTTAAGTCTTCTTGATTTATCTTCTGGTTAAATCCACCATCTGAGCTTTTAATTTCTTGTGATCATCCTTAAATCCAGGTAGATCAATTTTCCTTCGGTTATTTCCACCTTCTTCTGTGATCTTCATTATGTCCATGTTGATGTGGTTATTTCCACTTTTTCTTCTGTGATCTTCATTATGTCCATGTTGATCTGGTTATTTCCACCTTTTCTTCTGTGATCTTCATTATGTCCATGTTGATCATGTTCTTCTGGTTATTTCCACCTTTGCTGTTGTGATCTTCCTTATTTCCAGGTTGATCATGTTCTTCTGGTTATTTCCACCTTTGTTGTTGTGATCTTCATTATGTCCATGTTGATCATGTTCTTCTGGTTATTTCCACCTTTGTTGTTGTGATCTTCCTTATTTCCAGGTTGATCATGTTTTTCTCGGGTTGAGTCGTTTCAGTCGGCTCAATTGTTTCCCATAAACCATTCGCTTCGAGAATGATTTGTATTCGAATTGCCCATAATGAGTAATTCGCGGGCTTTAGGATTGGGCATTGAAATTGAGGTGTACTATTTGTAAAATTAGTACTAGGTTCCTTATTTTCACTTCCTTTCGTCATATTTTAAAATGACAAATAAATCTCCAATAAAGAATTTAACACAAAGTGTGTTTATTTATAAAATTCTTATTTCTTAAAATGAGCTCTTAATGTTTTATCTTCCTCAAAATGGGTGTAAAACTTTTCTAGGTATAGTTTTAACAATTTTTAAACTATCCTGGGAGATTATAAAATAAAAAATGAATAACCTAAGGTTAATTACTCCTTACAAATTATTCCTAGTCAGTATTCTAAGTAGTGTAAAAACTAGGTTAGATATACTATACAAAAATATGATAAGATTTTAATAATGTTTTAAAATAACTTATCAATCTAAAAACAATATATATCAAAATATAAAGTAAAAATGAAAGGTGGTTTTGAAAACTTTTGGAACCTGGAAGGGTCGATGGTTTAACCCGATGCCTTAACTTAAAATAAAATCCTGTATGTGTGGCCCTTTGTTTATACACGCGTCCCTTATATTTATTTATCTCCCTTTTTCGTTTTGAGATAATAACTCACGCGTATTCTGTTTTCTTTCTGAGACAGTATTTCAGTCTCTCTCTCTCTCTTAAGAAGATAACTTAGATCTTCTTCTTCTTCTCCAATAAGATCGACGGTTGACTCTGCCTCTTTTGATGGCTGTGTTTTATGACCGTCCCTTCTACTTTCTCCGGTATGGTGTTCTTTACGAGCACAGTTATTCCTCCAATTTGAAACCTAGGGTTTCGGCTTATTTGGGGGTTTTCTGATCCGTGAGTAATTTTATGATTGGAGTTTGCTAATGAATCAATTGGAGTTTCAATTGATCCTTCTGGGCTTGATTCCGTTTGAGAACAGGTGTGTTTGTTCTAATTCGAATCTTTGATTTGTGCCCTAATTGATGACGACTTCGTTTAGTTTTAATTGAATCAAATATAAAACGATTTGTTCGTTTTTTTTTATCCGATTGGATTGGGTAAAAAAAATGGTTTCGAAATAAAATTAAAAACAAATTTTGCAAATTGTTTTGTTGCCGGGTTGAGTGTAATCACTATGTGATTATGCCCCTGTTGCGACAGAAGTGTGAAACACAAGAAAAATGACGTCTTGGATTTTTTGTGTTCTTATCGATTTGCAGAAATTTTGTCGAAACTGTTTTTTGATTTGATTCTGTAACTAAAACGAGTATGGTATATGATGATTTTGGCTCTGATACCAATTGTTGGCCCAGTTTTAATGGATCTTTAATCAACTATATACCAAATAACAATGAACGATTTGAATCAAGAAACTTTTCTATATATTTCAGTCATCATTGTACAAAATCTGTCATCATGTGTTTGTTACAGAGTTTCTAAGTATTTATACATAATGAAAAGGTATATAGAACCATTGTGTCGGTTCTTGCATATGAGCAGTTATTTGTAACTGCTAAGTAACTGTTTCTGTAACCGTTGTGTAACTGCTTCTTTGACTTTTCGTATGGTTGACTTTTGTTGACCGGGTCATAATGGGTGTTGACTTGGGTCGCTGTTCATGAAATATTTATCACTGGATCTTAGTATAAGTTGATTTCATTAATACATAAATCATAAGATCTTCGTATAAGTTAATTTTATACTGTAATTATTGATCGTATACACTTTCATTCTTTCATTCTTTAACTTACGGTTAACAGAATGCATATATGAAAGGACTTGGGTTAGTCCACAATAAATGTTTTTAACTTTTTACATAGACTTAGTTGACACATAATTTGTCTTTATACAACTATTATATGGAGTACAAAACATAGATACAGTAGGATCTTGGAACCAAGCCGATGAGGTTGTTAATTGGGAGGCAAGGTCAGAACAAAACAGCTCATGTGGTACTATCCGAACGCGCTTTACCAGGAAACATCTGAATTTTGAAGCAATTGTACGCAAATATGCAGCACGTTTTCTGCAGCAAAATGAAGAACCCGGTCCCATACTATATCCTATCCTATGTGTGAAAAAATATAGGGCTAATATACGCAGGCACCCCACATATTCCTTGGCAGGCACCTCTTTGTAGGGTGGGTCCCCCTTTGTCGGCGGCGCACTTTTTTTTTTTTTTTTTTTTTTTTTTTTTTTTTTTTTTTTTTAATTGTGTGTGTAGTGTTTAGTTGTATTTAATTTAGGTATATTGTATGGTGTATTGAACTTGTGAAGTGTTTTTATATTTATAGTATATTTAATTTGTGTAGTGTTTTTATATGTATAGTGTATTTAATTGTGTAGTGTTTTTATATAATATTTATTTTACGTTATGCTTTTTAATTGTGTGTTTGTTTCCATTTAATTAAACAATAACAATAAAACATTAAACAAGTAAAACAACAATGTTTTCAATATTACAACGTCTACTCCACATGAAGATTATTAATGTCATCTATAAGCTCATAGAGTATTCCACTCGGCTGACATGCGTGATCAACTGGATTACTTGCCAGTTCCAGTGATGCTTCCAACGCCTTTATTTTTGCCTGCAACAAAGTCTTTTCAGCCAATAGCATGTTGATCGTTGTATCTTTAGTTTCGCAGTTTGAGCACTGCGTTGAAGAAGAGGCTTCACCAAAGTACTTTTGTTGAAATATTTCCTTCCACATGAAGTATCGACACCCATAGTCTTTAGTCCCTGGCTGTTACATGTCGAAACAATTATAAGAATTTGTATAATTATTCACAACATAAATTATTAATATGATGGTTCACAAAATTAGAAGCTTCGAATACATAAATAACCAATCTTGTTATAGATTAATAGTTGATACATGGTTCACAAAATTACAATATAACTAGAAACTAAGATCAATCACGCCCGATGCGTAGTCGCTCCAATGATGCTGCCATCTGTCCCACACGAGACTCTAACTCTGAAATGCGTCTCCTCAATCCGTCAATCTCTCGCTCGTACTCGTCAACGCGAGACGGCTGTATCAAAAGATGAGGAAGAACCGGAGGACGGTGTATAAAAGTGTCCTCATCTGCAGCTGGAGATATAGCTGGAGAGGGAGGCACATAAGATTGTGAAGAAAGCACATAATCTGGACTCTCAACACGAGCGGGTGTGTGGTTGACACAATGAATGTCCCTCCACTGAATGTCATCCGATTCCTGTAACAAAACATGAGGAAGAACCGGAGCAGGAGCAGAAATCTGTAACAAAAGATGACGAGTCGTTTGCTATAAATCAGTAATCGTCTATACATGTTGTGTCATTTACAATATAAATCAGTAATCGTCTATACATGTTTTGTCATTTACAATATAAATCAGTAATCGTCTATACATGTTTTGTCATTTACAATATAAATCAATAACTGTTTTCTACGTATGTCTAAACATCCTCTGTCGTTGAGCAAACACATGTTCCCATGGCGCGGCCTCGGCATTTCTATAATGTCTCCATTGTGGGTGATTATACGGGAGTGGTGAGTCTTCATCAAGAACCGCAAGAACGAAGTGAGCACAATCGTTGTTCCCCACACGAAGAATCACAATCGGAGACAATATTTCTGCTGAATCGGGAGAACCTCTCAGCGGAAGACACAAAATAGATTGTGAATTGGTTATACATACAATAGGACGGTTAAGAGCTGTAGCAATAACCACTCCCATTTCTGGCATACTCATCCAATAACGCCGGGGTGCTGCACCGTTAAACCAATTCATCGAGTTACGTGTAGATGTAAATAAATTACCCCACAATTCCCTGTAATCTTCCTGTGATTGTCTACCTCTTCCCTGGCAAGAGCTCGAATTCTGGGCCACATTTCTTCCTGATGGCCAAGACCTATGGCAACAGCTCGATAGCCACAATTTCCATCACCCTCCACGTTAAAGATCCCCATGATCCAACGTCGAAAAAGAGCTGGAATTTCAGTCATACAACCTTCGCTAAAGTAATCTGGAACGTACAAGTGGTGTCTTAAGTCGCCCTCGCTAGGTCCTTCGTTAGGTCTTTCGTTTAAGTCTTGGACGTTAGAAGGCTCTCCCACATAAGAACTGTGTCTCGCAGATTCTTTATTTACTTCTGGGACTTTTTTAGGTTTTGTGTAGCTTCTGCGGTGCCTTGTGGGGGGTTCTTCGTTCAAATCCGGGAGATTTGGTTTAGACTTTGATTTGTTATCCTTTGCGCTCGGACGTCCACGATTACTTTCTTTAACAGAAGGTTGTTGGGCTGATACAGATTCAGGAGCGTATATACCTCTGAGCATGTTTAACATATTTTTTTTGACAAACGACGATGCTCTGGTATAAACACTTTGGAATTTCTGTACGTCATCTTGACAAGAAAAATATTCAGGCTCTTCAGGCCCTTGAGGCTCTTGAGGATATTCAGGCTCATCAGGCTCTTGAGTATTTCGGACAACAGGCCAGGGAACGCTTAGTGTTCTCCAAAAATTATCAACAAAATCAAGCGGAATTGGCAATCCTGTATTCGAAAAAAGGAACTAGTTAAAATTATCGGTATTGACGGGAAGAATAACTTGATAGGCATAAATTTTAAAGTACATACCGTTTGCTTGAAGCCAATACAGTTGGTGATAGCATGGTAAACCATACACTAACCGCATCTGATGACCACATGCATGTGGGTCAACATCCCGTTTACTTTCTGCGAGTATGAGCCTTAAAGCATCCATTGAAACATTATACCGCAATTCGTTAAACAGAGTGCTCTTACAAGCATGCAGTTTCTTGATTTTGCTTATATTCAAAGAGGCTCGTATCGCAGTTTCTTGCGCAGCTATAATCTTGTCGACCGAACACAACAACGTGTCTAAGCTGGACTGTGTGGAGCCCAAGTATAACTTCAACAGCGCGTGTTGACCCTCAACTCTACATGTTGTTGTCTGGCCGAAGCTGCGATATTGATAGGTAATGTACGACACAAACATGCGATCGTAATCTCGCAGCCAGTTACGAAAATACTGGAAAACATCTGAGAAAACAAAGAATTACTAAAGTGAGAAAACAATCCGAGTAGTTATTTATTAAATAATAATAAAAAAATGTATTATTAAATAACAATTCGAGTACCATTTTTTTGGACCAATAAACCACGTAGGTGCTGATAATAATGCCTGAACACTTCTTCGGTCGGAGCTGCAATCATCGAATCCCATGTCAATCTAACGGACTCATACTCCTTCAACGTATCGAATCTGTGTCTGCAATGCTTTACCACATTTTGATTGATATGCCATCGGCAGAGTAATCTGTTAGCGTTTGGGAATTCTTCTGCGCATGCCCCAAGCAACGCTAAATCTCTGTCGGTGACGATAACCCGCGGGTAGTATTGTTCTTGTATCACCAACTTAATACATTCCAACACCCATTTGAAATTTGGCTTTTTTTCCTTGTCCAAAAAGCTAAACGCCATTGAGAATGTTGTGTTTGTTGGAGTAACCCCAACAACTGTAAAGAATGGCAGTTTAAACATGTTGGTGTTGTATGTGGAGTCCATCAGCATGATTTCCGGATATGTTGTCCACAGGGCATATGACGTCGGGTGAACAAAAAATATTTCATCCAGCTCATTTGTGTGGTCATTTATCCTAGGGTAATACGTATAACCTTTACGTCGCAAATGTACTAAAAGCAGTTGTATCGGAGTCAAATCACCACGACTGTCGCGACGTATCTTTTCTTGTGCATTATACACCGTTTTAATCGTAGACACGTTATTAGGATCCATCTCTTTTATTGAAGAAAGTATAATTCGTGGTGCTACACGCTGTTTTGTCATCTGCCTCACAAAAACTAACTCAGTTTCTTTTAATCGCATGGCCTGTGAAAAACCATGCAACGAGTCTGGAAGATTATGATTATGCCCCGGACACTTAACCCTCAATATCCAACCATTAAAACGTTTTATATATTTCGCTAGTAATCTGAATGGGCAATTACATTTGTCGGTACTAGTCTGCCGTTGAAGTTCATCTTCTAACCCTTCACGTGAAGACGTCCCATGTCTAGAACACAAAAATTCGATAGAGTACTTATAGCCCCTATCTGTTTTACTTTTTCCAATAACAATAACAAAACCGATCGTTTCAGCAGTAGATCGCACCCAATTAATTAAATCAACTTCAGTACCGAAAACCTATACAATATAAAAACACAACAACCTTTTTATTAATACATTTTCTTAAAAAAACTTTATAAAATACGTTTTCTTATAAAAACTTTTTTATAAATACTTTTTTTTATAAATTCTTTTTGTGAAAATATTTAAAAAATACTTTTAATAATTTTTTTTTGTAAATACATGTTTTCATGTAAAAACTTTTACTTTTAAAAAAAAGTTTATTAAAAAAAACGTTTTGTTAATAATTTACGTTTTAAAAATGTTATTTAAAAAAAGTTTATTAATAATTTACGTTTTTAATAATTTACGTTTAAAAAAAAAAAAAAAAAAAAAACGTTATTAAAAAACGTTATTAAAAAACGCGTTATTAAACGCGTGCGTTTTTGTGTGGGTTAACGTGTGTGGTTCTCGAACGCTTTACGTGTTCTTTCTCTACCCTTTCATCCCACATACTTTGGCAGTAGTTATCATGTCTCTCTCTCTCACTTCTCTCAAACGTAAACTCTCTCTCTCTCACTTTTGATTTAGCAACTCTCTCTCTAAAAAGTTTTAGATCTAAAGTTTTAGATCTAAAATTTCTACGTTGTTAAGTTTTTACGTTTGTACGTTGTTAAGTGGTGAGGCTGTGGTGGTTTACGTGGTGGTACTTGTGAGACTGTGGTGGTTACGTTTGTACGTTGTTAAGTTTTTAGATCTAAAACTTTTTTTAGATCTAAAACTTATACGTTCTTGAAAAGATAATGAGGTTTGTTAAGAAAAACGTTAAATTTTGTGATTTTCTTAAAAACAATGCTTCGTTGTTAAAAAAAAACTAAATTTTTTGGTACTTTTGAGGCTGTGGTGGTTTACGTTTGTACGTTGTCAAGTGTTTAGATCTAAAACTTTTTTTAGATCTAAAACTTTTTTTAGATCTAAAATTTTTTTTAGATCTACACCTTTGTAAAAAAAAGGTTTTCTTTGTTTTCTTAAAAATAATTAGATGTTGGTGATGATGTGGTGGTTACGTGGTGGTACTTGTGAGACTGTGGTGGTTACGTTTGTACGTTGTTAAGTTTTTAGATCTAAAACTTTTTTTAGATCTAAACTTTTTTTTAGATCTAAACCTTTGTAAAAAAAAAGGTTTTCTTTGTTTTCTTAAAAATAATTAGATGTTGGTGATGATGTGGTGGTTACGTGGTGGTACTTGTGAGACTGTGGTGGTTACGTTTGTACGTTGTTAAGTTTTTAGATCTAAAACTTTTTTTAGATCTAAAACTTTTTTTAGATCTAAAATCTTTTTTAGATCTAAACCTTTGTAAAAAAAATGTTTTCTTTGTTTATTTTCTTAAAAATAATTAGATGTTGGTGATGATGTGGTGGTTACGTGGTGGTGCTTGTGAGACTCTGGTGGTTACGTTTGTACGTTGTTAAGTTTTTAGATCTAAAACTTTTTTTAGATCTAAAACGTATACGTTCTTGAAAAGATAATGAGGTTTGTTAAGAAAAACGTTAAATTTTGTGATTTTCTTAAAAACAATGCTTCGTTGTTAAAAAAAAACTAAATTTTTTGGTACTTTTGAGGCTGTGGTGGTTTACGTTTGTACGTTGATAAGTTTTTAGATCTAAAACTTTTTTTTATCTAAAACGTAGATGTTGTGATGTACTGGTGATGCAGTTTTGGTTAAGTATGTTTCTTTATTAAAAAAAACTATTTTTTAAGTTTTTTTTAAAAAAAAATCATCATTGCTTATTGTTTGTTGGGTTTTTTTGCAGGTTTGCCTGCATAGGACGACCCTTTTGTGGGCAAAGCCCATGTTATACTTGGCAGGCACCCCACGTTTTCCTTGCCATTACTGGATGGTAAAGTGATTCACTTTGCAACTGTAATGACAAAAAACTTTGTTTTTATATAAAAAAATTTCATTACTGGATGGTAAAGTGACCATTCAAGGTCATTTTGCAACTTTAATGAAATAAAAAAGGCAATGATGATTTTTTTTTAAAAAAAAATTAAAAAGAGTTTTGGCGAGGCAAAACTGAATTTGCAGCCAACATGAGCTATAAAGATAATAATCTGAGCCTTTGATAAGTTGTTTACCTCTTGTGTGTTAAATGGTGAATTAGACATGGTGGTTGATTGTTGTCGTTGATCTGGACCACTAGTTGTTGATCTGGACCACTTGATTGTTGTTGTTGCTTTCACCTGGGATTATATGGGGTGCCTGCCTAGGATTATGTTGTTGTTTGTGTTGTTTCTGGACCACTGGTATTGTTGTTTGTGTTTGCTATCACCTGGGATTGTTGTTGGTGTTGTTGGTGTTGTTGCTTTCATATGGGATTGTTGTTGGTGTTGTTGCTTTCATATGGGGTGGTAACTTGTGAGAATCTTAGTACTTGTGAACTTTTGAGAATCTTAGTACCGAATGTGAACTTTTGCAGTGGTAACTTGTGAGAATCTTGTTCAAAACGTGTAAATTGTGTATCTTGTGAAACCTGTGAAACTGGTGAGTCTTGTGGTTGTGCAGATTTGTGAGGCTTGTGCAGTTTTGTGAGGCTTGTGCAGATTTGTGAGGCTTGTGCAGTTTTGTGAGTGCAGTTTTGTGCAGTTCATGTGAACTGTGACTGTGTGCAGTTTGTGACTAAAACTTTTCCGAGGCGATGATGAATTTTGAGCCTAAAAACTTTAAAAACTTTTCGAGGCGATGATGATAAAAACCGAATGGACGGTAAAGTGAGATCTAATCTCACTCTGCAACCTTCGGGTTTGAGCCTAAAAATTTTCCGAGGCGATGATGATTTTTTAGCCTAAAAATTTTCCGAGGCGATGATGAAAACCGAATGGACGGCAAAGTGGGATAAAATCTCACTTTTGCAACCTTCGAACTGAGCCTCAAAAATTTTCCGACTACGGTTTTTTTATTAGTTTCAAAACTGAATTTATAGCATATAAAAAACTTGTTATAAAAGTTATAAAAAACTTGTTATAAAAGTTATAAAAAACTTGTAAAATTATAAAACCAAAAAAAACTTGTAAAAAAGTTATAAAAACTTGTAAAACAAATAAAAACATGTAAAAAAAAAACTTGTAAAAAGAAGTGGTATAAGTGGGAAAAAGATAAGTTGTAAAAAAACTTGGCACGGAAATCGAGAAACCAATGATTGAATACTAATGATTGGCACGGAAATCGAGGCACCCAAAAATGTAGCCACCCCCTACCATGGGGTGCCTCCATAGGAGGACCCAAAATATATAGTAATCCTTAGACCTTCTTCATGACCAACTTAGTGTAATAAAAAGACCGCCGTCAAATAAAACATACCCCACAAAAAGCAAAAAATAAAAACACCACATACACAAACTTCCTCACACGACTCGGTCTTATTTTCGACCGAGTCCTTGCAAACTACGCATGTTAAGATGTGTTCTTGGTTGCCACGTGGGACGAAAGCGCGTCCAATTTATTCCCATTACAGACGGTCTAAGTCCATCTCCAACCACATACTTTAAAAAGTTCTTCAAAATAAAAAATAAATAAATAAATAAAAGCATATTTTATAAACATTATTGTCTAAAAACTTGTTTTCTCCAACAATATCCCACAAACTTCTGTAATAGAGAATAATGTTAGTTGACCTAATAGGCTAATACCCACAACCTAAGTAAACGCTAACATCTAAACTAATGCTATTTTGACATCATGTAGCAAGTGAATGCGTGAGGGACGTGTTCTCGGATCATCTCTGAATAGCTAGGTAAATTCAGGGTCATCATTTGGATTAACAGGTTCAGTCACATCCCATTTGGTGTGTTTTCTCAAGATACCCCATGGTCCTTCTTGATTTACCATCGCTCTAACCTTACAACCTGGCAAAAAATTAGCCTCGTTTAGTCGTTTTCCTCACTTCTACTCGAAGGTTTTAGACATTTGTAGATAGAGTTGAACTTTTTGTTAGAGTTAAACATTGCCCACTTCCCTGTATCATTTCTTACATTCATTTGGAGAACTTTTGTTGAACTCCAATTGAACCCTTTGCAAACATGATAGCTCATTTGGGTCATTTCCGATAGTGTTATCCTCATAAATAAAAACATAACATTCGGCTACTAATGCTTTCTCGTCTTGCGTCCAACTAGTGGATGTCTTTAAGGACGCCTCGGTTGTGGTGGTGGTGGATGTTCTTATAGTGGTTTTACGGGTCTTTTGTCTTTTCTTCGCCACCTCTCGATCTTTTGCGTTTTTTGTGATGGTTGTGTTTAGTTGTTGAAATTGTTGTTGAACAATATTATGGTGGAAAAATTGATATTCTTCGACTGTACATTATGACATAGTATATTGGCTACCAAACGAAACAATTTGGGGTTGTGAAGAAGATATTAAATTTGTTGATGACGTTGTAGCAGGATTTGACAAAGATATGAGTTTGGAGCTTGCGACATTCCGAGAAGATTAGTGTAAAAAAATACTCCATCCGTCCCATATTATAACTAATCTATTCACCAATCAAATATTTTCTGTATCTATTAAAGTTTCCTGTGAATGGTTGAAATAGAAAAATGAACAAGTATTTTGAGACAGCAAAAAGTAAGAAAATGGAATTATAATTTGGAACGGAAGGAGTATCATTTGGGTGACTCATTTATGTGATATGGTAAAGAAATAAAAGTGCAAATGGAAGTGAAAGCATCCTTGAAAATGGTCAACGGTCCGTTTTGTTTCAAAGAAACCACTTTTGGCGTGTGTTAAGGGGAAGGCGTCGTGGTTGGCGCACACCTCAACTGGTGCCATGACGCCTGCCACCTAGGCATGGCGCCAGCCCAACGCCATGGTAACCGATGCTCTTAGTCTATTAGTTTAGCTTGTCTAGGGTATTTTTGTTGCTTCACTACTTAGCACCACTGTGAGTATAAACTTAAAAAGTCGCCAAACTTGGGTACGCTTAAAACCTGCATCACATTCCTAATTTAGATTCACATACCTGTCAACCAAACACTATTCACCCATTCTCACACCCTTCAACCCAACACCACCTAATTTCATCCTTAACAAACCAGTTAATTAAACATGACCAAAAAAAAAAAAAAAAAAAAAAAAAAAAAAAAAAAAAAAAAAACCCCACAACGTTGAAGATGATATGTATAGATCATGGCCCACAAGGGTAATAAGATAAGATCTTATACATTGTTAAATTATAAAAAGGAGAGAAAGTTGCCGCATATATATATTATTACCTTTTTACGAAAAATGATGTATAGATCACTAAATTCCACTGAAGATGGATTTACCTATCGATGTTCATATGATCTACCTCTTGGTTTTGACTTTGACTTCGGTATTCTTCTAAGATCACATTACAGCTATTGAGCATTCGCGCGTCTAGGAGACCATGATTCCAAAGTTTAATCATGAACAATTTCCAGCACCTGCACCAAAAAATTTGGCAATATTAGAAAAGTACAAGGAACATTTATTTTTTAGCTAATGGTCTAAATAGCTAGTAGGCAACTTTGACCCAAATGGGTCTAATGGCGTAATGTATGTTTCTCAAACAGGTTAAGTCAATTTTTTTTAGCTAAACGTCAAACATGCTATATGAGTTGAACAGGCTGAAAGTTGCCAACTTGTAGCTATTAGCATACAACTCTTCCTCAATTTTTTTATTCAAAAACTAATACTGATTATGTGCTAATTATTTAACAACATTTAGAAACTGGGCCAGCCTCTGCAAAAAGATGATTACCCTTAGTTAAATATTTACCCCAACCCCCCCCCATTTTTTCACCTCTCTACTATGTGTGTAGAACGAATAACCAATAAATTGCAGCTTAAATATAAGCAATTGTAATCAACACCTGGGCTTATTCAAATTATTGGAACTTGCTTAGTATAACACAAACGTCTAGTTTGACCTTTTAGTCTACATATACACAACCTTGTCCCTGAGGGGACTCGTACCGGCCTCAAACTAATAGTTAAATCAAGGCAAGTATTATTTAAATAAGGATTAATAATAGTATTTTAATGATGTAAGGATTTTGTATTACGATTAGTTAGTTTCCATAAACTATATTATTATGATTCTATAAATAGTGATTAGGATTGTTATATTCATGCTAAATTTTGATAAAGAAAATAGAGAAACCAATTACTACTAGAAAGTAAGTAAGCTTGCTATTTCTTTTCGATATTATCATAATACTGCATCACCATTTGGGAAGTTCCTGTCATACTCACAACCTGAAAGTTGTGATACATCTCTCAGTACCACAGGAACATTGGCCTATTGATTCAAATTTCACACTCATATAATGCATACTAAATTGCTAAATATGTACTGTGGATAGGCGAAAAAGCTAACCCGACTGGTCTCTAAACTCTCAAATGTGTTAGATAAGAATCTTAATATGCATTGAAATTTCATATCGTAAAAGTAAAGGCGAAAAGTTGGCTGTATACACTAATGGTTGCTTAACAGTAAATTGACTAAATTCAATTGTTTTACACCTTTTAACTTCTACAGAATAATACTACTACTATTATTTATATACCCTTAATGTTTATCTTCCCTGCGAATAGAACTTACTAGGTTGCTAATCAGAGCCGTTAAGCTTGCAGTTAAACTATTATATTAAAAAACTTCTTCATCTACTGAATATCCACGTTCCATGTTATAAGTGAATATTTAACATCCTGTTATTATGGGAACTGAACCTAGCTTTCCTAAAATGATGCAAAATCTATAGTTTCCTTGGTTAACATTAGAAGTCAGATACCTAAAACTATATTGAGCTCTAAGATATATTTATTCAAAACCACCATCTTGTAATTTGTGCTTGCTATAATTTGGTATGAAACATTATAGAAAGCAGGCAGACTTATGTACAACCAATATAAGATAATGGAATCATACGGCCAGAGAGTATAAATAAAACAAAAGTGATGGAAAAAAGGGGGTACCAAAGCACTGATGGGGCCTGGACAAGGTCTGGTCCATGTAATCTTGAAAATGCTTCACATGCCCATGGAATATGGCCATCTGCCAGCACTCTGACACCATCGTAAAAAGATAACTAATTTAGAAGGGGTGACATAAATCTAACTAATTTAGAAGGGGTGACATAAATCACAAAACTTAGTGTATAACTCAAGAAAAAATCATGTTGACTTGGCTTGCGGGTGGGGTTGACATAAATGAAGACTAAATTACCGTTGCTTTCGAACAAAAGAGTTCCACAAATGCATCATTTGCTTTTCATCTTTGGAAACGTCCACAAAATCATCTAGCATCTGAAGAACAAGAAAAATGTAAGAAAGGAAGTTACGTATAATATATACTCCGTGTCAGATTAGGACTGAACTTACTCTTCTATCTTCTAAATCAGCAACGTCGTCATCGACTTCGTCTTCACTGTCTCGCTCAGCAAGCACTTGTTCCATTGCCATTGGCTTTTAAACAAGAAATAGAAATAAAAATAGTAATAGTTAGTAACTACAATAATACATATGAAACAATACAACACACTCATGCGAGAAAACAAGACCACTTTAAAAAAAAACAAAAAAAACAAAAAAAAAACAAACAAATGATTAGTTTGTATTATAGAAACTGGTTACCTGAGCTCTGTGCGAGTGAAAGAACTGCCGCTTCTGCAACAACATTCGGCTGGAATATAAATAATTAGAGAATGTTAAATATTTATTACAGTAATAATATACATCTTTTTCTTACATGATTTAGTATATTGTAATGTATGCATTAAAAGTAAACTTTGGGCGACCTTAACCCATTCGGCCCATTCCCCTTTTAGCTAAAGTTTAGAATTTGGCCTATGCTAGATAAAACACAACCCGAATCAACCCGTGCATAGGTAAATGGATCAACATTTCCCGATTTAACATTCATGTATTAACTAATGCACTGTAGAAAATCTAAGAATACATCTAAAAAGAAGATAAAGCATATACTTTCTAGGGTCAGATCGTTCGGCAGATAACTTTCTTGTCTTTGCAAACTGTAGCATAGCCGGAGGTGCATGGTTCTCTTCTGGCACTAGTTGGACAGACTCTGGTTCAGCAATTGGGTGACCAGTGGCACTTGCATCAGGACTATCATGTTCCATGGGCTCAGGTACACCTACAATTAATCAATGAACTCATAATGTATAGAGAAGAAACAATTCATGCCTTATATGATCAGTTAAACATTAATCAGTGAACTCATAATGTGTAGAGAAGAAGACTATGAGATAACACAATATTAGTTAAAGTAAAGGTCACAAAGGGTTCAGGTTTAGTATGGGTCAAAACTTGGGTTGACATATGTTATAGTGATTCTTTTATATAATTGACACCTTAATTATGCTTACAAAAATAAAATCATCTGCCAATGATAATTTAAATCTTTGAACCTGTGTGACCCGTTCCACTTCTAGCGAAAATGTTTTGATTTGACCCATTTGAGATAATACACGATCCTAATCAATCAATCATTACTGAAATGGTCTATTGGCTGAGGCAGGAATACACATTGGTACTTGACAGTTGATGACATTATACATTAACTTAAATATATAAAAATCACGTATCTTTACTTCCACAACTACAGTAAATCATTAACCATAAGAATCTACAGCATAAATTGAGAAAACTATTTTTAAAAAAAAGGTCGCAACTAAAGATATAAAAAAAACCCAGAGAAAAGAAGTCATACAATCTGTACTATCTATGAGCTCGCGGAGAGATGCAGACATAGCTGGATCCAGCACAAGCGGATGCACATTATTTGCATTTTGTGTTAGGCTCTTTGGTTTCCTGCGTCTTGTAGGCTTATAGCTGTAAAAAGTTGTCTTCTAAGCCATCAAAGGGTGGAACTAATTATTTCAGAAGTAAAGAAGATTACAGCGGTTAAATATTACTTACCAAGAGAAAAACGTTTGCTGTTTAGGATCAACAGTTTCAGGAATCATCTGAAAAGTATGTAGTTATTATAAGAAACATGTCATACAAGAGAAATACAACATTCTAGTCAACTTTAGATATCAATTTCAAATTATAGGCTACCAACAAATAACATGATGTTAGAGAGTATTTCAGCTAGTATACAAACCTCAGAGCTGCTTATATCAGTCCTCATAGATACAATCACGACCTGATAATCCTCAGTAACCTACAAAATAATACCAGTATTATGATGGTGAGTATTCTGGTCGAACATAGCCAACAAGAACTATATAAATTTATGAAATGTACAAACCCAGAACTCGTAATGGAAGAGATCATGTGACGCAGTCAAGTGAAATCTCAGACCCTAAAATACATCAGAGATATTTAAGAAACAGTCATACCAATGCAAATAATATAGTTCATTTGAAATAAATGACTAACAATGAAGTCAGAGCCACGCCTACCTTGTAACTGGCACATTTCACCAAACAGAATGGACATGAAAAATTCTCTGTAACTGCAGGTTTGAAACAAGCAAGGATCATTCATAAGATAACTTGGAGAATCCTATTACTAGTCATTTTTTCAACAGTAGTTCTTACAAAGGAAAAGACACTGAAATAATATTCAAGTATATTTGCATTTATCATAATGGGGAAAAGTCTGGTCAAGAAATCCATATACCTTCAGTCCTCTGCAACATATTATTGTAGTACTTGTAATTAAAAATGACATTTCCTGACCTCAACCTGAAATTTAATGCAGCCTGACATGTAATTTTTGCATTACTAATAAATATTAGACATGAAGTGTATACCGTAAAGTAGAGCTATTAATAACATAACTACTTTCACAAGAAGTTTGAAAAGGAACATTTGTGAGTGAAGACATTCCTAACTGTGAAACGAAACAACAATTTGGCAGTAAAAAGAAGATGATATGTCACATAACACATGAGAAAGTTAGCTACCTCAAAATACCAGTTTTAGGACTATCATTGGACGAATATGCATCATAAGGCAACATATTTTTGGCCCCGACCTCTTCTGCAGAAATGTTGACTGGTACTTGCTGTAATATGCTCTTTGGCAACCGAAAAATAAAAATGAGTATAGGAACATAATCACTAAGTAAAGAATTTATGTCGAGAAGCAAAAAGTTTAAGGCAAACATACCACAGCTTCGGAATTATAAGGAAAGTGAAAAGATACACATTTCCCCCCATTCAGACGCCTCAACTGAAAAATCAACCATATATGATGAGAACAATAAATGGTAAAGTAGGAGATAGATAACAAAACATAAGAAGTAACATCATTTAGATATTGGTATAAGAAAAGCATTCTGGATACAAAATATTCTTAGCGACTTCAGTTTACGACATTTTCGCCTATAACAGCACTCCATAAGAAAACAACCTTCATATAGCAGGACTGCATGATAACAGGTGACGTCATCTCAGCTCTCCCACCTAGACTTAACGTAGGAGATTTTTCCCATGAAGAATGAAATATATCCATAGGAATCTTCCCAAACAAGCAGTAACCCACAGGATTCACTGTCAAGCACATACGAAATGAAGATAAGAATAGGTTAGAGAAATTGCGAACACTTAACTAAAAACAAATCAGAATCAAACAAGATAAGTACATCTAAGGGCTTTGAACAGTTTCAGGAAGAAAAAAATAAGACCATAACAATGCCTCTGCCAGTTCTGGAGAACTTATAGGTCACTTAGTACTAATCATGAATGATGGTAGTAAGAATATTCATCATCTACTAAAAGATATCTTACACGAGGCAGAAAACATATGGTCTTCAGTTAAATCAAACCCTTGAGAATTTGTGGTATCAGCTGCAACAGTAGATTCAAATCAACAAACTTTGCAGAGCAATTCACCAAATGTAACCAAAAGATATAAAAACTATCATACCACAGCTGACCAGCAACAGAGCAACTGAGCCAGATTGGACCTCTGTCGAAAGTCTTTTCATCTCAGGGAGAACAAACTGGGCTCGACCTGAACTGGATGTCTCGACCCCGCCAACGACCGTCAACTTACATGCCCGATTGAAGCGATAAACAGCTGAAGGCTGTGTCTAAAAATAAAAAACAAACAAATTTGTCCATTCAGCATCAGAGAAAGCAGGCAAAAGCAAAAATATAAGCATGAAAAGTAAAAATTATGAAGATTCACCCAAAGGTAAAATTCATAGCAATACCTCCACTTTTGCAGCAGAGACTGGTCTTGCCACCAACACATACAGAGGAAAAAGGCTCTGTGTTTGCTGTCCATCACCGGTAGCACCAGATATGGACACTGATATTTGTATCCTAAAAGATACAGAAGAAAGACAAATATCGTTTAAAAAACTGTATAGACAACAAAGCCACCAACTGTATTTATGTGAGCCTCAGTAATTAAATAGTTATGAAAAAAAAAAGTACTTTAAAGTTTAAACCATAAGAGCACTACGAAAGAAAAAGAAATATATATACATATCTCTATCATGCAAGTAAGTTGGGAGAAATAACAAGTTTTCCCTTGTTGATATAAAATATTTACAGTAAAAAACTTACAATCTTAAAGAAAAGACGTTTGTTGATACGATTAACAAGAAGAAAGAGTCAACTTTTGAATTTAGTAGAATAGAACAAGTATACAAGTTCCTTAAATTGAGCATATACATGGCTGACAACTATGTAGGGTTGCCTATTCTAATTCACCACAGTGCTTTGGGAATACCCCGCCAATTAATGTAATAAAAGTGCTGGGACCGAAACAATGAGACAGAAATTAGAGGGTACAATCAATCAATAACGAAAGTAAAAATAAGTTATCTAGAGAGTTTAAGATGCAACCCTTGCCTTTTTTTCTGCTTTGCTTGTAATATGTAATGCAAGTTCCTTCGAATAAATGATGGCTGCAAGAAACCATTCATCGGTTAGAAACACAAAAATAGAAGCATGATGTAAAAATATACCTATAAATGACCCTTTATAGACCTCCTTGTCATAGCATCTTAAAACTTGATAAGTTTAATATATAATGCATGTGGCCGAGAGTTCTATGACTCGTATAAAAGCTATTGATGTCAGTTAAATGCAAAAAACTACTCATCCATTGTACTTCAACGTTTTTTTGGTGTAATATATTTTACCGGGTGGAAGACCCTTTACCCAAAAAAAACTACTAATGCATGCAGATATATGCATATATATTTCTTCCAAAACTAACATACATGTGCCGTCAAGAATTATTTATTAATCAAATCCACCCTAAATGATAATTAAATACATAAACGGAACATGAAAACGGAAAGAGTAGAAGATAGGTAATTTTAGGAAGGTTACGTTTCTAACAGCACGTCGTTGAAGAATGTTGTATAGTTCTACAGGCTTGCAGTACACAGAAAGGCTTTCTTCAGCTGCAGCTTGCTCTTCCTGAGACATATGAGCACGAGCTTCATTGTGGCACATTTGATCCGAGCCTCTAGAGTAACTGCAATTGCAAACAAATTTCTTATTCCATAAATTTGTAACCGTTTATCACTCTATAGAAAGAACATCACATACAGAGTTTTTCGATTAACAACTAAGCTTATCATCTTCATGCATGAGGTCACAAAACACGAGATAACTCAAAAGGACAGACAAATCGATGTATACAATGTAAATGGTACGTCTACTTTTTATGATCACATATAAAGAGATAATAAACATGCTAATAGAAGCTCATATAAAATCTACAAAATTCCAAATTAACGATATAAAGTACATGAAATAGCCTGAAATACAAGGAACAGTACGTGGTTTCACGAGCAACTAAGGAGATGCCGGGCATACTTGTTAGACAATGCTGAATTGCAACTTCATAGTTATCTGCACCTTCTTGGAAAAAGTAGTTTTAGGCTGCTGCAAACCTGGATTTAATAACCTGCTAAATTAGTCCTGGTTAAACCGAATACTTTCCTTGAAGAGGAAATGATCATAACATAATAAAGACGTATTGTAACATTGGTCTTAAATGCCTCCATTTTAATTATACTGGTGCACCTGAAGCGCTTCGCTCTAAATGCTTACTCTGACACGTAACCGACACAATCTAGTTTGATTAATAACGACGTGTTGTATGACAAATTGTTTGATAATATAAAACCAACGTACACTTGCGCCTTAAATAACCTAAATTTTAAAAAATTACTAGAATTAACACTCTACACAATCTAATTTAATCAATAACGACGTTTCCTGCTACAAATTATTCTGATAACATAAAACAAACTACACTTGCGCCTTTAATAACATAAGTTTTAAGAAATTACTATAATTTTCTATCATCAATTATCAACACTTTATACAATCTAGTTAACTATAAACGACGTTTCGCATTGCAAACCATTCCGAAAACATAAAACAAAGCAACCTTGCCCCTTAAATAACCTAAAATCCAAAAGACAATACCAAATTTATACACATCAAACATCAAAATTCTGTACAAACAAATGCAACTATCTCAAATTTATCTACTCTATTAATAACGACGTTTCGTATTACAAATTGCTCAGATAACATAAAAACAAAGTACATTCGCACCTGAATCAACCTAATTTCTAAAAAAACACAATTTTTTTATACATCAAACATCAACAATTCAACACCTTATACAAAACACTGCTACTATCTCCAAATTATCTACTTCTATTAATAACGACGTTTCGCATTACAAATTGCTCAGATGACATGAAAACAAACTACACTTTCGCCATAAATAACCTAAGGGTACATTTTGCGCGGGGCATGTAGTATTTTTGATAAAAAGCTTATTTGGCAACAAGCGGTTAAAACAAACATTAACATTCTAACGTTACTTTTTCTAACGCTACTAAAACAAGCTTAAAAATTCTGTCACTTTTATAAAACAAAACAGCTATTGCTAACTCCTACTCCTACTGCTTCAGCTACTCCTATTTTCGCCAAACATACCCTAAGCCTAACAAAAATACCAAATTTGTATATTTCGCTACATACATTTATAAGGAGGTTTTGAATTACAAATCGTGATTATTCTTTTTACAAAAATCTACAAACAACTGCAACTAATTCCAAATTCGCTACATTTATTAATAAACTCTGTTTCGTATTACAAATCACTCGCGCCTTAACTAATCCACAACTCGCCATAATTTTCACAAAAAATCAACACTTTACACAAAACAGAAACAACAAACAAATAAATTCACATAAACTTAGCACAAAGTTACCATTTTTAACCTCATATAATCACAGAAACATTAATTTACCACAGATATCAATCTATTAACTATTTAAAAATCAATCACAAACTAAAAAATTCCATAATTAAATTACAAAACGTAGAAAAACAAAATTTATAAAATTGAGGACTGAAATTGGTGATCAATTACAATGAGATGGTATAAAATGACTAACAAAAACAATCGTCAGTGATTTAAATGGTTAATTTTAACAAATGTTGAGTAATTTAAAAAGGCCTAATTTATTTTTTTTACCTTTCTGTGTAAAATTTTTGAACCCTAATTTTGTATGGAGGAAGAGCAGAAAAAGGTGAATTTGGTGAAGGGAAGACTCTGACTTTAAAAAGCAACGGTGAGTTTGACTTTTTTTTTTTTTTTTTTTTTACTGTGTGATGTGATTATGTCATGGTTTTTTTTTAATATAAAATTAATTTGAGATATTATGAAAGTTTGTTACTATGAGATATGTATTTATGACAAGTTGGATTGAGTTATTACTGTACAAGTTTTGGTGGTAATTATGTGAATTTTTTGGTCAAAGCTATTTATGAAATGAAATTCTCTTTTCAAAAAAAAAAAGCTATTTATGAAAGGGAAAATTCTAAGAATGCATTTTTCGCTCAAGGTGTCATCACTTTTTAGAAAAAAAGTTTGGGTATTTCCAAAATACACTTTGAGACTTGCGACTTTATCCTTCCAATGTAATAGTGACACGTGTCCTGACAGTTTTCAGAGTCCAATCATTTTCGTACCTATGAATTTTAGTCGACTAATATCCGGCGACCTTTTAAGATTCGCGCGATTTTTTTTTGATATTTTCGAGAAAAAAGTCAAACTTTAAAAAGTAATATTTTATTCCTTTTGCTCCTTCCCAATGTCGAGCGACTTAAGCGAATTAATTTTAGCGGTTTTTGGCCAAATAGTATTTTTGTACTTTTTCCCAATTTTTACACCACGGTAAAAATACTTTTTACTTATCAGCGGCCTATAATCAGCTGATTTTAAGTATCCATGCTTTTACTAACCTGAGACTTTTGACAGTCCTGTGCACAGTGATAATGTAACCTTCCTATTTCAGCGTTCAGAGTTTCACATAAAACCTTTATGGGTTTGAAAAAAAGATTTTTCACTACTGTGGAACTCGCTTTTTACGTAAGAATCTTAAAAGGGAAAGTATTTATCGAAAAAAAAAAACTTTTCTCTTAAAGTAAAGTATTTATCGAAACTGGTTTTTTAAGTGTATTAATGGTGGTTTTGAACATGTCATTATTGAGTTAGGTTGAACAGTATTTATGTATAGAGTATCATTGTTTGAAAGTA